>CM044906.1:79721506-79957638 GCA_024500145.1 Gentiana dahurica var. dahurica | reverse complement strand
CGCTACTTTAAACATTTCAAGATTTAACAGGGGAGCTTGCGTGGGTTTAATGAAATACAATCCGTTTTCTAATACAGTAGTACACAAAGTAAAACCATTCTTTGAAATAGTAAACTCATCATTCATAAAAGAAACAAAGTACAACTGGTCTTTCAAAGCAGAATACGAAATTAAATTTCTACGAAAATTCGGAATGAAATAAACATTGTCTAAATGTAAAACTTTATTTCCAAAATTTAAAACCACAGCTCCCACTGCTTTTGCTGAAACTAACGCCCCGGTGCCGACTCTTATAACTTGAGCTCCTTCCTCTAGCTCCTCAAACGAACTAAGGATCTGTAAAGAAGAACATACATGGTTAGTAGCTTCAGTGTCCAGTATCCAAATTGATACATCTTTAGCTACATTGAAAGATTCCAAGCCGAGTAATTCAGTATTACCTTTCTTATCTTTCCCATTGCTAGCCTTTACCTTCCCATCCTTTACATCTTTCAGATATACGGGGCAGTGACGACGCCAGTGCCCTATCTCATTGCAGTAATGACACTTGCCCTTGGGATTGGATGGTGTATTCGGCTTAGCCTTCTTCTTCATAGGTTTAGGCGCCGGCGCAGTTTGTTTCTTATTCTTTTGTTTACCCTGCTGGTTTGACTTAGACGCCTTGGCTGAGACCATATTGGCCTCAGCCTTCTTTTCCTGCTCTTGGGTTTTATCTTTCGAAGAAAGACCCTCATAGAATTGGAGTTCATTGATCAACTCCGTCATGGAAAGGTGAGCCTTAGACATGACGTAGATGGTCCTGAACGTCAGGAAATCAGATGTCAGAGATTCGAGAATCACTGACACTTGGGTAGCATCGTCTATAATCGCACCATGAGTTGCTGCATCAGTGAAGTAACTAATCATGTTCATCACATGACCAGTAACCGACTGACCCCGCCTCATCTTGGCATTGACAGCCTTCCTCACGGCCTCATGTCTTGCTTGATCAGACGGTTTGCCAAACATGGTGGTTAGATGCTGCAAGATTTCTCGTGCAGTATCAAAACCCTCAATCTTGCTCCGAATGACATCCGACACTGAGGCTAAGAAGATGCCTCTTGCCTTATTATTCACCTCTTGCCATTTTTGATGTTGATCGCAAATGCGTTTAGGCGGATTTTGAGGGGGTAGAACATGGCACTCCTCAGTCAAAACAAACTGTGCATTCTCAAATACGAGCACCACGTTTACGTTACTTTTCCACTTAGTAAAATTGTCGCCATTAAGCTTATCATTCAGTAAAGTTTGAATTTGCGAAGACATGTTGCTGTAAATAAAATGACAGAAACTTAATTAAATATACACTACTAGATTTTTGTTTTAGGAATAATAAACTATATAAAGTCTATCCTACCATTCCAAGGATTTAACCTCGCACCTCAGTGCCGCCGCAGGGTCAGTCAAAGAGGTGACGATTAAACTGAGACAATGTCTCTCAGTGATTAATTTTCGAGAATCAAACATCTCACGGGAATCAGACATCCCGGACCTTAATCACTGATTACCTTCCTTTTTCTAGCCTAGATATTTCGAAAATATCCATAAATAGTGTGACCTACTATATCAGATCTCAAAGTACGCCCCGAGTGTGCCGCCGCAGGGTCGGTCAGTGACTCAACGAGTACCCGAAATCCTATCCTTTCGGAAACCAAGCCTTGAATTTTGATAGGGGTGAACACCACCCGCAGGGGGCCGGAATCAAAGCGGCTCGAGGTGTCACCCTTCTCTCACGTGCTTGCATTTATAGTAGAGGCCGTGGGGTTGGCTGTCGCCTTCCCCGCTCCCACTCAATATTTTGAAAAAGTGGTGGGTTTACTAATTACGGTTTTGGCATTGACAATAAGAAACAATAAATCAAAGTACTCTGAATAGGGTCGGTTATGTAGGCAAGCCTACGCCGTCTTATTCGTTGGAACATATGTGACAGTTCAGGCCAATCCGGCAAGAGAAGCCCCGTTTAGCCCGAAGGCTTATCGGCTATGCTAAGTCCTGTCGAACTGCTGTACCGTACATCACACGTGGAGGGGAGTTGATTGAGCCGAAGCTCGGTTGAACTCGCCCAACCATGGTTAGACCATTTGCGAACCCATGTACTAAGATTCTCCCATTTCTAAATCGTCACCCAACACGTAATCTCGTTTCTGTTTAAGGTGGGTTCACTGAGAAGCCATCACCGAAAAACTCAATGATTTTTCCAAGTGGGATTCACCGAGAATCCATCACTAAAATCGTAAACGATTGACAAAAACCCGGTTCCTCGGTTTTTATAATTAGTTACTTATTTATTAACTACCACATATTAATTAAATAAGCCTTTAACCTAATTATACGAGTTATACATGCCTAATTTATTCGAAATAAACTAGCTACATGTATGCATTGGAGTGGAATCATGATATGATGCATGTCATGACAATTTTCCGGTTATATCATACAATTTTCGATCATACACGAAAAAACAATAACGGAAAAATAAACACCGAGATGGACCGTTGGTACCCCCGACTAACCTATTTTCTAAGGAAAAGTAAAACTTATTCTAGGTCTTCAAATCTTGATCTTCGATCTTGATCTTGAAACTTCCGGATATCGAACCTTCGATCTTGACACGAACCACGAACGACAAGGAGAGGATGCCGTAATATACCAATATATTTAAGATATATCTATATTATTTAAATTGTTTTTATAAAAAAAAACATTTTTTTATTTTTATTTTTATAAACAGGTCACGGCAGGAAAAACAAATATATATATATTTTTTTTAATACTTAAAAGCCATAAGGCCGAAAAGAAAAAAAAATTAAAACCTAACCCTAGCATGCAATTGCTGCATGCAAACAGGGTAATATTACAATAAAAAAAACATGCTGTCGCATTACACCAAAAAAAAAAAAACCGCCGAGACCAAATAAAAAAAAAATTTAAAAAAAAAAAACAATTTCAGCCTCCTCCCGTTTTACCTTATTGATGATCTTCAACACCAAGATCTTCGTCGTGTCGAATCCGGATAAAGTACAAAATACAAAAGGTATTACATTTTACAATTTTTCGTAAAATAAATTACACATCCTATGCTCAATTGATACTAATCAAAAGAGTTACAAAATAAATCTACAGGTAAACAGTACCAACCCAATCCATCTCTTCAACCACAACAATCACAAAGGCATTCAAAATGATAATTTTCGAATTAATCAAACATAAAACGAAAAAAAACGCAATCTACACATGTCATTCCACTCCTTAGATCTAAAATTCATATACTTTGATCGTTAGATCAAAGGCTCTGATACCACTTGTTAGATGTAATATCGTCGGATCAATCAAGATTGACCCGATTACGCAGCGGAATGCAACAGATCTAGATCTAAACGAAAACAAAGAACATAAATTAAAGATCTAAACTACAAGGGGGT
Organism: Gentiana dahurica var. dahurica; assembly: GCA_024500145.1. NCBI lineage: Eukaryota > Viridiplantae > Streptophyta > Magnoliopsida > Gentianales > Gentianaceae > Gentiana > Gentiana dahurica. Next base: position 79,954,177 of record CM044906.1, on the reverse strand, counting down.
TTGGGAGCCTACCTTTCTATGGTGCTTAACTCCAAGAACAAAAAGCTCCTTGAACACGAGATTGAGCAGCCACCGTCTTCCAACGTGTGTCTCCCAGCAACACCAAGTGGATGGTGTTTCCCGCCGCCGGACCTCCTTGATATGCTACCGGAATAATCCCGAAGATTATTCCAACTCGAAACCCGAAGAAAATAGCCGAAAATTCCAAGCTATTTTTCTTATGATAATGGCGTCTATTTTGTTGTGTCAAAAGGCTTGGAAGAACTCTCTTTATATAGGAGAGTAAAACTTAACCTCCAAGTATTAAATAATTAAGAGATAATTATTACATTAATCCTTTTTCCAAATAAAAGATAAATAAAATAATTATCCCAAACAAATTAGAATAAATCATATTATTATCTAATATTCCATGAATTATCAATTAACAAATAAAAGATAAATCACACATTAAATAATTATCCAAGAAAACTAATTTCTTAATAATATATTAATGCAAATATGCGCCCCAGCACTTAGTCAAATAAGTCATGCGCATATTTCTATATTTGACCAATTTGGTCAAAAAGGTCAACACACCAATTTGGGCCGAGTTCACGAAAAATGTCTTTTTCGTGTATTTAATTATTTAGTCCAACTAAACAATTAATCCACATATCAAATTAAATAGCACAATCCAACTATTTAATTATAATTGAGGTGCAACAACGAGAAAACCTATATGCTATATTAGGAGCCACGTCGGGGACCATGGACCCATATTCAGTAGCTACAATAAGTCGAATAAAATTATTCGTCAGACAGAATAATTATATCCAACCTATTAATTCCGGGATTACACCACCATAAACCAGAAATTGAACTCTATCGAATATAGATAACTTACACTCAATTTATGAGTCGAAATCGTCCACTGTTATAATCATTAAATACAGATAAATCCTCCATAGACTGCTCACTTCGATTCGGGATATTTCCGTAAACCCTTCTCGAAACATATTATCCTTATTTACCATTAACCCCCTAGTGATCAATTGTTCATACCCATTATGATATGAACTGGGCCCATCGATCAGTTTCTAGGGTTAACAAATAAGGGAACTGTCTGTCTACTTCCCGAGAGAAGGAATGGATTCCATATCTGTGATAACACAGACCACTCACTCATTCCAGAATAGAGCCAACGAGAAGTGTTGGACCACATACTGCGAAGTGATCCTTACTAGCACATCAAACTCTACCCTAGTCTAAGCAGTCGTCTGTGATCACCTCAGGATTAAGATTAATCCATATATGATCATCTTGTGATTCGATAAGACTTCTCGATTACGGAATTATATCGAGAACTCAAATCAAATCGGTCCAGCCCTATATGATTATCATCATATATAAATGCCTCACTAGGTACCCTATTACCGACAGTCCGGATAAGACTGTCACACCTAAAGTGTTCTGGGCGCATTATTAGCAAATTAATCTAGAGACCCGTACTCCGATTAACAAACGCTACGGACTAAGTTAATTTTAAGTATATTTCACAAACTCAATCCTCGTGTGTATAGTCATACACTGAGTTGTGATTACATAATCAATATACTTAGGGTTTTCTGTAGTGTATCAATATTGGCAATAAATGCGAATAAATAAGATGAAATAAATTCTGTCATTTATTTAAATAAAACAATTACAAATTGTCTTTCGGGCATAAAACCTAACAGATTTCAGCTGAGATCGATCACGATGGTTGATAGAATTGTTGTGCTCCAAGGATCGTTTTCTAGTGTACGTGTTTGTGCCGCACGAGGTACTATGGAACTACAAGACGGTTCATGGCTTATTATGATGGTGGTTTTGGTGGTTGAAAATTGACATTGGATGTAACTTTAAAACGTTTATGGCCGCCAATAATGAGTTTACTTGAGCATAAGGCTCATCCCAGGTGGTTAGCCACCTGGGTTTTACCCTGGCCTAAGTGAGAGGTCCAGGGTTCGATCCCCCCTTCCCCCGTTTCCCTCCTTTCGCTTTGAAAAAAAAAAAAAAAAAACAATAATGAGTTTACTTCGGTAAAGATGAAGGTTGCATAGTGACAGGTGGCTGCACCATTTTTCCTTACTATTCTTTTGGAACTAAAAAAAAAATTGGTTCATATGACATGGATGATAATGGCTTCATCTATAGGTAACGTATGTTTAATAACGACAAAAACAAACTCCTTAAGCATCTATTAGAATTAAAGTCCACTTAAATGATTCTTTAGTTTTAGGATAAGTTTAACCTGCGAAGGCTTTGATTTCACTAGCATTGATAACAAGTGGAAACAAAAGAAAAATAAATGTATAGAAAAGATTTATGACATTGGAATTCCCCGTATTTTATATAATATACGTATTATCTAATTCTGAAATGACAAAAGTTCCAAATTACTACCATGCATGTTAATATGTAACTACACTTTAATATTAACATATATCAAAGACATAAGTATATATATATATATATATATATATATATATACATACATTTTTTTCTAAAGAAAATAATTGTCTAAGAATTTTTTTTAATACTGTTGCATAAATATTCAACTTACACACGTAAGAGGGTATCGATTAATGTTTATGACAGAAGATATAGTAACAATACTTAGAAATCCTACAAAATCCTAAGTGTACTTAACACGAAAAAATTGGGGCGTTACAGAATAACTCCGTAAGTCTCCTAGATTCCAAGTGTGGAGGAACTTAACCCCATAAGTCTATTAGACTTAAGGTGCGGAGGGACTTCGTCGAACGTGTACACTATCGGGACTAGCCCGTGGCTATTGGTATGATCCACCAATAGGCTGCACCCAGATACTTCATGGTGAGTAGCACCATGCGTAGTGCCCTTGAATGCTGATGTAACAAAGATAAGCTAAGCTAGAAACAGTTAGTCACGACATGTTGATGAGCATGAAGTGAACCCTAGAATAGAGTCGGTCTCATAATGATAACTTAATAATAATAAAGTAAGCCTTTCGTTGTAAACTCTAATTATACATTGGCTTCTTACTGTTGCTAAGTATGTTGTACTTACCTACATTGCATTTTGTTGTATGCTTTGTGGGGTGAGAAGATGAACAGGTAGATCTTGAGCTCGATGAGGAGTTTGATGATGTTTGATGACGACAACGCCATGAAGATGCTTTTATGATAATTCTTTTTAATTTCCTAGACGTTGTATTAAACTATGGTGTATTTTATTTTAGACCAGGTTGTACTTTTACTTTCAAGGCTGTAAGACAAGTTTGTTGTTCCTTTCTTTAAGACATCGTTGATGGACAAAACAGTGACGTCCAACTTTAACCGGCAGAGTACCGGGTCAGAAGCACTATAGTGACGAGCAAGGTCGTATCCCATGAGGAATCAATCATGTATCACAATCAGTTTCGTATTTAGTTTAGGCTCACAAAAACTTGTGGAGTAATCTATAGCTAGAGAAATAAAAATGTTAACTTTAAAATATATGAATGGAGAAATAGCCAAATTATGGTCAGGAACACTACTCTTAATACCTTTACCGAATCACTAGGGACGAGCCTTAACCTACTAACCAACCAAGGGTTTCTAATGAATGTGTTGTGGGTGAAACCTCCTAAACTGGTCTCTAGGCGCTAATACCACAACCTAGTTACCCTATATTCGGTTCAGCATTCCCCCTATGGGATTTAATTGACCTAATATGATTAAGAACTATGAGACGCTCTGCATCCACCGAATTCATGGCTTAGCTAGAAAACCTTACCAAGGAACAAGCTACGAAAAACTCGACTAGTTCGTGCATGGCAATCCTAAAATCCTAGTTCGAACACTCACTTGCAAAATACATTTATAAAGTTCGTGTGTGGAATCATGAATCAAGTGATCAGTTTAATTAAAGCATTAATATCAAATTTTAGGACACAACAATTCAAAAGATTTAATTTTTAAGCTCTACTCGTCTCTAGATCATCGTTTAGGAATCAATTTCGTGATTTAATCACATAATTTAGCTATTAGAAAATTTAGCTATTCATAATCAAATCAATAACACAATAAATCATGAAAAAGCTGCTAAGAGACATAAATAAAAAGGATAAATTAAAATTACCAAAGGAAACGGTAGCAATCTCCACTCGAATAGTCAATTCTGTTGTAATCATGAAATAAACCAAAAATAAAATGTTGGAATTCGTGCAGAGAGTTGCTAGAAAATAAAAATAATAGATCTAATTCTCCACGGAAATAAAACTGTTGCACAAAAATATAAAATTGTAATATGAAAAAATGTGTGTTGAAATTTGATCTAGATGACTCCTTTAATAAGCCAATTGCCGTCGCAGGAATTTCAAAATCCGAATATTACGTCCAAAAATAAAATCAAACCCCTCCACCCCCTCGTCCCCAAGGTCTTCTGCATAGCCGCCTTAAAAGAAAAACTTCACATGGGGCGTGGGCCCCTCTTCATAATAGGCATAAGCCTTTTCTCCTGCTTCTTCATTTCTTTCTTTTTTATTTTTTTAAATATTTTTTTCTTCTTTTCTTTTATAATAATGGGACAAATGTGAGGCTAAGACTTCAATTTGGACAGGCTGGGGCATGGGGAGACGATGGAAATGCTAAAACGTTTATGAGGGAAGGCTTGGGCTTGAGAAACAAGGCTAGGGCCTGTATTTAGGTTCACGTCATTTTCACTTTTGATCTTCGTTTTGATCGATTTTCGTCATATTACGCTCCACATCATGTCTTATATCACGCCGTACCTATAATAAAAATAAACCACATACCAAAACATGACAAATGTCAATAAAACACACACAAATCACCCGATATAAAGAGATTTTCGGACATAAACGTCTTTCGTCTCGTGAATCGAACCGTGGTGAAATGTGCCTATAAAAACCACTTAACTATCCAAAAATCACATTGAATATGCTATAAATAGGGGGTAAAATGCATACGAAATGATAGCAAAGTTGACTCCTATCAACTACCCCCCACTTAGTGTTTGCTCGCCCTCGAGCGAAAATCAAGCGATTCAAAAATAAAACATGAGGTCAACGTTGTGATCATATTGGAACCCAAAATATTCAATGTGTACAAACTAGTCAACGAGCGAACAAACACGAGTCAAAACATATTTATCATGGAAATAGAATGTGTGTGTGCATAGCTTCTCAATCATTTATTATAGTCGACTGGCTCAGATTGTAGATGCATGACTAATGTCGTTACACCATAGGCTTATACTTCATAAGCATCTCCACTGATCAAGGTCAAATCAAGGCTAACTAAGGTCAGGTAGGACTTGCAAGGTTGTAACTTTAGGCTAGGGACGGGACTAATCGAAAGGATAAAAGGAATATCAAAAGAGACAATACGAGTGAGCCTAATCAAAACATCTTGCACTTAACTCATAGCTCACCTCCCTTCATCACCGCATCATAAGTAGGAGTAAGACGCAAAAACGGTGGCCACCAAGATAAAACTCCAAGATAGCTTGCAATAATAGTTGTTACAAAGAACAAGCTAACCAAGAATTCACGAACATCTACTCCAATTTACTTCATCCCATCGCCATTCATTACATTGAAAAAATTAACTCAAAAACTTTCATCCATATTTCTTGACTCAACTTCATTCATTTTTTTCTTTTTTCTTTTGATTGATTTTTTCTTCTTGAACCAAACACAAACACTTTGCCACCCTTCTCATTCATAATATCAAAGATCCACCAACACCATACTCGGGTACACATCTTCACCACCCCACACTTGTCCTAGCAAGTGTGTCCCAAATAAGATTAAAACTCACTCGTAGGGTGCCAAAGAAATGTAGACCACAAATAAAGGCTAAGGTTCGGTAATTATAGGCTAATCAATGAATGGCTAAAGTTCGGGTGGGGGTCTAACCACCCTACAAAGGCTTAGATAGGTTTCTGTGGAAATTATGTACAGGGTTGGCTATTTGGCTCTGGTCGGGACAAAGAAATGCCAAGACCGTCATCCCTTAATCTACCAAGATTTACCTTACTATTTCGCCTCGAAGTTAATGGTATCAGTTCTAGGCAATAGATTAATGTCTATGTCATCTATAAGCATTCACTAACCAACCACAATTCATGAAAGCGAAGCTATTACGTGCATAAGAATTCAATTTCCACAACAAGATAAAGGTTTGACTCTCATGCATTCAACCATTGACTAATAATTAACCGAAGAATACCATGAATTCACACATAATTCGCAACATCAAAGTCATGAAATTTTTTAAAAATGGCTCAATTTTTCTCAATAAATACCAAACGCCAAGCATATAGCTCATTCGATGCACGGAATTTAAACACAAGTAGTTAAGGAAGCTAAGTCTACCACCCCCCCCCCCCCATTTAAGGCGGAACACCGTCCTCGGTGTGTGAGTGATAAAGTAAAGAAAGAAAGACTTAGCTGAACTGGCAATAGGGCGGAACTCTGCAAAGTGACAACCTCCAATGTATCTCCCAGGGTACCTGTACAATCACAATATAGAAACCAAGAATCCACTACAACAAAAGGCCGAAACCTTAAGTGCAAGTAAGCACAAGTATGGAGATGTATAGAACAAATAAAATATGGATTATCACAAAGAATGAAATGAAATTCGAGATGCTCGTCAAATTTTCTTCACACTTATAATAAAACAAGCCTAAAAACCTAAGAAAAAAAGTGGGTTGCCTCCCATAAGCGCTTTTGTTTACTATCGTTAGCTCGACTTATTGAATTTAAAAAACAAGATTGGGTGCCAGGTTTATAGTCTTCGGCAAGACTCGTATCCCCCAAATTTACATTCTACTCTACCTCCATCCTAGGGACACTCTCACTACTCATGCCCTCCTTGGGTTGCTCATAGCTCATATGACACTCTTCAAAAACTTCCAACTTTTGTACTTCCTCACGCGTACCCCAATCGTTTTACGGGTGCTTAATGGTCTTATAAACATTGAAGATAACCGTCTCATCACCCGCTCTCATAGTGATCTCACCTTTTTGGATGCCAAACAAAGTCCTACCCGTGGCCAGGAAAGGTCTACCTAATAGAATCGGGGTTTGACTATCCTCCTCCATATCTAATACTACGAAATCAATCGGAAAGACAAGCTTCCCTACCTGAACCAAAACATCCTCAACAACTCCCATGGGGAGCCTAATCGACCTATCCGCCATCTGCAGGGTCATATTTATTCGTTTTAGCTCACCTACCCCCCAAACTCTCAAAAATCCTCATAGGCATCAGGGTTACACTTGCACCTAAGTCACACAACACCTTAGAAAATAACATCCGGCCTATAGTGCAAGGAATGGAAAAACTACCCAGATCTTTCAACTTAGGGGCAACTTATTCTGAAGAACAGCAGAACACTCCTCATTTAAGCAAATAACTTTCTCCATTTTAGCTTTATTCGGCAAAATCCCTTTCAGAAATTTAACATATGATGGCATGTTCACTAGCGCATCCACAAGAGGGATTTTTATCTCAACCTTACGTAGAATATCGAGAAATTTGTTTTGCTTTTTAGAATGGGTTGGCTTTGTAGGGCCACGAAGGGGGTAAGGTAATTTAGATAAATCAAAAGGTTTATTGATAGAATCCATACCTGAGTTGTTCGTACCTTCCCGTGTCGTGTCAGACCGTTTCTCTAGCTCTGCACTCAGCTTCTCCACCTCTTTCGCTATCTCCTCCTCGTCTTGCTTCTCATCGATCACCACCCAATCTTCATCTTTCACTCTATTCTTCACCATTGTTTCTTTCTTCTGAACTTCGGGAACCTCAACATCACTACCAACCACTTTTCCACTTCTAGTAAAAATAGCATTCACTTGCCTATGGTTCACTTGCCCCATATGCGTCTCCAAGTTCTTTACCACGGATTCCTCACCTCCTTCTTTTAGACCATGTTGTACTTTTACTTTCAAGGCTGTAAGACAAGTTTGTTGTTCCTTTCTTTAAGACATCGTATGTTGTAAGTTTCTTTTATTTCATGGTTGTAAGATAAATCTAATCATCTATAGTATGTTTGTAACCTAATCTTAGTAGCATTTATGGTTTTGCCGAGTCTTTTTAGCTTCCGTTTGCTAAACTCGATACAATGTAGTAGAGGCTTACGTATAATATTGGATTTATTTAATATTATATGTGTCGAACATTTCTTTTCCGGTAGAGACTCGGTATCTGGGAACGGGGCGTTATAGTTGGTATCAGAGCAAAGCGTCCTTTAGGCTTCCTTTCTTGAGATAAGATTCTTTAGATCACTTAGTAACATTCTGATCTTCTGGATCTTTCAGTGGTTGTTACCAAAAGAGGAGTGCATGGCATCGAGAGTTCTGGGGTACGACAAGAGAGTCCTATACCAGTAGTCAGAGGCGGAGTTGTGCAACCGAATGCTCCATGACATTAGAACCAGACACCACGGGCTCAATAGGAGCAACCTCCACAATGGCATGTGGGAGGGTTGATTCAAGTTACTATGGTAATTGACGTTTCATCGGGTTTTATACCACCAGTGACAGAGGTTCATCCCTCACCCCCACCAGTAAGTTATCCTCCAACCTCGGTTTACCCTCCACAACAACAAAATTTTTACCCTCCACCCGCAAGTCACCCACCTCAACCTACCATACCACCGTCACCAAGAGTTGATCCTCACTACGGTTTCGGTTATCCATCCTATGGACTTCACCAACCTTACCATATCCCACCTCAACACTAAGTATACTACCCTTACAATCAAGTACCACCAATGGCTCAACCTTAACAGCCGTACATACCACCATACCCTTCTCAAGTACCCATTGGATACCCACCTGTTTATCCACCAGTTTACCCTCCGGGTTACCCACCAGTTGTTCCACCGGTTAGACCACCAGTTCAAGACCAAGCTCCACCGGTTGATTGGTATACAAAGTTGAAGAGAAATAGTGTTCAATACTTTTCCGGAAATGTGGAACCAGCCAAGGCGGAATTGTGGTAAGGAGCTTTCAGAAGGCATGTAGGAATATGAATGTACCCGAAACAGATATGGCACGATTGGCAGTAGGTTTCCTCCTTGGGGCAGCGGAAAGTTGGATAGATGTTCTTGAGAGCAACAACGGTAAGGTCACGGATTGGGGAGCATTTAAGAAGTTTTTCTACACCGAATACTTTCCACCTATGGTACAAGCAGAAAAAGCAAGTCAATTTTTGAAACTCCAGCAAGGTGTAAATATGACGGTTTCTCAATACACCAATCGGTTCAATGAGTTGGGTCGGTTCTCCCCTTGAGATCATGGGTGTTGAATAGAGGAAGATGGCTTTGTTCAAGAACAGCTTGTCTTGGGAAATACAGGCAGGGATGTTGGGATTCACAGCAAGGACCATGGCGGAGTTATCGGACAAGGTTTTGGAAGTTGAGACTTTCAAGAGCAAGCCATCGGTTTTGGTTGGAGTAAAAAGACCCTTAGAAACTAGACAAGAAGACAGTGTTGAAGAACCGCGGTAAAACGAGAAATGAATTATGGCACCGCTTGCAGCAAGGTCATCAAGTAGTGCACTAGATTGTCCGAAGTGTAAAAACAATCACTCTGGTAAATGTCGGGCATATACAAACGAATGTTACTTTTTTTGGGATACGGGTCACTATGAAAGGGCATGTCCTTTAAGGAATACCAAGAGTAAGCAAGGAAATAACAACCGAGGAAGTGCAAGCCAACCAACAAGGGTGTTTGCTTTGGATGCAGTCATGTCAGGTACCATTTAGTTTGTTTGTTTTCTTAAAGCATTCTTATGACATGAATTTAATTCACGTTGTAATTGTATTTGAGTAAAGGAACTAACTTTTAGATACATTAATAAGGGATAACTTAGCTATGTATGCCTTAATTAATACAAGATGTCAAAACTTTTGTGTTAAGTAAGATAGTTAAGAAGTTACACCTACCCTTCAACTTTTAGGAATCTTTATGGACAGCATCCGGGTAAGAGAGTTATAGAGGGCTGAAATGTTGAGTAGAAGATTGGTTACTGCAGTTTTATGGCTCAAGAAGTGATAGGTTCAGCTTTGGGAATCAGAAGGGTTTCGGTTCTATGGTCAGTAAGTTCAGTTTTGTTAGAGGCTTCGGTTGTGGTTTGTGTTGAAGAATGTGCTAAGGAAGATCAACGGTTTGTGAACGTTCAAGTTTCGAGGATGAAACTCCTCTTAAGGGTGGATGAATGTAATATCCCGAACTTTGGGAAATGGCAGACGTGTCAATTTACAATGTATATTATATCTATTAATTATGGATTTAAGTATAAAAGAAATATTAATTATGGGAAATTAGTATTTATTAGGGACATATGAGCAATTACTTGGAATTGAGGAGAGTTGATTGTGATTAATTAAGGGAGGTTTTTATTCGGAAAATAACTTCCCATTAAGGGGGAAGTTGTCAGAAAGGAAGTTCATTGTTCGAACTCTGAAAGAAATTGAGAGAGAACCAAAAGAAAGAAGAGAAGGAGATTTCCTCCAAATTCTCGCGAGGTTCTCTTCGGATTTCAGGAGCAAATATAGAAATGGAATCAGCGGGAAGAGAGGATCGTGTTGATACAGAAAGTTAGAAGCTTTGCTAAGGTTTATTTTTGGCCCTAGTTATGGTTTTATCAAGGTTTGATCATGTTTTGTTGGTCTAAGAGGGTGAATTCATAGTTCTATTAGTTTAGAAGCTTTTTATCATCAATTAATCCAAGTTTAATTGTGATCAAATAGGTTTTGGTTGAGTTTTGAAGAAGTGCTGCAGATCTTATTGTAGTTTTTGCTTGGTTTTGCTTGCTTGAAAGGTAATAGGCTCTTCCTAATGTTTAATTAAGGATTTATGATATTAAGGTTGTGTTTTGGTATGATTTGATGCTAGAAATCATGTTTAGAAATCGTTGTGGGAATCCATGGTGTTATGCCTTGTTAATAGGACGATTTTCTATTGTTTTTCTGAGTATTTAGGGGTTGAGAAAGTTAGGGATTGGTTAGAAATCGTATGTGCAGCAAATCGTGTGTTTTGAGCAGTTTTGGCCCTCTTTGGCGCGCCCCGAGGCTTTGGCGCCCCCCAAAATGTATCAGCGGCCAACCAGAAATTTCTGTTGTCATTTTGGCGCGCCCCGAACCTGAACAGAGAGTTCAGCATACTCTCTGATAGGTTTTGGCTCACGCCAAAAGTCTTTCCGACAAAGCCTAAACGATGTTTTGAGGGTTTTAAGCTATGAGATGAGTTTTAAATGTTGTTTCTTGATCTAATAACATTAAATGAACATGAACAAGCATCGATTAAGCTTCTGATGCGTTTAATTTCGACACCGAATGTGCTTTTCCACGAGTTGAAGTTCGGGACTGTTGGAAGAGTATGATTGGCTTGTGCTTTGGGGAATAATGAGAGCTTTACATAGAGAGTTTTGAGAGAGAAAAAAGGTCGGTCTAGCAACCAAGTTTTTCTAGTAGCAATCCAATGGTGGATTCCGGCGGGTTGTTCGTATAAATCAACGGTAGAGGCCGAACACTTGGGCGGCTTCATGCAGAAACTACAATTGTAGATAAAGCGACGATCTGTTTTAGACCATACAAGGCATATTCTACGTCTACTTCTTTTTTTTTTTTTTAAACACATGATATTTTTTTTATTTATTAAAATGGAAAAGAATAAAGTGCTACAAAGTCAATGCCACATCCCGGCCCGCCCCAAGTACGTGATAGAGTGCATAGCATGGCCTCCTTAAACCCTATGCGTGGCAAACCCAGTGTAGGAAAATCCAGCACATAGGGAAGAGTACTCGCTCTATGCACCCCCAAAATCCCGGCACCATAAATATTACGGTCAAACACATCCAAATTATCCTCCACTCGATACTTGTCCTTGCTTAAGCACAAGAGATAACACAGTTGAATCCGCATAGCAATTCCAAGGAAAAAAATAGCCTGTGTATCCGACCAAGGTATGAGCCAAAGCCTCCGAACAAGCGTCTGAAGCACGAAAACGGTATCACTCATTCTCCACCTTGTCCTTGCTACTACAGCCCAACGCATGGTTACACCTGGCACAGGAGAAAGATGATAATCCCAAAAATAGCTAAAGAAGATAATAACCCAAAAAAGGGACAAGGACACCTGGATTGCACCCCTAACAGGATGATAGGGGTGCCTCCAAAGTTGAATGCCAATCCCGGTCCTGTGCACTGAACCCTTTCTGTCGACCTCCAGCATTCTGCTTATATGCGTCCCCTTCAAATAAAAATGCCCGGTCCAAGCTAGCCGTACATGAATCCTCAAAATGCAAATGCCGGATAAAGCATAGAAATGAGAGAGCCATAAAAAATAAATCATTATGCAAAGAATCCAATAAAGGAACATGTACACCTGAATTGCACCCCTAACATCATGATAGGGGTGCTTCCAGAAATCCACGCTGGCCATCTCCCCGGAAGAGGTGCCCGAATCTGCCCGCAGCATAAAAGCATAAAAATCAGTGAAAAAGTGTACTACGTGCCAATTAGTGAATAGACGATGGATAGAAAACACCTGATTTGCACCCCAACTAGAAAAGGAGGGGTGCTTCCAGGCTGGAGGAGCCATTCGCATCCGAATATGACAACGTCGATGTGGAAAAGTCGTCTCCCCTCTTTCACAAGTGAAGAGTGCTTCCCTAGTTGTCTGCAACATGTCGAATAAGAGGAGGGCCATGTAAATCATCACTAATAATCTGTTGAATATGATCAGGCACGTCGTTAAGATGATTAAACGTCATATCGTCTCCTTCCATAGCTGCGAAGCTGTCCGCCACTCTATTACATTCCCGAAACACATGAGAGATGTTGTGTGGTATTTCCCGAAGACAAGCCGAAATCGACCAATCGAGATGCAGAGGGGCCAACCTCCACTATGATTTCCGGATATCACACGAGAAACAAATGTGGAGTCAGTCTCAATATCAAGAGGCAAAACATGTGGACGCAACCGAATACCAAAGAGCAGCGCCTTCACTTCCGCATCAAGAACATTCCCATGGCCGAAGCAAGCATGAAACGCAACGACAAAGTTACCATGCGAATCCCGAATAATTCCACCCCCATAAGCAACTCCATTTCTGACACTACCGTCTACATTGAGCTTCACCCGACCGACATGGGGAGGAATCCACCGTAATTGGATCAAGCGACGCTTGGGGCGAGTTTTCACCTTGAAAGGCTTGAAAAAAGGAACATCCCAATCAATCCCAATATGTTTACGATCAACAGCCTTTCGGAAAGCTACCTGTCTGATCATTCTCTCAATGAGAATGTTGGTACGCTGAACAGACGGACAAAAATCTTCATGTCTACACTTATTCCTCTCCGTCCAGATGCCCCAACACACAATTACCGGTACAAGAAGGCGCATATTATATATGTGGGCCGAAGATTTGATCCAGAAATTAAACATAGGAACAATCCCAGTAGTAGGAGTGAAACGAAGGCCAAATTGACTCATAAAGTGACTCCAGATAGACTGGGCAAAAGGACACTCAATGAAAATATGACGGAGATCTTCCCCTTGCTGGCACGCAAAACACTTAGAAACCAAAGTAATACCACGCCGTTGAATGTTCGAATCCGTAGGAAGAACATTATTGACTAGTCTCCAGCAGAAGAAAGAAATCTTTAGAGGTAACATATTGTTCCAAATTAACTTGAAGAGAGGACGAACCGGTTTTTGAGCCCGTAGCATATTCCACGCCGACTTAGTACTGAAATGCCCATCCGAATTTAAAATCCAAATCAATTCGTCGTCCTGGTCAGGTCGAAATGGTATGCATAAAATCTCATCCACAATATGTAGAGGAAGATGTTCTTGTAAAAGAGGAACATTCCACCTCCCATTCACAAAGAAATCTTTCACCTTCCTAAATTCGTTGTCTGGGGGATCGCCCAAATCAATGTTCACCCATTTATCTCTCCAGAAATCTATATTACCGGCATTGACCTTCCACGTGATAGCATATTCAGCAATATCACGCAATTGCCAAACTTTCTTAACCATCTGCGTCGGATTTCTGGGAAGGGAAGCTTGCAGGGGCGACTGATTCGCAATATAGGTATTATAGATTGTCTGGGCCCAAATCCCCTGTCTCATCCGAAGACGAACCCACAATTTAACCGCAAAGGAATCCATAACTTCAAAAAGATTTTGCATCCCTAAACCCCCTTCCTCCGTAGGCTTACAAACACTTTCCCACGACGTCCAGTGAATATGGCTCCCGTTGGTTCCGCCATCCCAAAGAAACTTATTAAAAAGACGATGTAACCGATGAATAACCTCTTTAGGAGGGACCAAAACTTGAAGGATAAAAATCGGAATAGAAGTTAACACATGCCTCAGCAATATAAGTTTACCTCCAAACGACAGCAGCCGACTTCCCCAATGAAAAAGCCGATGATGAACCTTGTCAATAATGTCTTGATAGTAGCTGATTCTATTCCGTCCTCGAAAAAGAGGAGCACCAAGATAGCGAAAAGGCATATTCTCCCTCATAAAACCCAAAGCATCCTGGATCCAACGGAGTTGAGTGGCATGCAACTTATGACCAATGAACGTGCTCTTACTCGCATTAATTCGTTGTCCCGAAACAATTTCATAGTGCTGAAAAACCTCCTTAAGACGCTTAAGACCTTTCTTATTGCATCGAGTAAAAAGAATCGTATCATCCGCAAAAGCCAAGTAATGTATCCCCCGTACTTTAGAATGATAATGCATACCCGGGTTGTCGTTCATGAAATCATTAATAAGCCTCCCAAAATACTCTGCTGCAAGAACAAAAAGAGCGGGAGAAAGAGGGTCACCTTGTTTGACACCACGAGTCGCATGAAAGGAGGGTGACGGAATGCCATTCGGAAGGACATAGAACCAATTATCCGCCAAAGTCCGGAAGATGAGATCCACACAGAGCTCTTGAAAGCCAAACATCCTCAAAATCTGCATAATGAAACCCCATTCCATTCGATCATAAGCTTTCTCCATGTCAAGCTTAAGCAAAATGTTAGGGCTGCGGATCTTCTTATTCACATCCTTACACAGTTCTTGAGCTAAAAGAATATTATCCGTAATGGAACGACCTGGCACAAAGCCCGACTGGTGGTCCGCCACCAGATAGGGAGATACGCATTCAACCGTTGAGTGATTATCTTAGTGATGATCTTGGAGAAGACAGTGCATAAGCTAATAGGACGGAAATCTTTCCAACAATCAGCCCCCACCTTCTTTGGAAGAAGAATAATCGAGGACGTGGAAAAATATCGTGGAAGGTGGCCACCGAGGAAAAAGTCGAAACCGCATTAGTCATGTCATGCTTAATGATGTCCCAACACAATCGGAAAAAGTGAGAGGTAAAGCCATCGGGACCCGCAGCACTATCCGGATCAATGGAAAGAATAATATTGTGAATTTCCTCACTCGTAGGGGTCGCAATAAGGCTCGCATTCTGATCCTCAGAGATTTGAGGGAGGATAAACGACTTCAAAGGAGCACCAATCCCTGTCCGACTAGCCGTGAAAAGGTTTTCAAAGAAGGTCTTGAAGAAATCCGTATCTCGTCTTGATTGTCAATCCAATTACCAACCTCTGCCTTAATACGATGGATATAGTTATGGTTCCGCCTTTCCTTGCAAATAGCATGGAAGTACTTACTATTGGCGTCCCCCGCCTCAATCCATTTAACTGCTGCCTTCTGCTTAAGAAATCGAGTCTCAATATTGTTGCATCTCTCATAATCCATAATAGCCCTATCGAGATCCGTATGGGTATCAAGAGACCCGACTTGATCATGCCTCAACGTTTTAACATTGACCTCCGCCAGCGCTTTCGGTGTGTTATCAAAAATATTCCCAAAAACAGTGTGATTCCACTCAGTAAGCTTATATCCAAGCTTCTTCAATTTAGTTGCCAGGAGCCCCATTCCTTGACCAACTTCCGGTTCAGCCCACACAGATTTAACCACATCATAAAAAGATCCGTCATCCGTCCACACATTAAGAAACCGAAATGAAGACTTACGAGCGGTAATAGAGCCACAAGTAGCGAGCAAAGGGCAGTGATCCGAGTGGACCCTTGGTAAGTGTAAAACCTTTGTCATATTAAAATGGTCCAACCAAGCCTCATTAAGGAACACCCTGTCAAGACGTTGCCACATATTCCGATTGTGCCAAGTAAATTGCGAGCCTTCAAAGCACGCCTCGGTAAGATTAGCCACTTGAACGCACTCATTAAAGTCCAACATGTCATTAGCCCTAGGGGAGGCTCCACCCTTCCTTTCCTCTAGCATCCGAACAATATTAAAATCTCCCCCTAGAAGCCATGGCCGTGTGTTAACCTCTGCCCGAGCTTTAACCGCGTGCCAAAGAGGAGTACGAGCTTGACGAGAGTGCTTCGCATAAATGCCAGACACCAAAAACACGTCGCCATTCCGATCCGTGACCTCGGCCGTACACAATTGATCACAGTCCGTGGACAACGAGCAAGTAACCCCAGTCCGGAGAAACCAAATTTTACCTCGCAACAGAGATTGAGAGTAATCAAATCCTAGTTTAAGCCGAATGGTGGAACAAAGATTAGCAGAACACATTGGTTCAATCAACACTAAAATCTTAACATTATTACGTCTACAAATATTTTTGAGACAAGTTTGAGAAGAGACATTACCAATACCTCGAACATTCCAATATAAAATGTTGATAGGACTAAACATTGGAAGACCGAAGTTGATAAGCTTGAGATGGAGCCGAATCCGAAGAAGTTGTTGATTTACCTTTTTTCCTCCGTTTTTTAGCCGTAGCATTGATCGTAGAGGGACCATCCGATTTGTTTTCCTCAGGGAGCTGATCCTCATTTGCTAACACAGCCGTGTCAATGTCCTCACCATCCTTCATAGGAGAGCCAGGAAGATCAGTGGAGGGCGGAACTAAAGCCAACGCCAGCTGATCCTCCACGGGACACGGCTCCAACTGTAAAATAGCAGGTGCAGTCCCCACAATATCAGGTGCCGGGCTGGTTGGTGGATCCGGTCTAATGCCCGACTGCTTAAAACGTAGCTCTAGCGTCCCATGGAAATCCTTTATTCTTGTTTCTTAAACGAAGTCAATCCTGGTTAAAAAGGAAATGAATTTTAAATTCCGCTGTGTTCCTGCATGGATTTCTTAACAGGTATCTATATAGAAACTTAGGATGCGACCACCAATATGACCGAGTTAACTTCTGATATATTTGATACTATATTTGAAACTTTGTTTAATATGTCTGAAGGATTCATAGCTAAATATGAAGAGCTCATTGCATAAAATAAATGTAACAATAAAAGATTAGAAAAGGAAAATATCAAGTATAATGATATAATGATGAAACAACAAAAAGACATTTATGTTTTGTTTAATGAAGTTATTGACAAGAAGTTGTTCAATGATGGTATGCATATTGAGATTGATTGTTTGAAGGAAATAATAAATGATCTAGAAATGACTATTGCAAAATTTGACGATAGTACTAAAAACAGGATTAGTTAATCAATCTTGCAAACCATCAATCTGTGAAGAAATGACTTGATTGTGTTGTTACTACAAATCTTGGTATGCAGTACAAAGGACCTAATTTTGTGTCCAGTACTACCAAAGAAACCTACAAACCCAAGTTCTCACAAAAAGTATCCTACAAACTATATAGCACTCTGAATTTTGATGGTGCATCTACTTCACAGAACGCGAGGGAATATGTTGCACCATGGAAGAACATGAAAAGCAATGCTTTCATGTATCGGAAACACAATTACTGTTCTTTCATGAAATCATCTCACACACAGAACAATAATTTTGATGATATCATGATAGTAGAAATTATTAATCTCAAAATGATAATATGATGCAACCTAATACTCCAAACAAGTTCTTGAACAAGAATGTTGACAAGAAGGTTAACAAACCTGAACTATCTTGGAAGATTAGACCAAGCAAGACGAAAAGTAATGAGTTTGGAAAAGGAAAGGTATTTCACAAAGATGATTATCCACTTTCAGAGTGGTGGATAACAAGATTGAAATGATCACATTATTACATGGGACAAATGATAGAATCCATGAACTCAATGAAGGCCCTGCCGCCCTGGCATATTGAATGAGATTATGGTTCGCCTTGAGCTGTGAAACTAGTTGGTCTCTTTCCTGGTCCGACAGATGAGCTGGGATTTTAATTTTTTGGTCGGGATAGGATTCATTCACCATGACCTCGACCAGTTCTCCTTGAGAAGTGAAATCCGGCTCATCCCTTACTTGCAACGTTTCGCATTCAACCTCTGCGGGAACGAGCTCTCTGACCTTGTTTACCCAACTTGGACCTGCCACAAGCTCGGGTTGATCTGTTCGGGTTTCTTGATGTCTGTGCGATAGTCTCGGATATTTTCAAGCAGTTTCTGAGGCCGACTGATGGCGACCCTGACCCCATTTCCGGCATTAAACTTGTCCCTCTGGTGCGGCACCGAGACGACCATTTGAAATTGTCTAAGGTCCGGAATCCCCGAGATCATGTTATAATGAGATTGAAGGTCGACCACAAGAAAAGTTCTCAATTCTACTGGGCTTATAATCACATATCTGCACATCCAAGTCGATGGTCTCCATGACCCAAACTTTATCATTTGACAATCCTACAAGGGTACCATTGTAAGGTTTCAGTCTGGGCTCACCATATCCGAGCTTCTTAAGACAATCGTAGTATCTCCGCAAGCCCCTGTTTCCACCAGGACCCGGTTTATGCCAGTAGTGCAGATGCCCACTTGTATAACGATGGGCACGTCCATAGCTCTTGGCGGACCCACTAATTCACTACGGGTGAAAGAAAGAGACTGTTCAGAGTCGCCTAAGATGAACGGCTTTTCAAAACCTCTTTGGTTCAATGAGTTGATCTGTGTTTTGAGTTGGTTGTTGCTGGGGAAAGATTCGATGATTATCTGAATTTCATCCATATATCGGCGAGGCTGGGGGTTGCCCTGTTGGCGTTCCCACCATCTCGTTTGTATTGTCCAGTGCCCCTTGGGCAATCAGCTTCTCAATTCGCTTTCTCAACTTGACATTCATTTGTGGTATGCCCATGATGTTTATGATAGTTGCAGTACTAAGACTCATCACGGCTCTTAGCATCAGCTTTCATGGGACACATATTTGGTAGGCGGTCCCTTATCTCATGCATTATCTGCCCGGGGGCGTGTTGATGGGAGTGAAATCCTCCTCCTTGAATTTCAAGGGCTTTTTGAGGTCTCGGTCGCGATTTCTGTTCAACCCCTCTTTTGGCGGATCTGAGCCATCCTTAGCCTTCTCCTTGATATATGATGATGAAGGGCCAGGCTTGGATATGCCATATTTTCAGGCTTTTTCAAGCATATCTTACAGGTTTACAGGAGGCCATAGAGAGAATTCAGTTTTGAGGTTGCCTATGACAAAACCTATCTGAAAACTAGTGATAATATCGCTATCTTTTATGGCCCTTGTCTGCTCATAGACCTTATTTAATCACTCGTAATAACTTCGAGCCGACTCATTTTACCCTTGACGGACCTCGTAGAGATTTTTGATTGTTTTCTCCGGCCTGTCCGCCGACTTGTACTCTTCGATAAACTTAGACTGCAAATTGTCCTATGAGTGGATCGATCTGGGGGGCAGATTGCGGATCCACATTACAGCTCTAACCTGCATGGTGCCTACAAGGGAGATGCACCATACGGATTCTTTCTGGGTTGCCAAGGTGATCCTACCCTGAAATGCGGAGAGCTAGTCATAAGGACAGGTCGTACCGTGATAATTGTGGAAGGTAGGATAGTGGATGTTGCCTTTCGGTGTTGTTTTTAGAATATCCTTGGAGAGGACTCTCATTCATCAAGTCAGCATGTCCGCTTTCTCAGGCCTTGATTTTTCCATATCCTCAAGCCGCCTTTGAAGTCTATCGACCTTATTTTCAGATGAGGGTGCGGCGGAATGCCTGGAGACGTGCTCTGATCGAGCTGCACTTTCCAACCGGTTACGAGACTCGGCCTATTGTTCCCCCAACCTATCTCTGATGTTTTGGCGGGAACCTTGATGTTCTTAGCCCTCTCCTCTTGGGGCTACATTGCGCTCATTATGTTCACAGTTTCCAGGCCCAAGGCGATTTAGAGCCGATCTCCTTTCTTGAGTTCGACCCTCAAATGAGTGAACACTCCCTTCCCTGTGAAAACACCCATCTCTGTTGCACCGCTGAGATCGATGAGAAGGATCATTATTAGTCTTAGTGGGTTGCTCTATTGGTGCAGAGATGCCTGGTGTGGGCATGCCATTGATCCAACTGGGAGGCAACCCTATGGAGATGAGGTACTGGTTTGCCTCTTCCATTCTCTCGTCGTATTCAACATGAGACAAAGTAAAGCTGCGTTTGGGTCTAATTGATTAGTTGGCCCTTTGTCTAGGGTCAATTTGCAGGCTTGCCGTTGTCAGGACGGACCCGCGACCTCTTTCCAGTTATTCCTTATCAAGACCTCAAGTGTGTTCTTGGCATTGGTTTTCTCGCTGAGGAAAAGATGGGCATCCCCTTGAGGCGAGTTATCATCAAGTTCGCCCTTGTGACATGCAGGGTCTGACACGACAGTTGTACGTGGGAGTTTCTGATTTGTCCTCCTGCCAGGTGTAATTGGCACCACCAACTTGCTTCATGTCATGTTTATGTGATGGAAAGCTTGTAGAACACGCAAAGTGGTAATGCAAACTTTAAAGATTAAGGCCTGAAGAATTTTAAGGAAATGACGAAGATTCCTCTTTGTACTTGTGAGCTTGGTGATAAATCAAACGCAAACCCCACGCTTTATATGTTTGAACTTGTCAACCTTGCATGAAGACCTGAAAAATTCTTGTTGTGTATGATGAAGATTCATGTAATCTCTCTGACGAAAATTCGAGGAAAATGGCGATAGCTCAAGTGCAATTTCAATGGATTTTGTGCTGAACTTTGCTGAATCTTATATAAAATTGTGGTACCAATGCTGATTGTCGGTAACCTGGGATGATTCTGTGAACTTCTGATCTGAAGAATCAGGAATCTAGAGTACGAACACGACGAAAAACCAAATGGTGGTTTTCCTTGCCGGAGCCGCCATAAAAACGTTTTTTTGATGGCGTTTTTTGACCAGAAAAATGCTGAATAGCAAGATTTCCCAGTAACGGAGCCAACTGATAATGCCGGAATTATCACGGTGAAGTTAGCGGTGGTTTTGTGGTGGATATCTGGCTATATAAGTGTGATTTTTTCGGCGAAGTGCGGTGGTGCTTATGACCTATGGACTCAAAGCTTTAAGAAGACGGGAATGGAGTCGACAAATTGGCAGAGTCTGGTTTGCTTTGTATATTATGCAAGATGTCTAATGTATTACACGGTGCCACTATTTATAGGCAAACTACTAATGACGATTAGGATATGTATGACAAGACATAATTAAATATGATGTGACATAATTAATCTAGACAACTGGCATGGCGGACTCGTTTGGGATGGACCCAGTGCTTGGCCATTTTGTTGAGCTTGAGTCTGAGTTTGAGTCTTGTAGTCGTCATGTGTAAGACATGTTTGCCTAGTTGAGTGGGCTTGGTACGAGCTGGCGGACTTAAGATATGAAGGGCGGACTGACCGGCCCCCTTGCTTCGCTTCGCACCGTATGAGGTGGATTGAAGGCTTCGGATGGATTTGACTGTACCCGGCCCGGTCCGGCTTATGTTGATGCGGACTCACTGGTCCGAGGATCCTATCCGTTATCGGGCCTATGTATAGGCCCAATTAGGATCCGCGGGCTCTTTTTCGGGTTTGGCGTATCAACTATCACATAGGGTCCAATCTGCTATTTTTTTTAAATTTAATTATTATTAATTGTTTATTTATTTATTTAATTTATGACATGTAGTAATATTATGTGTCAGTTATGTCGTTTACGGTAGTTTATTTATGATAAGGGAAGTATGGAAATTCATTATGACAATCTGTGTATGACTGCGATGCGTAACGGTACACGGTGTGCTATGTATGACTGCCAAACGTAACAGTGCTTAACACTTTATAATGAATATTATGGCAGCCTGTGTATGACTGCGATACGTAACGGTATACAGTGTGATATGCATGACTACGATATGTAACGGTGTATGTCACTAAGCAATGAGGAATATGAAGGAATTGTGTATAACAGAGGAACGTAACGGTACACAGTGTGATATGTATGACAGCGGAACGTAACAGTGCATATCACTAAGGAATGGGAAATTAATTTTAAGTACGTTGAACATGATTATGATAATTTGTTGACGAGTATTTTAAAGTATACTTGCATTAGTAGAAAACTATGGATGTATTTCTCAGATACTCCCATGGTTCCCTTTTTAACTATATATTCTTTACTGGCCGTCGTGCTCACCCTTACTTAATATTTTCAAATTATGATTATGTAGAATCCGAAGAGACAGGAGAAAAACCATCAGAGGAGAATTATGCTTTTGAGTTAACCATATTCTAGGAGCCCATTTACTTTCGGCTTGAGACATAATATTTTATTTTATTTCTTGGGTTGCGCACCCGCAGTACGTTCATTATTTACGTCCTTTCAGTTTATTTTCTTTGAACAATAGATAGTTGTTTGGTTGTATTCTTTTTTGTTAGTGGAATTGAAGTATGGAATAAATTTGAGATTTATTAAGGATTATATTTGGATCATTTTGGAGTATTAGATGTGTCTGTAACAGGATACGAAATTCCGAGTTTAGCCCTACCGAAGATGCGACTTGATCAACTGTTCCGACGATAGTGTTAGGTTTTGGGTTCTCAATACTGTTCCAACCTTTCGGTTTTGAGTTTGATCAGTTCTGCATTAAATGCTTGTTTCGTTTTCCATGCATTCTGATATATTATTTTCTTTTTTTATTCAGCTCTTTGTATGATACGTGTAAAGTCCCACATCGATAAAGTAACAGAACTCACCCCCATATAAGTGTGATACATAAAAGTCTTGTCAACTCGGGTTAGCCCTTTTAGACCAAGAGGACGGCGGTCTAAGCAGTTGACCGGACATTTATGACTCATTTAGCGCTACCAGGCCTGGGGTCTCGGGGCATTACAGAATGATATTCAGAGCCGAATATCAGACGGAACTATGCGTTGCACCGTACAAGAAGACGGTGTAAGGATGACCTCTAGTTACCTTTGGTAGGGACGATCCGAGAACAGTCTTGGACGTCCTGGCGAGGACGACAGTCCCTTATAAGGGGGGAGAATGTAAAGTCCCACATCGATAAAGTAATAGAATGCTCACCCCCATATAAGTGTGAGACATAAATGTCTTGTCAACTCGGGTTATCCCTTTTAGATCAAGAGGACGGCGGTCTAAGCAGTTGACCAGACATTTATGACTCATTTAGCGCTACCAGACCCGGGGTCTAGGGGTGTTACAATGCGACTACTTCGTAAGGCTTACATGTGCATTTGTTCACGAGATGTACACGTACCGAACGGCCTTTTACCATTTCAGTATTGCCTATGATTTGAGTCGTTACAATATAACATTAAAAAAAAATGTATCGCTTGATATAACTTTATTACAATCATTAATCTCATAAAATCTCTTTTTCTATACTATCATCAATGTCTATACTCAAGATAGAGAAATACCTTACAGGTCAACTCAAACGTGCTATGAAACATGAATTATTATATTTTACCCATCCACTTGCAGATGAAATAATAATATACCAATCATTTGTTTTCAAAGGATTGCACAGTCCCTCGTCGTGAGAATTTTTTTTATGGTACATCATGTGGATATAACACATGAAAGTTTAAGGACTGGTGTAAAACACAAAATATATTCAAATGTCCTTAGATTTCATTGATGGTAATGAGAGTTTTTTCCTTTAAATATATATCATTTTTACATTCAATATAATCTTTGGATTGTATGATTTTTTCAAGTGTTTTTAATCGTTTTACAAGTGAAAAAACATATATGATGAGACGATGATGATATAAAAATTGTATAGATTTAAAAGAGTAACTCTATCATTCTCCTTCATTGATACATCCACGTTGCAGATGTAACATAGATAATTTCCCCCATTGATCCTATGGGGTGGAGAGTGAAGAATAAAAAGGTCATAAGTCACACAAGAAAGGAAAAGTACTACCTCATCATTTAGCTTTTTTGTTTTGTCTCAAAATATAAGTTCATTTAAATTATCAAGGAAGCATTTATTATATTTTTCTCTTTTTACCTCTCATTTATTATCTATCCACCCACATTTCGCTACTATGCATTAATAACAGTGAAAAGACACTTTGGCTTCGTTTGTTTTCGTTAAAGTTTTTTCGGAGTTTTTTTTTATATCACTTCACCCATCATATCTTCCAATTCTCTTACCAATCATTTCTTCAACTACAAACAAAAAAATAATAAATTATCTCTCATCATTTCACTTTATAACATTTTTTTACCATTATTTCATTTATTATACTACTTTATTTCACCAATCAAATCATATTCTACACAAATTTCAAAAAAAACATCTTAACTTTCTAATCATTACATCAATCACTTTATCTAAACAACCCCAAAAGAAACTCCAACCTAAAACAAACGAAGCATTTAGACTTTTTCATCAAAATTAATGACACACAACTTATTTAACAAACTTCCTTAATCTGTGTGAAAACACCTAAATAGACTTATATTTTGGGACGGAGGTAGTAGTTATGATCTAAGCACAGTAATTGTATCACAACCAGTGATATAACGGTTATCTACCTTGTTGAAATTGATTAATCTAAATTGATCATGATATAAACTCAAAAAAAAAAAATTTGATCATGGTGTAAATTTATATAATCATCAACGGTGTAGAATCTGTAGATGGTTTTTGATTGTGACACAACGATTATGTCTACATCATTACTTAGGGAAATAAAAGGAAAAAATGGGAGTGAGAAAGTGAGGATGGAGCAAAATTTATTGTCAGTCTTATGGACAAGCAATATTCTACGGGAAATGGTATGTGCACTACACAAATGTGTAGTGTATTTTTCACTACATGGTTTATTCTAATGGATTAAACTGATGTTATATTATTGTAATGAGTCTCAACAAAATAAATGATGTTGATTTTGTTGTACATGATGTTGTGATAAAATAAATAGTAAATATATCACTACTCATATTCTACTCTGTAAAAATGCGACTACAGGCATGTCTGGGGGCCAGTTGGCAACTGGCCTTTTGCCATTTCACACCCAGTGGCGTTTTATAGAAATAAAATACTTTGATGTTTCATATTATAGCACGTTTTGATGAGTTGACCAGCTTCCCATTTTACACTGTCCCCTGACATTTAATCTTTACATACGCAGTACTATACTAAACAGCCTTTGAAAGCTTATAAAGCCTTTCTCTTGTTATTCACTGTCTTTCTTCCATAGTTATTCCATCCAACCTCCCCCTCCTCAAAGTACAGGGCACACAGCAGCATTTGGAAGGTAAAGTAAAAGAACCAATTTCAGTTCTAATCTTTTAAGCTTCTTTAGCATTGTTATTGAATGTTTTAAGAATTTATGTGATAAAAATCTTGATTTACAGAAAGAAGACAATACAAGATTTTCACAAGGAGATGGCTTTCAAGAGAATAATGGGTAAGTTTCGTTTCAAAGCTTCTCCCTCCCCCTCCTTTTTCCTTGTGTGTGTGTGTAATAATTTTCTACTTATGTAATAAAATTTGCAAATTACTCTGTTTTTAATGTCAAGTCTCCAACTTTGATATGGAAACTAAAGATTTCCTGTATGAATCTTGAGCAGATTTGCTGTACTCTGGTCTTTGTCTTGTAATAGCTAGCTAGCTGCTTTAAGGCCCAATTAGGCTGTCTTTCAAATGACCATATATATATTGATTTCCTTTTGGCAGTTTTGCTGTGGGCTGATATATTGGGTGGATATGCAATCTGGACACTGCAGACATACCTAACAAGTGTTTGGAATTTGGAAGTCACACATGCTGCTGGTATAATCAATGTAAGCAGTGGCCTAGCTAAAGCTCTACCTTTGCTCTTTGTATTCATGGTGGACTCTTTTCTTGGTGATTATTGGATGCTTCTCTTTTCCAGCTTTGCCTACTTTGTTGTAAGTTTCTTTTCTGTACCAATCCATTTCACTTAGACCATTTTGGCAGTGTTTAGTTCCCTTTGTATCTCTAAGAGATGTTTTACTATCTGTAATAATTGAAAGTTTGAATATTTAATTATGTACAATCTCAGGGTTTAGGCTTCTTGTTTCTGTCGACACCACCGGTGCTCGCCAAGCCCACAAATACATGCAATGATTACAAGCCTGAATGCATTGGTCGGACGCAGAAAGCCCTTTTCTACTCAGCATTAGCTTTTTTAGTTGTTGGGATATCGGGTCACATTGTTTCTTTAGTTGTGTTCGCGAAAGCACAGGCAGATGGAAATGGTGAAAATGATGACCAAAAGCCAGAAGAAGTCGCCACACCAAATCCGTTCCAGCCGGTGGATGCAATGTTTGCTTACGTGAGAGAGCGTAACATTCATTCTTTTTGGATAATCGTATTAGTCCTTGTCCCTGCTGTTGCAATTATTGCTCTTCCGTATGTAAATCCGTGGTCAATCCGATTTGGAGTTCCAGCAATATGTTCTTTGGTGGCCACACTTTTCTTTTTGATGGGCGGGTATAAAAATCTCCAAGCGACTTGGGGTGGTCCATTAACAAGCTTCTTCAGAGTTCTTGTAGCTTCTGCTTGCAACATTTGTCAAAAACTCCCAGATAATGTTCAAGATCTGCATGAATACGATCAGTGTCGGGTTCAACATACCGCTGGTCTCAGGTTTGTTACAATCACTGTTAATTTGAAACCTCGAGTCAAATTTCTGCGTTTAGCTTGCTAGTTTCATTAGGTAGGTTAAGGGAAAATAGTGCATACAAATTCTTGTTTTTCTGTTTAAGACAGATGTAAGTAAAAAGTTCATAAAAAGAGTTGGATTTTTTCTTGTCACAGGTTCTTAGATAAAGCTGCAATTGGTTCCAAACCGGATTTAGATGAACCGCAAAAAAGCAGATGGAGACTTTGCACAGTTACAGAAGTAGAAGAAGCGAAATTCGTAATTCGAATGATCCCATTATGGGCAACATTCATAATCTGTGGAATAATAACTTCTCTTGGAAATACATACTTTGTTGAGCAAGCAAAGAACATGAATTTCAACATTGGAAAATTAAAGCTGCCTATTACCATACTTCTAGTAATGTACGATTCCACGAAAAGAACGTTTACGACAATCTACCTCTGTGTGGCAGACTATTTCAAATTAGCAGGGCTAGACAGGTATGTTCCTGCATTCGGTATTGGAACCGCGATTATATTTTCAACACTATGCTGCATCACTGCTGCCAAGATTGAAAACAAAAGGATCAATGTGATTACAGATCACGGTTTACTCGACAAACCCGATGAAAAGATCCCTATGAGTGCATTTTGGTTGGTTTTCCAGTTCATTCTTCTTGCTGCTCATGATTCATTAGCAGACAACAGCATTTCCGGGTTTTTTGACAGCGAGCCACCTGAATCAATGAGAAAGTACCTTCTTTACTTCACTCAGGCCGTTAACGGTCTTGGGACAATAGGGAGCGTGTTGTCGGTTTACGTGGTGGGTAAAGTTAGTCAGAAGGTCGGTCATCATTCCAACTGGTTTCAGTATACATTGAACAAAAGTCGGTTGGATAACTATTACTGGGTATTGGCTTGCCTTAGTGCAGCAAGTTTTGTGTGGTATACGTTTTTTGCGTCGATTTATACGTATGGGAAAAGATGTTGAGAATGAAGTTTCCTCAATTGGATGTTTTGCATTTGTATATAAGTTGTCATGAAATAAATGGTTGTGAGACTACTTCATTTCTGTAGTGTTTTTCAATTCTAAATTTGAAAGTCTTAGTGAATAAACAAGTCTAAATGGATTAAGTTTCACGTCACAACAGCTAATTTCATGTAATCAAATTGCCCAAAGAAACTCCAACAACTAGTATAATTACGTAATTTCCTATTATCTGTTCATATTATACTACAATAGCAACATGCATTGAAACATATAATTAAAAAAAATCCCAAAAATAAATAAATAATCCAAACTGACTGAAAGCTCCTATTTTAACTATGTTAATGGAAGTAGGACAGAGGGGGACAAAAGCTCTAGGTTCATGCACCAATTTATGACATCCACACTGTATTTTTTTTTTTTTTTTTAGTTTGTTGTGTGAAAAGATTACGCATAGTGGAGAAAAAATTTGTGTAGTGGATTTATGTTGTAAAGATTTCCAAAAGGTTTATGTACTCGGTGGAGAAATGTTTATGAATAAAAAAAATACAAAGTGATGATTTGTCATTGTGATGAAGTTTTTTCAATGAAGATGTTCTAATACATATGAAGAGACTGTAATCAATTAAGTCAAACTCCGTTTAGACAACTATACAGGAGAACGAATCCGGATTCTCGGCTTTGAGAATCCCGGCTTTACAAGGCTTTGAAGACGTGGCCGCATCACGGCCGCCCATTTCAGTCGGGGAGAGAGAACACACAATTTTTGGGTGGCCGTGATGCGGCCACGTCCCCAAGCTGGGAAAAGCTGGGATTCTCAAAGTAGAGGATCCGGGCTGACAGGAGAACATGTTGTCATCCTACAGTCTGAGATGAGCAGTAATTTTCCTAAGGAGAATAAAGATCATGGCAAAAACCTTTATAGGGAATTCTCTCTTGACAGGGCCGAGATCAACCCTCAGCGAGCGTCTCAACCCATTTTCTTCCTTCTCCATGAGAGAAATGGCTTTTAACATGCAAGATATGTAAGGAAATCAACAGGGTTACACAGTTCCTTTCTTGAATAGATACTTCATTTATGTTTTTATTAAAAGCTTCTTCATACTTAGGATCAAGCATTATTTCCTCATTTTCATCAGCTGCATGTTCTCTGTCCTCATCATTCTCAACAAGATCATAAGCAATACTAGGATATTCAATAAATTCAAAGTGTGTTTACTCAATGACTCTACTCATGATTATAGCACTTATAGACCCCAAAATACTCAGAAAACCCAACAAAGACACATTCAATGCTCTTAGAGGCAAATTGTCTAGGTTATCTTTGTTATTAAGCACAAAACACTTACAGCCAAAAACATGGAAGTAATTGACCCTATGTGCTTTCCATTCAACAGTTCATAATGTCTGTGAGTCTACTGATCAAATAATATGCAAAAAAACAACCGTTTCAACCCGCAAGAATCTATGGAGTTTATACTTATTTAGCATGGTTCTTGCAGCTTCTTGTAATGTTATGTTCTTTCTTTCTACAACACAATTATGTTGAGGTGCTATAGTTGCAGAAAATTCATGTTTTAATTTGAAATTCAAAACTTTGTAAAATTTGTGTCTATGAAATCTCCACCCATATCAGTTCTTACCTTAGCCTCATTGGTCTTGTAGGTATTTTGAACTTCCTTTACAAAATAATCAAAGGACTTCGCAGTGTCACTCTTATGCCTTAAAAAGATAGTCCTTCTGCACTTGGAGAAGTCGTGTACAATGACAAACTCATAATGAATGCTTGCCACCTAGACTTGACCTTTTTGTAGGTCCAAATAAATTTATAAGCAAAGCTGTTTTTGATACTTAGACACTTCTTACGAGGTATTCATGCTCATTCTCCTGGTTTATATATTTTTCGGAGGAGAATCAAAGTTGTGGGAAGGCACAAAGTGACTACCCCGCACATTATTATAGCTAAGTTCGAGTCTCCTAATGAAGCGAGGCGGACCTACTTCTTCTTGGATGATGGTGCGGTTGTGTTGACTTTCAAAGAAGGCGTTCTGGTAGAAATAGACCACATTAGAGAAGATGAATAGTTTATCTGTATAATTGTGTATGTTGAGATCTTTAAAATGATGTAATAACAAAGTCGGGGTACCTAACAACAATTATTATCGACAAGCGGATGGTGTTTTTATTACTAATGTTATTATTTCGATTTTAGTTTCTGATTTCCCATAGAAGGCTTTGTAACTAAAAATATTGGTTTCGGAAAATGGCCGAACAATTCAAATCCAGGTAATTAGGTAAAATTCAGGCGAGGCTGTTGCAATCATTGAATTTCAAAACCAATCACCCCCACTCCCAACTTTCATGCCTAACACCTATTTATTGAATGTGTAAAGAAGTACATACACTATTTGTTTAATGTGTAAAGAGGTACTCACTTGATTAAAAACAGATGGAAAAATTTTAGTGCACCAACGCTTTTGGTAAACAGAAAAAGCCATAAGGCAACATGGTAATTCTCCATAGGAAAAGAACTTTGACGATGCTGGATGTCGTCTGATAACAAATCTGGGCTAAATTGATCTAGAGACAACAATCAAGATCTTAAACTTAAGAACGATGTCTTATTGAAGAATGTTTGGGTGTTAGGTTTTGACTGAGCCTGAGAGTTTATTCTCAAGTTGCATACGTATCCAATAAGAGTATTGGAATCAAGTCCTTCGTAGTTCCTTAAGGATTGTTTATATAGAGGGTGTCTCACCCGTTTACATGTCCAACAAGTATTAGATTCTTAACCCCTAAGGATTAATGTGTGTCTATCCCTAATTTTAGGGATAATTAAGGTTATAACCGATTATTTAAATCACAGTCTTAATGACCGAGGATTCTTTCCATAACCTATCCTATTTTATAAGACACACGCTTAATATGTTACGTTGAAGGCTTGTGGCCGACATATGCCGATCTTCCTAGTCCAGCTCGGTCTAGATATGACCTTCCTGACCTCCCCTGTAACCGAGCCCGCCTGCGGTGGTTAGTTCGGGAGACCAGTTCGGAGTTCCCACCTGGGGCTCTAAACCTTTAACAAGATAGATTGTAGGGCTCCTGGCCTTTTTTTGAGGGTGATGCTACCCTAACTTTATCTATTGCTCGTCCATTGTATGAACGGCACGTGGCATGTCCTGACCCGGACATCGTCATAAGCCCCCCAGATCTAGCTAACTTAGCACAGTTAGCTCATATCGGTTATTGGTAGAGTTCGGACCGGACTTTCTGCACTTGTATACTTGACTACCCTGTTAGTCTGCCAGTTGGACAACCGACGTCATGGCCATGTTCACACTGTGCGGGAATCGAGGCATTTTTTCACCCCACATATTCGAATCGGGGCAGTTACCAATGCATTTGGGCGGTATCCAAGGCACTAAAAGGGGTTTCCACACTCACCCTGTCATATCAACCGTCTCCTTCCCTCGATTATATCTGAGGTTAGGGACTTCACTTCATCGGCTTCTTTATCTTCTTCATCCTTCTAACTCACAAGTAAGCATTCCTTGCCTTCGTTCCTTTTTTCTTATTTTATTTGGTTAATAGGGGTAGTGCCTGTTAGTAGCAGTTCCGTTGAGAGAGAGTTCGTGTCTTTTTCTAAGTAGGATTCCGAGATTAACCAGCCTGATTTTAGGCTTTTTGCCTATAACCCTACACCCCCAACGTTCCCAGGTCGAAGATGGTTAGAGCACTTGATTGTAGATCCTCGTTTCACTCCCTCAGCCCCGTTCTTAGATCTCATCCGGAACTTCTTCATTTGTGCTATCCTTGATAGCTTACATTGCCACCAAGGGACTTATCAGCAGTCACGGTGTTAAATCCACTATGACTCAAGTCGAGTTAGAAAGTGCTTGCGACACCTATGGGATAGATGTCCAACGATATGCACCTAGGCTCCCGTCGACCCCTCACCTTTATGCTTACAACCCCCTGGAGGGGTTTTGCACTATGTAGTTAGAACATTTTATCATAGGGTTTAGGCTCCCATTTTGTCCGGCCCACCTAGCGGTGCTACGCTATTACGGTCTATGGAGTGCCCAGCTCGCCCTAAATGGTCTTAGAGCCATTCTAGGGTTTGCGATCTGGTGCCGCCTTCTCGGTATGACATTCACGGTCCCTTTATTTAGATCATTTTTCCAACATAAGAAGGTGAAAGACCTGAACGGGTGGTACTACTTTCCTCGTCGTTCATGTCTGTTAAAAGATGTCTACATCATGCCTAAGGGAGACTCATCAATTAAACAATGGAAAGATAAAATTTTCTTCGTTCGACACGAAGGCATATCCGAACTAAGAAAGTGAAAAACGACTGAGCTCGAGAAGGATGTTTGCCCCAAAGGTGTTAGTGTGAAATTGTTAAAGGATATCCACAAGTCGGGTATAAGTGTGGATGTGAAGAAGGTCTTCACGGAGATGATCAGCACAGCTCGGCTGGAGGATGCTAGGCCGGATCCTTATGTGGAATTCGAAGAGGATGAGTGGAACGCTCGTACGATTTTTCTTTTTCCTCTTTTTTGTATTCATTCTTCACATTTAATTATGATATAACATGTTGTTGGACTTATTTTATGTTTTAGTGATGAGTGCCAGACTAGCTGTTATAGAGCAAAGGCAAAAATATGTCTAGATCAAATGTATAGGCTTATTAGAGTTTGATCTTTGTATAGGTTTGATCAAACAAGCACTATAAATGCTCAGCTGACTTACATCAGCAGACCTGTCTATATCAGTAGGGTACCTGAGTCAGTAGACTAGTTTAGGAACCTGCTGAAGACTGAAGGCTGAGGGCTCAAACTCAGTTATTGAAGGCTAATGGATCAAACTTAGTAATTAAAGTCAAGGATATGGAATCAGAATTTAGGGAAGTCTGTGATGACCTAAACTGATTACATATACCTTGTGTACAAGGTCTAAATTCCATAAGTTAAATGGTGATTGGAATTTAGTTATGATCAAGATGGTGTAATCTAACTTCATAAATAAAAGTTAGATAAAATACAGTTAGCTGAAGTGCTTTTAAACACAGCAAAATATGGATCAGCTGACTAATAAGCATATCAGCTGACTTATGTTCACAGGAACCTGCTGAATACATATTTCGATTTAATCAAGGTTACATTGAAAGAATACAAGGATAAGGACAGGTAACAACCTCTGTTTTTATCAAACAAATCAATGGCTAAGATCAAAGGGACGTTGGAAAGATACAGATGATTATCCAATGGATACAAGTCAAAGGGTGGACAGACTGTAAACTATCAAAAAGCAGTATGACAGTGTCAGTACTATGTACAGGGACAGAAAGCAAGTCAAAATGGGACAAATCTGAAACGGCTATGTTTGAATTTCAAACTTAAGTCAGAAGGATTCCTACCTATAAATAGAGGAATCCTAATTCAGATACAGATGATAAAAAAAATTGAGGAAAAACAACAGATAATCTTGAGCTTCGAATTCTGATCAAGAAATCACCCTGCTGACCCTTGTGAGCTTAAAGCTACTGATCCAGAAAACTTCTTCAAGTGTAATCTGTTATCAATCTACATCAAGTTTACACACTTGAAGATATCAAGCTGCTGATCATATCATCCTGATCAAGCTGCTGAAAGCTGAATCACTTACTTGATTCAAACTTTCTTTTACAAGAATCTGCTGAAGACAGTGAAGCATCTTTGGGTGTCAAGGACTATTGTTTTTGGTGGAGTTGGTGAAGAGGCAATCCTACCCTTCAAGGACCAGTGGAAGACTTTGGAGCAGCAATCCTACCTGTTCCAAGTGTTTAGTTTGTGAAGCCATAGTTATTGGTGAAGGACAAACAACTTAGGGATTTTTGTAACTGCTACCTCAAGAATCTCTAATGAATTTCCTTCAACAACACAGGAGAAGAGTGGAGTACAGGATTACACCACCTGGAACCACTATAAAAACTGCCTACTTACTTTCTGCATTTAATTTCTGCACTTAGTATAGTTAGCACATCAACTTACTGTAACTAGCAACTTAATCACACACCTACACTACTGAGTATCTAATACTTGGTATCATATCTCAACAACAAGTAATAAGGCTTTATTTGAATATATTCCGCTGCACAAATTCAGTGAAATCAACAGTCAGCAGACTACTGAGCTGTCAGCAGGCTGATGAAGTTGCTGAGTTTGTTAACTCCAAAAGTTTTAAGTGTTAAGTTTATTCACCCCCCCTCTAAAATAACCAAAGCCTTTTCAAGGGGCCAACACATGTCTTCTTCTCCTGATGCTGATGAGGAAGTTGGAAAGGATCAAGCCGACCCTAGTCAGAGCACAGAGAGGACCTAGAGCCTGGATACTCCTCTAAACCAGCCAGCTGATGCATATTTGTGTTCTGCTGCAGCCTAGGTGCTGTACGAACACCCTGATGTCTCATGCTGGTCAAGAGGATTGACATGATCGTATCAATCTGGATGAATCCGACCCCGAGGGAGAGGATCATTACGAGTTGGTACGCAGGCCCCGATCTGGGGCTAGCTCGCAGGAGAGGCCTGCTAAGAGAGGGAGACTTGATGGAGGTTTTGAGGGATCCAGGAAGCATGTTCTCCATGATGCTGAACCCGAAGAGGGTTTTACTGAGTTCACCGACGTGCAACTGGATGAGGCTGGCTTTGCCACCATGGAAAGAGTGAGTTCTTTATTTCTTTCTATTACTCTTTCTTACTTGCAGTTTCTAAAATCGGCTTTGTTTTGCATGCAGGGGACCCGGATTGGGCAGGTTGTTTTTGAAAGGTTGGCTAAGTCAACTGCCATCCGAACCAAGTTGAAAGAGAGGGTCTCTGCCCTGGCTGCCAGCCGTGATAAGCACAAGGGGTTAGCTCAATCTCAGGGGAAAGAGGTAGAAGATCTCAGGAAGTAGCTTCTAGCTAAGGAATCCGAGATGGAGAGTTTTAAGGCTCAAGGTGACAACCTTCGAGTAGATAATGAGAAGCTGGTTGGAGTTAAGGCCGAGCTGGAGAAGACTGTGGAGCAGCTCCGAGCTGAAAACTCAGATCAGATTGCTGTTATTCCTGGCTAGATTGCCCAAGCTATTCAAAGGTACAAGGCCTCTGAGGACTTCACAGCGGCCTTGAAGTTGCTGATGACCCCCGTTTTGTGTCATGGCTTTACTTTGGGGGTTGATGCCGTGAGGACTCAATTCGCTGATCTTGATATTGGGACCCTGCCCAATAAGGCTAAGTACAAGGCAGGATCCGTGCGCTTTATGGAAAGCATTTGACGGATTTCCAAGAGGGAAAACACATAGTGTCTTTATATCCCCGTCAATCTAGAACTGCTAGGTCTGCACCTTCTGCTGCAGCAACTACTTCTTTAGTTATTCCTTAACCCGAGCAACATGCTCCAGCTCCCGATGCTTAAAATAGTTCCTCTTTCTTTTTTTCACTCTGTTCGGTTAATTTTGTTTTGAAAATACCTTCAAAAAGGGTATATGTATAACTTATTCCGGGGCTTACCCTTTTGGAATCTGATTACTCTATTTGTCAATACTTACTGTGCTTGTCCTGGGTATATTGCCCCCCCAGTATGGCATATAAGACTTTTTAAGCTCTTATATGGCATACTCATGCTCTACTCTCTTTTATATGATTGTGGTGTTCATGATTCATGCATTTTGCCTCTGAGAGCCGACATGCGGACCACAATTTATTTGAGTTTGGCCGAAGTCTTATTGTGAGACCAAGTTTTTATTTTATCCGACCTGCGGATTTTAGCTATAGTCTTATTTGAAGACTAACGTTTTAATTTTTCCGTCCTGCGGAGTTTGGCTAGATTCCTTCTTGAAGACTTACGGTTTCACTTTATCCGTCCTGCGGAGTTCAGCTGGAGTCTTGCTTGAAGACTAACTGTTTAGTTTTATCCGACCTGCGGAGTTCAGCTGGTGTCTTGCTTGGAGACTAACTGTTTAGTTTAATATTACATGCATAGTTCAGATGGAGTCTTTCTTGAAGACTAACTGTTTAGTTTTATCCGACCTATGGAGTTCAGCTAGAGTCTTGCTTGAAGACTAACTGTTTAGTTTTATCTAACCTGCGAAGTTCAGCTGGAGTCTTGCTTGAAGACTAACTGTTTAGTAACTTTGAAGTGTGTAGGCTAAATAGCTCATGGTATTGTTCATTCAATGGATGGGGCGAGGTGATTTGCAACTTTAATTATAACTTTCACATCATAATATAATAAATAAAAAAACTCCATTTCACAAATTGCGACTTATTCAAAACAAAAGTGCATAAAGCATAGGAAATAATTGAAATGTGTTTGGAACATGTCCTATGCATAGAACCTACGTATGTTATTAGCGTTCCAGCTTCGCGGAATTGTTCTTCCAATTGAATCTGCTAGCTGATAGGAACCCTTGCGATGGACCTTTACCACTTTGTACGGGCCTTCCCAGTTCGGATCAAGCTTTCCTTGCGGCCCTTGCATGCTAACTTCATTCTTTCACAGCACTAAATCCCCTTCTCTAAAATAAGAGTGTTTGACACGGGAATTGTAGTACTGGGATATTCGCTGCTTACACTTGGCCATCCTAATGAAGGCGGCCTCTCGAGCTTCTTCTAGGTCGTCCTTCGTGTGCCTCAGCTCGGTTTCCTGTTCATCTGGTGAATAGAGCTTCGTGCAAGGTGAAAGGATCCCAATCTCTGCTGGTATAACTGATTCGCACCCATATGAAAGAGAAAATGATGTTCTCCAGTTGTTGTATTTGGGGTAGTTTGATACGTCCATGTTAGGAACATCTTATTATGTTTTGATGATGGCCATACTAGCTGTTATAGCAAGCCTGAAATAAGTTAGAATTCTATGTATAAGTCTTTACTTAGAGTCTGACATGTTGTATAAGTTGAGTCAGACAAGTATTGTACTAGTTGGTAGGACGGCAAAGTAAAATCAGATGTTCGGCAAAGTAAAAGTAGCCAAGTATCAGCAGAGAAGCATGAAGACATTATGGTCTGACTTATAACCAAGGCAGTCTGTGATGACCTTGGATAAGTCTAAGTTAAATTCCAAGTGATGAAACTTAATGATTAAATATGGTGTACACTGATATCACACAAATCAAGGATCAGTGAAGTACAAATATTCTCATAAACTAAAAAGAATGAAGGAAACAGTGAATCGGCAAAGTGAACTGACTATAGGCTGAGTAATGACAAAGCAGTGAAGGAAGATCTAATCGGCAAAGTCAGAAAGATCACTTAACAGTTCAGGGAACGGCCAAGTAAACTTTACTTGATCAGATTTTGAAATATGAAGAAGATTCAGAGGATCAAGCATTAAATGCACAATCAATTGAGGATCAATCAAGGACGGATTTTCTGATAAACGTTTGAAGAAAAATCCGATCACTAAAATCAAGGAGGATTTAATTAAGGGGGAATCAAGAATAAAATCAAGGATTATTCCCCTCATTAATATAGCCAACAGACGGAAATTCAAATCAAGGATTATCAAGGCTATAAATAGAAGGTATTGACAGACAAGAAAATATACACAAGAGAACGATTAAGTTTGATAATTTACAAACAGAAACTCTGTCAAATTGAAAATCCTTCATCTGTGCTAAAAGTGAAACATCTAGTGATCAACTCAAAACTTAGAACTACAATTCCAACATCAAGCATTGAGTCTGATCAACAAGTTTTGTGAATCTAATTCACTTCAATCAAGCAACTGAATCAGAGCCATCTGAGAAGGAGTTGTGTTTGTGA
Organism: Gentiana dahurica var. dahurica; assembly: GCA_024500145.1. Classification (NCBI taxonomy): domain Eukaryota; kingdom Viridiplantae; phylum Streptophyta; class Magnoliopsida; order Gentianales; family Gentianaceae; genus Gentiana; species Gentiana dahurica. The sequence continues at coordinate 79,916,462 of CM044906.1, read as the reverse complement.
TAACTGCTGAAGGATTTGTTCCCAAGGATCAGTGAAAGAGACTGAGTCACTGAAGCTTTTGAAGCCAGGGAGTGATAGTCTTGAAGATTGTGAAGCTTGTGTAGTCAAGGACAATAAGGCTATTGTATTTGTGAAAACAATAGTGAAATTCCTCCAATCATCACAGGAGAAGAGTGGATTAAGGGATTACACCACCCTGAACCACTATAAACCTTTGTGTCAATTTACTTTCAGCAATTTACCTTACTACATTTATTTAGTTGCTTAAATTATATCATATATCTGTGATTGCAAAAACTACTTTGAAACAACATAGTAAGAAGGGACTTATCCGCTGCCCAAAAGCTTTTAAATTCAAGAAAAGTTTTTGAAACTCCACTATAGTCATTCACCCCCCCATCTGACTATATTTTTTGGGGTTATTCATTTTAACGGCTCCGCTTCATTCCACTTGGTGAAGTAGTCTACAGCGACTACCAGAAATCTGTTATTGCCTGGAGCTCGGGGTAATGGACCGATCAAGTCAACCCCCCACCCCCCCACTGGTAAAAAGGCCATGAAGATGTTATGGGGATCATGGATTGAGAAGGTTGATGCGACAGGTTGTCATGGACCTGGCACGACTTTCATTTTTGCACTAGTTCCTTGACCCATATCATGGTTGGCCAATAATAACCAAATAGCCTGCAATTGCGAACTAAAGTCCGGGCCCCTGAGTGATTGACACATATTCCTTGATGGATTTCATGAAGGAGGTAATTCCCTTCCTCCTCTGTGGCACACCTGAGCCACAGAGCTACAAATGACTTTATGTATAGGATATTGTCAAAGAACACGTACCTGGTGGATAACAACTTACGCTTCCTAGCTAGGAGTTTATCTGCATGTAAAACTCCATCTTTGAGATAAGAAGTGATGGGGTCCATCCTGGTACTTCTCTGATTGACTGGTAGAACTTCTTGTGTGTCATAATCCGCTCTTTTAGCAGTTCGACCAATTCCTTATTGTCTGACAAAAAAGTTGATGTTAACTTTGAGAGTCTGTCAGCTCGCTTATTTTGAGATCTTGAGATCTGCTCTATCTGGACCTTCTGGAAATGCCTTAACAACTCTTGCACTTTAGCTAGGTATTTCTTCATAGGTTCTTCTTTGGCCTCATACTCGCCTTTAACGTGGTTAACCACCAAGTTTTGTGCTCCGAGCTTGGCTGCTAGATTGTGACCAGTGATCAAAGATTCATATTCGGACTCGTTATTAGTTGCTTGAAAATTGAACGCAAAGCAAAAGGGAATTCTTCCCCTTTTGGAAAAATGAGTAGGAGACCTGCTCATACTCCATCTTTGTTGGACGCACCATCAACATACAACGACCATTATTCCAAGGTGCAGTTCGGGTCATTCTGGCTGATGGTGATGGTAGTTCCTTCAGCCAGGAAATCTGCCAATGCTTGAGCTTTTAGCATGTTTGTGGTTGGAAATCTAAATCGTACTGTGCTAACTCGACGACCCATTTTTCTAGTCGACCTGAAGTGTCAGGTTGGGCCATTTGCCTTAGCGGTTGATCTGTTATCACGATTACCCGATGCGCTTGAATATAGGGCTTTAACTTTCTTGAGGCGTGCACTAAAGCCAATGCTAATTTCTCCGCTGTAGAGTAACGTACCTCGGGCCCATGGAGTGATTTTCTAACGAAAAAGGTGGGACGTTGAGTACCATTTTCCTCTTTGACCAGCACCGTGCTAACCGCTTCTTCACAGACAGAAAGATAGACCAACAGTGTATCCCCTTCGTGAGGAGATGTGAACGTTGGTAGCTCGGCTAGATAAGCCTTTAATTCTTGAAAGGCTCTTTGACAGTCTTCATCCCACTGGAATGGAGTAGCTTTCCTTAGGACTTTAAAGAAGGGAAGGGCATGCTGTGCCGACCTAGATAAAAACATGTTCAAGGCAACCATCCGTCCTGTTAATCTCTGGACTTCCATGACACTTTTTTGGTGGAGGCATAGTCTTCAATGCGTCTATCTTGTCAGTGTTCGCCTTGATTCATTCCTTAGAGATCATGTAACCTAAGAATTTTTTTGATCTAACCCCGAAGGTGCACTTTTTGGGATTGAGCTTCATTTGGGTCTTCCTGAGTGCCCCCAAGACTTCCCTTACATCAAGAAAATACTGATCAAGAGACTTGCTCTTGATTAGAAGATCATCCACAAAGACTTCCATTCATCTGCCGAACTGCGGCCTGAATATCTTGTTCACCGCTCTTTGAAATGTGGCCCCGGCGTTCTTGAGGCCAAAAGGCATTGTGACATAACAGAATGTTTCAAATTCCGTGGTAAAGGCCATCTTTCCTCATCCTTAAGAGCCATGGCGATCTGGTGATAAACTTTGTATACATCCAAAAAGGAAAATTCTCAAACTCCACTGTGGAGTCCACAAACCTATCAATTTTGGGCAAGGCGTAACGATCTTTCGGACAAGCCTTGTTTAGGTCGATGAAATCTACACACATCCTCCAGCTTCCATCTGGTTTTTTGACTAACACCGGATTTGCTAACCAATCTGGGTATTTTACCTCTCTGATGATCCCTGCCTGGAGTAGCTTTGTCACCTCCTTTTCTATTGCGTCAATTAACTCTTGGGCGAAGTGCCTTTTCTTCTGGGAACAGGTTTCCTGCTCGGATCTACATTTAAACTAGGAACTGCTAGTTCAGGTGACAGGCCGGGCATATCCTCTATTCTCCATGCGAACACATCTTTAAACTCCTTCAGCAATTCGATGAGTGACGTTTTTTGTTGTTCGGGTATTCATTTACCCACTGACACTATGTGAACTTCTTTGCCTTCCCAAAGGTCGACCTCCTCTATCTGGTCCTCTGAAGACCACGTTTCTTCGTCTTCGGGGAACAACTCCTCAATGAAGACTTGTTGAACCATTATCTTGCCATTAACGGTGGCCGTGTAGCAATTCCTAGCTGCCTCTACATCCCATTTTATCTCCACCGAGCCTTCCCTGGTTGGGAACTTCAAACTGATATGAGCCGGTGATATTACGGCTCGTAGATTGATAAGCGCTGGTCACCCCATTTTGACGTTATACGCGGGTGGGGATTTGACCACCACATAATTAACCATAAGGGTCCTTCCTTTTGGTTATCTTCCAAAAGTAGTGGGTAATCTGATCATCCCCATCGGATGAACTGGGGGTCCGGCAAAACCGAACATCGGGGCAGAGACAGGCGTTAGTTCGGAGTCTTTTAACTTCATCGCATGAAACACAGAATAGTACAAGACATTCACTGAGATCCCCGTATCCACACAGATGCGCTTCACCGTATGACAATTGATAACCGCCTCAATGACTAACCCTTCATTATTTGTAATCAAGGGAAGTGGGTCTCTTGGACAATAAATTACCCCTCTAAAAAGCCTCTGCCTTTTATTTGAATCGGACATGGTAGCAGACCTGCCTTTTACTCGATGGTATAAATTAGGGCATTGCCCAGTGTTGGACATATTTTACGTTTTAATGATGAGTGCCAGACTAGCTGTTATAGAGCAAAGGCAAAAAGATGTCTAGATCAAATGTATAGGTTTATTATAGTTTGATCTTTACATAGGTTTGATAAAAAAAAGCACTGTAATATGGTTAGCTGACTTTATCAGCAGACCTGTCTAGGTCAGTAGGGTAACTAGGTCAGTAGTGTGTCTAGGAACATGCTGAAGACTGAAGGCTGAGGGTTCAAACTCAGTTATTGAAGGCTAAGGGATCAAACTTACTATTTAAAGTCAAGGCTATGGAATCAGATTTAGGGAAGTCTGTGATGACCTAAACTGATTACATATGCCTTGTGTACAAGGTCTAAGTTCCATATGTTAAGTGGTGATTGGAACTTAGTTATAATCAAAGGTGTATACTCTAACTTCACAATAAAAAGTTAGATGAAAAGTAGTCAGCTGAAGTGCTTTGAAAGCACAGCAGACCTAAACCAGCTGACAGTTATCTACATCAGCAGACTGACATACTTCCTATATCGGCTAAATGTAAATATCGATTTAATCAAAGCTACATTGGAAGATTAAATGGATAAGGATGGATTACAAGCCTTGATTTTATCAACAAATCAATGGTCAAGATAAAAGGAACGTTGGAAAGATTCAGAGGATTATCCAATGGATATAAGTCAACAGGGGGACAGTCTGAAAGCTGACAAAAAGCTGACTGACAGTGTCAGTACTATAAACAGAGTCAAAAAGCAAGTCAAGATGGAGACAAGTCTGAAATGGCTATGTTTGAAATTCAAACATAAGTCACAGGATTCACACCTATAAATAGGAGAGTCCTGACTCAGATTCAAGATGATGAAAATTAACAAGTACAAATAATCTCTACGAAGCTACCAAGTTTTAATCAAGAAAATCACCCTGCTGACATTCACTGAGCTTAAACTGATTGATCAAGATTTATCTTCAAGTGTAACCTGCTATCAAGTTACATGAAGTATGCACACTTGAAGACCTCAAGCTGCAGATCATTTCATCCTGATCAAGCTGCTGAAAGCTGAATCACTTACTTGATTCAACTCTTCTTTTACAAGAAGTTTACTGAAGATAGAGAAGCATCCTTTGGGTGTCAAGAACTGTTGTTTGTGGTGGATCTGGAGAAGAGGCAATCCTACCCTTCAAGGACCAGTGGAATACTTTGGAGCAGCAATCCTACATGTTTCAAGTGTTTAGTTTGTGAAGCCAGAGTCATTGGTGAAGGACAAACAGCGTAGGGATTTTTGTAACTGCAACCTCAAGGATCTCTAGTGAATTTCCTCCAACATCACAGGAGAAGAGTGGACTGACAGGATTACACCACCTGGAACCACTATAAATCTTGCCTACTTTACTTTCTGCATTTACTTTCTACAATTAGCATACTGATCACATCAACCAAGTGAAACTAGCAACTGAATCACACACTTACACTACTGAGTATCCAATATTTAGTATCATCCTTTTAACAACAAGTAATAAGGCTTAATTTAGATATATTCCTATTGGTCCCAGAGAAGGGTAAAACTATAGTCAGAGGGGGGTGAATGACTATAGAAGAGTTTCAAAAACTTTTCTTGTAAAAAGCTTTTAGGCAGCGGATAAGTCCCTTCTTACTATGTTGTTTCAAAGTAGTTTAGGCAATCACAGATATAAGATATAATATAAGTAAATAAATGAATACAGTAAGGTAAATTGCTGAAAGTAAATTGACACAAGGCTTATAGTGGTTCAGGGTGGTGTAATCCCTTAGTCCACTCTTCTCCTGTGATGATTGGAGGAATCTATTGTTTTCACAGTTACAATAGCCTGATTGTCCTTGACTACACAAGTTTCACAATCTACAAGACTATCACTCCTTGACTGCAACAACTTCAGTCACTCAGTCTCATTCACTGCTGCTTGGGGTCAAATCCTTTAGCAGCTATCACAAACACAACTCATTCTCAGATGGCTCTGATTCAGTTGCTTGATTGAAGTGAATTGGATTCACAAATTTGTTGATCAATCTCAATGCTTGATGTTTGAAATGTGGCTCTCAGTTTTGAGTTAATCATTAGATATTTCTTTTTCGCACAGATAGAAGGCTTTTGACTTTGACAGAGTTTTTGCTCAGATTTATGATCGTTCTTTCTTGTATTTCTTTTTCTATCAATGCCTTCTATTTATAGCCTTGATTATCCTTGATTTGAATTTCCGTCCGTTGGCTATATTAATGAAGGGAATAATCCTTGATTTTATTCTTGATTCCCCCTTAATTATATTCTCCTTGATTTCATTGATCGGATTTTTCTTCAAACGTTTATCAGAAAATCCGTTCTTGATTGATCCTCTATTGATTGTGCATTTAATGCTTGATCCTCTGTATCATATTTTGAAATCTGGTTAAGTAAAGTTTACTTAGCCGTTCTTTGAACGGTCAAGTGATTCTTCTGACTTTGCCGCTTAGATCTTCCTTCACCGCTTTGTCTTCACTCAGCCGAAAGTCAGTTCACTTTGCCGATTCACTATTTACTTCATTCTTTCAGTTAAAGGGGAATCCTTGTACTTCACCGATCCTTGATTTGTGTGAGATTAGTGTACACCATATTTAAACACTAAGTATCATTACTTGAAACATAACTTAGACTTATCCAAGATCATCACAGACTTCCTTGGTTATAAGTTCATTGCTTCTCTGCTGGTACTTGGCTGACTTCACTCTGCCGGAAATCTGTTTTTACTTTTCCGTCCTACCAACTAGTACAATACTTGTCTGACTCAACTTATACAACATGTCAGACTCTAAGTAAAGACTTATACAGAGAATTATATCCTATTTCAGGCTTGCTATAACAACTATTATGGCCATCATCAAAACATAACAAAATGTTCCTAACAATTTCCCCCTTTTTGATGATGCCAAAACCCTCATAAGCCTGAACACAAGTATGCCAAATTTTTCATAACATGACAACAGAATAAAACTCAAAAATTTTATTCATCCATTTAAGGGCGATCAGGAAACATGAGCTCAAAACATATTGAAGGTAGAGTAACTACATTTTACTTAATTCTGCTTTGTACCTCTTAAATTTTGTAGTCTGAACCTCCTCAATGTCTTTCCAATCGATCTCTGGAAACTTCCACCTCCAGTATGCCATATCAGTGTATTCAGATACTCCTTGGAATACTCTCTTGGCAAAGAGTCTTTTAAAATCAGGCATAGTTTCATTTGCCCTGGGCTCTCCAAAATACTTCTCAAGTCTATCCATAGCTTCTGCAATGTGTGAGTCAGCAAACTTGAGATTTTTGTACAGACCCCATTGGTCTTGTTTATTCATTCTCCCCATAGGGTTGAAGAATTTTGCCATATAGTTGAAGTATTCTTGTTGCTCAGCTGGCAAATCTTCTGGTCCTTTTGCAGAAAGTGGTATAGGTGAACTTGGTCTGCTGGTTCCACCACTTTGCTGGAGAGATGCATGTTGTCTTTTAATGTCATTGTATATTTGGCCATGTCAACTTTCCTCTGTTCATCCTGGTAGCTTAGCCAGTCTGCCCAAGTTTCATCTTGTGTTTGATTTGGATACAGCCCTTCCTGAACTGTGAAAAATTCTCTCACATGATCTAGGATCTCAGCCTCATATTATTGCATGTTTCTGTGAGTTGGGAAACTTCTTTTCTCTCTGCTTGTGCTAGTTCTGTGTTCTTTTGCTGACCTCCTTTGCTGACTTGATCCAGGTCTTTGTTGTCCACCTGATCTATCTCTATCATCATCCCTTATTTGAATAGGATGGGGAAATCCTATGCAGGGTTCATTTGAGGCATTTTATCTTTCGTCTCTGGACTTCCTTTGCTGCTCTTCAGCTTCATTTCTAATTCTTATTTCTTTGGCCCTTGCTCTCAGCTGTTCCTCTATAAATTTGGGGGTCTTAGTGTTGATCCTTTAGGATTACTTGTTTCCCCCTTTTTTGCAGCATCATCCCTTTGCTGGAGTAAGATGCTATTTGTAGCTTCTGCTGTTCCAATTAGAGAGTCTAGTTTTGACTCAATGGATGTGAATCTGTTGTCATGATCAGTCAGCTTCTCCGTTACACTGTGGAATCTGGGGCCAAATGCCAATGCCATCAAATCATTTTCCTGTGAGATGTGTTGTCTGAGTCCTGTAAGGTTGTTGGTGATATTGATGTTGAGCTGTCTCATCAGGTCTTCTTGTCATTGGACAACAATATTCTATGCATCAATATATTCAGCAACAGCCTGGAATTTTCTCTCAATGGAGTAAATTTTGTCATTAAATGCTGAGGTCATGGATTTGAGATACATGGCTTGCTGCTCTAATTCTTCGGCCAATAAGTCTGCTGCTTTTTCAAAGGCTCCTTATGATACACCCATATGGGGATCAGGTACCTGAGCATGAATATGAGCGTGGTTAGGGTCTGTCTGCTATCCTCTGGATTGATGTTGAGTGGCATCTACATCGGCTTCCAAATCTTGAAGTATTTTGGTGGATGTGTATGCTGGTGTAGCTTGGGCTGCTATTCCCCCTTGCCCTGTGGTAGGGGTTTTCTGGACAGGAGTGGCAGCAGCTGAGCCAGTATCTAATACTACTGTCGGCTGAGCTGCAATATCCATAGGAGTTTGTGGAATTGGCTCAGGGTTGTTAGCTGGCATTGTTTGCTGGGCAGTTTGTGATGTTGGTGAAGGTGCCTCAGTTGGGATTGACTTTGCTGGACCTTGTGGTTGTAGAAACGAGCTTAGGAGAATGTTATCATCAATTACATCTGGTGTAGGATTGTCCTCTTTTCCTTGTTTATCACCATCACCAGCATGAGGATCATCACCATCATTGCCATCATGATCATCACCATCATCCTGCACAGTATTATCATGATCATCTCCACCATCTTCCGAGTCATCACTGTTTTGGTCAGGGATATGTGGCAGTTTTGCCTTTGCTGCATCGACCATGTCCCAGAGTGGAGACTCATCAAGTACACCAACCAGGATTGTGATTCCCAGAAAATTAAAGAGCCAGGCCTCCTCAGAAAGCATGCGTTCGGAGTCTTGAAGCTGAATTCTGGAATCACCTTCCTTCCATTCAAGATATGTTGCAATTCGATCATCAATATCGTTTGCAGATAGCTGTGTCGGTTCTTCCTGATTTTCTTCATCATTTCCAGTGCCTGCCTCAACCTCCTCATTTTAAGGTTGTTCATCCTCACTTTCATTTGCTTCTACTGGATGTTCTTCTTCTGCTTCAGAATCCTCTTCTTCTTCTTCATCAATCAATTTTCCAAAATTTTCTTTGTCCAAGCTTCTTTGAACCTTTTTCTTCTTTCTTTGTTCAGAGGTGTGTTTTGTGGTTTGCTTGCTCTTTCCACCTCCTGTTTGCTTTTGCTATTTGACATAGGTAAACATGGTTTTGGATTCATGCAACTTATGTAGGTGTACCACAGGTGCTTTCGAGCATTGCAAAAGGTAGTGTAGTTGAATCCCATAGGATTTCTTCACCCAGAAGATCCCATTTTTCTTCTTTCCTTCTGCTAATCCCTTTTTATCAGCAGTTTCTTCTCCCTGGATTTGTTCTTTGATTCTTTGGAAGAAGTAAGTTGCCCAATTAAACTCCAAATTGTTGTAGATGATTCCCATTAGTCGTATTCTGGCCTCTGTCATGGCATTATTTGCCCCTATCTTTCCTTCAATGCCCTTTCCAATTAGGGCACTGAACTCACTGAACGGTTTCTTTAAAGGGATCTAAGACAGTTGACCTTCTTAGATCCTGGGTTTTCCGTTTTGGCGATTGTTGTCCAGAAATCATCCAAGTTTTGTGGTACCAATGTCACTTTTGCTTGACCCTTATTTGTAAGTTTAATGTGTGTGATAATTACCTTTCCTGTAATGACCACTTCTGTCCCGTTGACAGATGCAACAATCTTATCCTCTTCCCACTCGTCACCTTCTTCTGCAGGAAGCCCAGAGACGTATTTTGCAGTCTTCCAGAAGGAGATTAGACTTTCATAGCAAATTTCGGTGATTGGTGGATTTAGAAAGGTTGATAAATTTAGGTGTTTGCATCCAGCTGCCAATCATTTTGCTTCCTCGTCATTTCCACACAGTTTTAAGTAGTGTTCTTCTTGAAAAAACGATCCAGTAGCAATCGATTTCTCATATCCAATTTGAGTGTTTGAGGAGGATGAAGCCATTGTTAGAGATTTGAGAGAAAGCTTTGCGTTTGCAGTGAGAAAATAGGGTTTATGATTTTGCAAGGGTGCGTAAAGAATTCTGAAAAACCTCTAAGTGTTGTTTATATAGGATGATTTGGGTAGCGTGAACTTGGTTGAATATGGAAGGATTTTATGAAACAATGGCGTGATTTTATGTACATAAATCATGATATTCGAGTGAAGTGGGGGGGTGGATTGAGGTAAGTAATAATAGATCCCGGGAATCAAGGCGTTTGTAAATTGAAAAATAATATGGTTACCTCCACGATTGTAAATTGACCTCCACGTGTGTAATCTTCCACAGTATAATCCTCCATAACTTCCTTATTCTCCACGTGTATAACAATTGATTTGGTTCACACTTTAATTTGCTGGTGACTTCAATCTTTATTTTGGTCGGTCACTTCGCCGGTGGAGTGCCTTTTTCACTGAGCCGCTGTACTTAACTGTTCCTAAAAATCAGTGACGTTAACTTCGCTGAGTACCAGTGCCTCACCTGCTACATCTCCAGTGAAGGCAAAGGTTTAATCAGCTGGTGAAGTCACTTAGCTTATTACTCCAGTTAGCCGCTCTTTGGTACTTAGTCAATTTCAATCATTCCCAACTCAATTCTCAACATGCTAAATCTTTCATGACTGAGTGGTTTAGTGAAAATTTCAGCCAATTGATCTTCAGTGTGTATGTATCTTAGAATAACATCTCCTTTTTCAACATGATCTCTGATGAAATGATGTCTTACATCAATATGCTTTGTTCTTGAGTGCAACACTGGATTTTCAGTAATAGATATTCCACTTGTGTTGTCACACATGATTGGAATTGTCTTCTCCTCCATTCCATAATCTCTTAGCTATTGTCTAATCCACAGTACTTGTGCACAACAACTGCCTGCTTCTATATATTCTGCTTCAGCTGTTGATGTAGAGATGGAGTTTTGCTTTTTGCTGAACCATGAAACTAGTTTGGTGCCTAGCATCTGGCATGTTCCAGAGGTGCTTTTTCTCTCTATCTTGCATCCAGCATAGTCAGAGTCTGAATATTATATCAACTTGAATCCTCCATCTTTTGGATACCAAATGCCAACATTGATGGTGTTCTTCAGGTATTTGATTATTCTTTCAACTGCTAGAAGATGTGATTCTTTTGGTTGAGCTTGGAATCTTGCACATACTCCTAGTGCAAATGCTATATTAGGTCTGCTTGTAGTTAGATATATTAGGGATCCAATGATTCCTCTATACATGTTCTGATCAATATCTTTTCCTGCTTCATCTTTTCCAAGAATGACTCTTGCACATATTGGTGTATCTGCAGTGCCACTTGTGTCCATACCATACTTGTGTAGTAAGTATTTTGTGTAATTGGCTTGACTAATGAAAATACCATCCTTCATTTGCTTCACTTGAAGGCCAAGAAAATAATTTAATTCTCCCATCATGCTCATCTGAAATTTGCACTTCATTAGGTTTGCAAATTTCTCACACAGCTTTTCATCCTCTGATCCAAAGATGATGTCATCAACATAGATTTGTACTAGCAATGTACTTGTTCCTTCCTCTGATTTGAACAGAGTCTTATCTATAGTTCCTTTGTTAATCCACTTTTGATCAGAAATTGTGATAGTGTTTCATACCAAGCTCTAGGTGCCTGTTTGAGTCCATAAAGAGCCTTCTTGAGCTTTTATACTTTATCTTCTTTACCTTTGAGTTGAAAACCAGGGGGTTGTTCCACGTACACTTCTTCTTCCAAAAGTCCATTCAGAAATGCACTTTGACATCCATTTGATAGACTTTGAAGTCTTTGTGTGCAGCAAAGGCTAGAAAGAGTCTGATTGCTTCCAATCTTGCTACTGGTGCAAATGTCTCATCATAATCTATTCCTTCTGCTTCAGAGTAACCTTTTGCAACTTGCCTTGCTTTATTTTTGACAACTGTTCCTTGCTCATCCATCTTGTTTCTGAATACTCATTTTGTTCCAATGATGTTGGCTGTGTCTGGTCTGTCAACAAGTTCCCAGACTTCATTTCTTTCAAATTCATTTAGTTCCTCTTGCATGGCTGTAATCCAGTCTGCATCTTGAATTGCATCATCTATTGTCTTGGGTTCCACTTGTGATAGAAAACATGTTAGCATATGCTCCAGTTGTCTTCTGGTTCCAACTCCTGTGTGAATGTCTCCAACGAATTAATCTTCAAGATGATCTCTTAGCCAATTGAGGTCAAGTTGAAGTTGTTCTTCACTTGGTGCTTCTACACCTTCAGGTTGTGCATGAGCTTCAAGTTCTGGTGCTTCTTCTGTTGTATTGACTTGTGGCTCATCTTCATTTCCTAAATTGTGGTTCAGAATGGTAGCTGGTACGGAAGTATTCATAAACACTTCCCTTTGTCCTTCTTCTTCTTCTTGATCTTGAAGACTTTCACCATTTGTGTTTGGTTCATCAAAGACTACATGTATTTATTCTTCAATCACCAATGTTCTTTTGTTGAGTACTCTGAATGCTTTGCTGGTGTCTGAGTATCCCATAAAGATTGCTTCATCAGCTTTTTCATCAAAGGTGTGTAACTGATTCCTGTTCAAAACAAAACATTTAGATCAAAACATATGTAAATGTGAAATGTTAGGTTTTCTTCCATTCCATATTTCATATGGAGTTGTTCCATGATGTTTGTTGATGATTGATCTGTTCTATGTATAGCATGCTGTGTTTGTTGCTTCAGCCCAAAACCTCTTTGGTAGGCATGCTTCTGCAATCATTGTTCTGACTGCTTCTTTGAGAGTTCTGTTTCTTCTTTCTGCTACACCATTTTGTTGTGGAGTTCCTGCTACGGATAATTGATGTAGTACTCCATTTTCTTCATAATAGGTTCTGATGACTTCATTTAGAAATTATGTGCCTCTATCTGATCTGATCTTGATGATCATTAGTTCTTTCTCATTTTGAATTCTTCTTAGCAAATCTGGCAGTTTGTTGAGTGTCTCTTTCTTCTTGTTCATGAATATGGTCCAGGTGTACTTGGAGAAATCATCAACCACTACTAGAGTGTATTTCTTACCACTTACACTTACTGGTGTGACTGGTCCAAACGGGTCCATATGTAGAAGATGTAGAATTCTTGTTGTTGATTGATAGGGCTTTGACTTGAAGGAGCTTTTTATTTGCTTTCCTTTCTGGCATGCATCACAGAGGCTTTCTTTCTTGAATGTGATCTCTGGCAGGCCTTCAACTAACTTGTTCTTTGATAATGTGTTGATGGTCTTGAAATTTAGGTGATTTAATCTTCTGTGCCAAATCCAGCTGGTTGATTGTTTATTTTTGACAAACAAACATGTTTCTGCCTTAGCTGTTCTCCAATCCACCACATACGTGTTATCTTCTCTTCTTCCTGCAAGAACCACTGTGTTGGTTTGACTGTGAATCACCTTGCATCCTTCCTTGTTGAAGTGTACATTGTAGCCTTTGTCACAGAATTGACTGATGCTTAGCAGATTGAAATTTAGTCCCTTAACATATGCCACATTTTGAATCTTCAAATTGTTCTTGAGCATTGTGCCTTCCCCCTTAATTTTGCCAGGGTTTTCTTTCCCTCCAAAGGTGACTTTGGGTCCATCAAAAGCTTTAAAGTCAGTGAGCCATCCTTTGTTCCCTGTCATGTGTCTGGAACATCCACTGTCTATGTACCAGACATCCTACAAAATAAATTAATTTCGTTTAGGTACCCAACACTGTTTGGGTCCATACCTGTTAGCAGTCATGCCTCCTACTCCTAATGTGTATCCAAAGGATCTTCTTTTTGGATAGTTGAAATCATCAACTTCATATGTATAAGGCATGGCAGAATACCTTCCAATGTTTCTACTAGAGGTATTCTGATACTTTTCTCTACTTTTTGGTGTATTTGCATCCCTTTTTACTTTACAATAAGCAGTGGGAAACCTATGTTCATGTTGCTTCATATGTCTAGGAATATGCCTAGGTTGGCTTTTCTTAAACACATGATGCATGTCATGAAATGGTTTCTTCTTTTATTTTGGAGGTGCCACATTCCAATCATCCTCTGAAGGATAAAGTCTTCCATTACCTTTCAGAAAGTCTTTGCTTTTGGTTGACTGGTTTGATGGTTTAGTCTGTTGTTTCACTGCACTGGGTTTTGACTTCACCGGCACTGGATGAGTGGTTGAGCTATGGACTGTCCTTTTCTGAACTTTGGTCCATTGTTGGTCCTAGATTCAGAATTGTGTTGTCCATTGTTTCTATTCTCATCCTGACTATTGTAGCCAAGACCAGATCTGGATCCAAACCTTTTTGAGGGTTTGTAAGCTGGTGCATTTAAAGGTGCAGTGGTGGTCTTGACTGGTAGGGGGATTTTCTCAACCGGTCTGTCAACACCAGATGTATGATCATCTGCTGCTTGTTCATCATTTGAGTGAGTCTCCTTACTAGTTAGTTCAGCTTTTGCTTTATCCAGTTCTTTCTTTAGTCTTTTATTTTCCTTTCTTAGATTCTCACATTCCTGCTCCAGACTTTCATGATTCAACTGAATTTGTTCAAATTTACTCATGAGATTTTGGATTAGGTTTGCAGAGTCTAAGGGGAGAATAGAAGATTGTGCAGTGTAAGATGTGGATGCACTAGATGATGAGCATGAACTAGATATTACCTCAGTTACATTTGACTCTTTAGCCATAAGACATAGATTGGCTTTTTCATTGTCTGTGTTGTCATCCTCATCATCAGAATCATTTTCAGATGATTCTTCATTCTTTTCACTGCTAGAATCATCTTTGAGTGCCTTCTTGCTTTTTCTCTTTTCAGTTGTCTTTGTTGGACTTATTTCTTAGTTTTGATGATGAGTGCCATACTAGCTGTTATAGTGCAAAGGCAAAAATATGTCTAGATAAAATGTATAGGTTTAGTAGAGTTTGATTCATAAATAGGTTTGATCAAACAAGCACTGTAAAGGGCTGCTGATTGATATCAGCAGACTGGTCTAGGTCAGTAGGGTAGATAGGTCGGTAGACTAGTCTGGTACCTGCTGAAGACTGAAGACTGAAGCCTGAGGGTTCAAACTCAGTAAATGAAGGCTAAGGGATCAAACTTAGTATTTAATGTCAAGGATATGGAATCAGAATTTAGGCAAGTCTGTGATGACCTAAACTGATTACATATACCTTGTGTAGAAGGTCTAAGTTCCACAAGTTGGATGATGATTGGAACTTGGTTATATTTTAAAATGATGTAACCTAACTTCACAAATAAAAGTTAGATAAAAGGAATCAGCTGCATTATATTTTACAGACAAAAATATGATGTTCAGCAGACTGATTGGTATTACAGCAGACTGATGAACCTGCTGATATATACCTCGATTAATTCAAGATTATTGGAAGATTACATGGATAAGGACAGCCAACTACCTCTGACTTATCAAGCAAATCAAAGGCTGAGATTAAAAAGACGTTGGGATGATTTACATTCTTATCCATTGGATACAAGTCAAAGGGGTGGACAGACTGCACTGTCAAAAAGTAATCCTGACAGTGTCAGTCCTATGAATAGTGACAGAATGCAGTGAGGATGGGACAAATACAAGGAACGGTCACATTTGAATTTCAAATTCAAGTCACATGCATTCCTACCTATAAATAGAGGACTTTCAACTCAAGAAAAAGATGATGAATTTTGGAATAAATTTTAAGTGATAACACCGAAATGAAAAACACCCTGCTGAACTTACTGAGCTTAAGGCTGCTGATCTAGTTATTTTCTTCAAGTGCATTATGTGTTCAAGCTGCATCAAGCATACACACTTGAAGACTGCTAGCTGCTGATTATATCATCCTAATCAAGCTGCTGCAACTGAATCATTTATTTGATTCATTCTTTATTTTATAAAGAACCTGCTGAAGACAGTGAAGCATCTATTAGGTGTGAAAGATTGTTGGTTTGTGGTGGAGCTGGTGAAGAGGCAATCCTACCCTTCAAGGACCAGTGGAAGACTCAGGAGCAGCAATCCTACCTGTTCCCAGTTTTCAGTTTGTGAAGCCATAGTTATTGGTGAAGGACAAGCAACCTAGGATTCTTTGTAACAGATAACTCAAAGATCACTAGTGAATTTCCTCCAACATCACAGGAGAAGAGTGGACTGACAGGATTACATCACCTGGAACCACTATAAAATCTCTCTACTTACTTACTGCATTTACTTTCTGCACTTAGTCATTATCCATATCAACCTGCTGATTCTAGCAACTGAAATCACACACATACACTACTGAGTATCTAATACTTAGTAACATATTTAACAACAAGTAACAAGGCTTAATTTTGATATTATTCCGCTGAACAAATTCAGCAAACTGAACTGTCAGTAGACTACTGTTTATCAGCAGGCTACTGAGGTCTCAGCAGACTACTGAAGTATCAGCAGGCTGCTGAAGTTGCAGAATTTGTTAACTCCAAAGTTTTAAGTGTTAAGTTTATTCACCCCTCCCCTCTAAACTTAACTAAAGCCTTTTCAAGGGACCAACAATTGGTATCGGAGCAAGGTTTCTGTTCTGAAGGAATCCTACTTGTTGTGCTTGTGAAAATTCTTTAAAACTTTCTTTCAAGTTACTGATTTTCAAGACTTGCATCATGGATAACACACAGTATGCTAGAACAATGTTGATGTGTTCTCTTGATAGATTTGATGAGTATAAACGTCGAATGCAGGCATATCTTGCTGCAACTCATGATGAGATGATGGATGTACTAACCGATGGACCACTGGAAATTACAAAGGCAGTAACAGTGGGTGATACAACTGAGTACATTCCTAAACCAAAAAGAGAATGGAATGCAGAAGATAGAAAAAGAGCAAACCTCAACAACATTGCTATTGATATCATTTATAGAACTTTGGATAGCAACATGTACATGAAGGTCAAAGATTGCAAAACTGCTAAGGAACTTTGGGACAAGATACACTTGATCTGTGAAGGCACTGATGCAATAAAGAAAAATAAAATCAGTGTGGCCAGAAAAAGGTTTCAAAAGTTCAAGATGCTGCCAAATGAAACCATTGAGCAAATGGAATCAAGATTCAATGCAATCCTGGATGAACTTACCCTGCTGAGTGTAAGTTATTCAAAAGAGGAAATAAACACCAAAATCTTGGAAGCTCTACCTGCAAGAGATGTTTGGAAAATGAAGGTAACTGCAATTGAAGAAATGAGGAAGTTGCATGAAGAAGATACCTTCAAATTGTTTTCAGATCTCAAGGCTTATGAATTTAGCAAGAAGCTTGTACCTGAGACTGAAAAGGAAGAGCCAAAAACCACTGCATTGGCTGCTTCACATCATGAAGAAACATCAGGAGGACAGGATGATATGCTGGATGAGATGCAAGAGCAGATTGCCCTACTGAGCAAGAAAATCGGAATGATGAAGACCGGAAAGGCCCCTACAAGAAATTTCACAAAGAGGCCTACTGAAAGAAGGAAAGAAGAACCAAAGAAAGATAATGACTATCTATGCTTTCATTGCAAGAAACCAGGACACTTCAGACCTGACTGTCCTGAGTTGAAACAAGGCAAGGAACCTGATTATCTTTGCTTCAACTGCAAGAAGCCCGGACATTTTAGACCTGATTGTCCAGACCTACTGAAGACCAAGAGTCAACAGAGAAGACATGGCAAGAAGGCTATGGTTGCTGAAGATGAATCAGGATATGAAGTGGAATCTGAAAAAGGAAATGAATCAGATGACACAGCACTGGTTGCTGATATGGAGGATTATGCTTTGATGGCCAATATGGATGAAACTGAGGAGGTATACAACATTGTATCTATAAACACTCCTGCTGGAAGTGATTGTGAATCAACTTGTGGTTCAAATCCTAGAAATTCTGACAACAATGAGACTTTGGATGCCATCCTTAATCAACCGAGGATAATACAATCTGGTTATGAGGTTGTGAAGGCTGAAAAGAAGCTCTTGAATTGGAAGTTGGAAGATTGAAAGCTGAATTAAGAGTTCTCAAAGGTAAGGAAAAGGATGTTGGACAGAATCAGCATAAGTCTGCTGAATATCCAGCAGCCCCTGAATCTGCTGAACCATCTTGTTCCTCAGCTGCATACAAATCTGGAAAGCCTTATGGTGATAGAACAGGGCTTGGATTTGGAATCTAACAAGAGTGGATCCAGTAAGGTCACTGAACCTAGTTCCAGAATTGGTCCTAAGTTTGTACCTGCACTAGATCCAACTCCCAGTAAGGTTGCTGAAGCAGCAAAACCAAATGAGAATGCTTCAAGGAAGCAAAATCAGAAGACTAAGAAGTCAACAGCTCCTAATAAAAAGAGTAAATCTAAAAATAGGACTGTTGTGCCTTCTAAGCCTGCTGATAGCAGACCTACTACCAAGGCTGTTGGACCACAGAAGGGTAAGAAACAGAAATATTCCAAGAATAAGAATCCTAAACCCAAAAATGTCAATCATTCAAGGGATACTTATCTCAGGGGGAAAGGTAGATTGTTTCCCACTGATGATGATTGGAATATTCCTGCATCTAATGCTAGAAACAGTAAGTATAACCATACTACTAGGGTAAAACCTAGTCAATGGGATCAGCAGAGGACTTACACAAGACCTCAACAAACTCCATATTACAGAGCTGTTCCTAACAGACAGCAAACTAATGGTTATGCAAATGCTTCTAACACCAAGAATCACTTTAAACAGCAATATAAACCAAAAGGCCAGAAAACATATGTGGTTCCTACACAACCTACTGTTAGAACTTATGGATGTGTGGAATACATGTATGAACCAAAGTATGAACCAAAGTATGACACATTTAGGAGAAGACCTTATGGAAACATACCAAGGGTCATGCTTGCCACTGACCACCATGGACCCAAACAGGTTTGGGTACCTAAAATGCATTAACTTTGTTTTGTAGGGTGTCTGGTACTTTGACAGTGGATGTTCCAGACACATGACAAAGAATAAGCACTGTCTATCAAACTTTGTGGCAAAAGATGGTCCAAGGGTGAATTTTGGCAACAAAAATACACCTGGTTATACAAGAGGATATGGCACACTTATCAGAAATGGACTTACAATCAAGAATGTTGCATATGTGGAAGGACTGGATTACAACTTGCTGAGCACTGGACAATTTTGTGATATGGGATACAAGGTTACTTTTGACAAAAACAATTGTATTGTCATTAGTGAAAGAGGTGATCAAGTTGTACTTGCTGGTAGAAGGCAACAGAACATGTATGTTGTGGATTGGTCTACTGCAGTTCCAGAAACCTGCCTGATTGTGCATACCAAATCTGAACTCAATTGGTTATGGCACAAGAAGTTAAATCACCTAAACTTTGATGATATTAATCAGTTGGTGAAGAAGAAGTTAGTGGTTGGTTTACCTGAGATCACATTCAAGAAGGATGCTATATGTGATGCATGTCAGCAAGGTAAACAGATAAAGTCAAGTTTCAAGTCAAAGACTAAACAATCAACTAACAGAGTGTTGGAGCTTATGCACATGGATCTTTTTGGACCAATAACTCCAACAAGTGTGACAGGAAAGAAATACACCTTAGTGGTTGTGGATGATTTTTCAAGATACTCTTGGGTGATATTCATGAACAAGAAAAGTGAAACACTCCAAAGCATGCCTAATCTTTTGAAGAGATTACAAAATGAGAAAAGTTTAACTGTAATAAAGATAAGATCAGATCAGGGAACTGAATTCCTCAACAAAGTTATAAGAGAGTATTGTGAACAAAATGGTGTACTACATCAACTTGCTGCTGCTGGTACACCTCAGCAAAATGGGGTTGCTGAAAGAAGGAACAGGACATTAAAAGAAGCAGGAAGAACAATGATTTGTGAAGCATTGCTACCTGAAAGATATTGGGCTGAAGCAGTAAATACAGCATGCTATACACAAAATAGAACATCAGTAAACAAGAAGCTGCTGAAAACACCTTATGAGGTTTGGAATGGAAGGAAACCTAACATATCCTATTTCCATCCATTTGGAAGCAAATGTTTTATTCTAAATCATAAAGTTCATTTGAAAACATTTCAACCAAAATCAGATGAAGGAATTTTCTTGGGATATTCTTCAGTCAGCAAGGCATTCAGGGTACTGAACAAGAGGTCACTGAAACATGAAGAAACAATCCATGTTGTGTTTGATGAACCTAAGTTTACTGGTATGGAAGATGAAGATTGTGGACCTGCTGAGAATCAACAAGTCACTGATCCAGATTGTATTGAAGTTTTGGAAAGATTCAATGACTTGAAAGTTTCTGATACTGCCCCTGCTGAACACCCTGCTGATAATATTACTGATGCAACAACTGATGCAGTACAAGGATCTGCTGAACCCCCTGTAGAAGAAGCTACAGCAGACCCCACTGAAGATGAGGTTCCTGATAATCAAATTAACCAAAATCCACAATGGTTAAAGAATCACCCTGCTGAACAAGTTATTGGCAATGTACAGCAAGGTGTAAGAACTAGAAGACAACTGAAAGCTATGTTTACTTGTTTTCTATCTCAAATGGAACCCAAAGTTGTTGAAGAAGCAATTTCAGATCCAGATTGGATAATTGCTATGCAAGAAGAATTAAATGAATTTGAAAGAAATCAAGTTTGGACACTAGTTGAAAGGCCAAGTCATGCAAATATCATTGGTACTAAATGGGTATACAGAAATAAACTTGATGAATCTGGTACCATTGTAAGAAATAAGGCCAGACTAGTTGCAAAAGGCTATTCTCAAGCAGAAGGAATAGATTTTGATGAAACATATGCACCTGTTGCAAGATTGGAAGCTATCGGACTATTCTTGGCACATGCTGCATATAAGAACTTCAAAGTATATCAAATGGATGTCAAGAGTGCATTTTTGAATGGTATCCTAGAGGAGGAAGTGTATGTTCAGCAACCTCCTGGATTTGAAGTTAAAGATCAAGAAGATAAAGTGTATAGACTCAACAAAGCACTTTATGGATTGAAACAAGCACCAAGAGCATGGTATGAGATTCTATCTCAATTCTTGGTGGACAATGGTTTTACTAAAGGCACCATTGATAAGACACTTTTCAGAATCAGTGAAGGAAATAGCACCCTGCTGGTGCAAATTTATGTGGATGACATAATATTTGGTTCTGAGAATGATTTACTTTGTGAAAAATTTGCAAATCTAATGAAGAGCAAATTCCAAATGAGTATGATGGGAGAAATGAACTACTTTTTGGGATTGCAAGTTAAACAGATGAAAGATGGAATCTTCATTCATCAAACCAAATATACCAAGGAGTTGCTGAAGAAGTTTGGTATGGAAAACAGCACTAAGAGTTCAACTCCTATGAGTACAAATATTAGGTTGGATGAAGATAAAGAAGGCAAAGATGTTGATCAGACCTTATACAGAAGGATGATAGGCAGTCTGATGTACCTCACTGCCAGCAGACGTGATATATCCTTTGCTGTAGGTGTTTGTGCAAGATTTCAATCCAAACCTAAAGAAAGTCATTTAGGTGCAGTCAAGAGAGTTCTCAAGTACATTAAAGAGACTTTGGGAGTAGGGATATGGTATTCTAAGGAAGGAAGCTTCAAAGTAATATCCTACTCAGATTCTGATTATGCTGGATGCAAGATTGACAGAAAAAGCACCACAGGAACCTGTCAGTTAATGGGAAATAGACTGGTCTCCTGGTTCAGCAAGAAACATAATTCTATTTCAACTTCCACTGCTGAAGCTGAATACATTGCTGCTGGAAGCTGCTGTGCACAAGTACTTTGGCTAAGACAACAATTAAGGGATTATGGAATTGAAGAAAAGGAAATTCCAATCATGTGTGACAACACAAGTGCAATTGCAATCACAGAAAATCCTGTTTTGCACTCAAGAACCAAGCACATTGATGTGAGACATCATTTTATAAGAGATCATGTTGAAAAGAAAGATGTGGTGGTTCTATACATTCCTACTGAAGATCAACTTGCTGATATTTTCACTAAACCACTTGATAGTGAAAGATTTGCCAAATTAAGGACTGAACTTGGAATCATAAAGGTTGACTGATATTCAGCAATGTACTGGAATTCACCAAGGGGATTAGTCTTTTCTATGTTGGGTGAGCTCACTTAGCAGATTAGTCATTGGTATCAGCAATTCCATGTACTTATGTTTGAACAATTGAGCAAATGAGGTTGCCAAGGGGACTGGTCTTTGTCATGTTGGGTGAGCTCACTTGACAGATCAGTCATTGGTATTAAACTTCATCTTGTATTATCAATTGAACAAAACAAGGAGAAAACAAGGATCAGCAGAGTCACTTTGTCAGCAGGCTGCTGAAGCACATTATCAGCAGACTGCTGAGCCCACCCTGCTGAGGGATACCCTGCTGAATGGAACGTTACTCAGTCAAAGTTATTAAAGTCAAAAAGCATATTGGCGGGATATTTATTCTATCCATTATTACCACAGTTAAACCATCCAACGGTTACAAACATTATGAAGGAGTAATGGACCACGTGTCAAGACAGCATTTAATCAGATTTAATCGTGGTTACCTCAATGTACGTGCAGTGACAGTTTCAACTACCTACGGTCTATAAATTCAGACTGTTACATAGCAGATTCACCACTTGCAATTTCTGCTTTATCTTTGCAAAATCTACATCGTGTGAACACAGATTTGAGAGCAATTTTTCTTCATCCTTTTCTTATTTCAATGGCGGAAAAGATTGAGGTTCAAATCGAATCAAGCCAAAGTGTTAGAGGATATGTTGTTGATGCAAATCAAACAGAGTTGGCCATTAATATAGGTCGAAGAATAAGGAGGTTTGCAGGTCTGGAAAACAAACTCAATATCAGATTAGAAACAATTTCATATACCAATGTCATTGATTTCTGGAAGAATATAGTTGTGGAAGAAGGAACTGAAGCATTCAAGACCACTGTGAATGCTGAGGAGCTTGTAATCTCCTCCAGTCTACTGAGACAAGTGTTTGGTTTTGAAGAAATTGTAGATGGTCCTGTCAATCCTGAAGCAATGGGATTGAACAAGATGGCATTCGTGGATCAGATTAAAATAAATCAAGACACAAAATCAGTTCCTGGCATCAACTGCAGGGATATTTGGCCTGAGTACAACCTGCTGAGCAAACTAATTGCAAAGAACATACTGGGGTTGGTTGGCAGTATGGATACTCTATCCGGACCCAAGATAGAGTTGATGATAATCATCTGCAGAAGCATGAAGTTTGATTGGGCTGGTTACTTTATTCATTATATGAAGAAAGTTGCCAAGGAGGAGAAACTAGGGAAAAGGAAATCCAAGGCCTTACCCTTAGGTTTGATGGTCCAGACTCTCCTGAATCATCTGCAGGTTCCTGATCTTGAATCTGCAAACATAAATCAGTCCAGATACAAGAAGGAGATTGATTATGCAATTCCTGGACTTGATGATGATGAAGAGATTGCTGAAGAAGCTGCTGATGATAATGATGATGGAGATGATGGTGATGCTGGTGGTGAGCAGGTTCAGCAAACTAAGAAGATATCTATCAAACCTGCTGCACCAAAGAAAGCTGCTGGGAAAAGAAAGGCTGGAACTACAAGGAAGATAACTGAAGTGTTAAAGCCTTCAAAGAAAACAAGAAAGGAAACAACACAGACTGCTGAGTCTGCTGAGGGTCAAGTGGAAGTTACTGACCCTGCTGTGGCTTCAAGAAAAACTGTTGGTGAAATTTTTAGAGAACAACAGAAGGAAGCTAGTAGAAAAAGAAAATTGACTAGAAAAGATGATGATGATGAACCCCTCTCCAAAAGAATGAAGGAGATTGTCAAAAAGAAGAAATACGGTAAGGGGAAAGAGTTGAAAAACTTGGAAGCTCAAAGAGTCCAAGAGGAAGCATCAGTAGAAGAGGAAGAAGAGGCTGTTGAGGCTGAGCCCTTAACTATTATTCCACCAGTTGTGATCAGTGATTCCTCACCTGATGAGGTTATTAAGTCTACTGGAAGTGAACAGGTTGTTGTTGAGCAATCTGTTGAAGAATCACAGCAGTCTGCTGTACCAGAGCCTGCTGTAGAAGATGTTATTGGTGAATCTACTGAAGCTGCACAGGTTGTTGTTGAGCAATCTGTTGAAGATACACAGCAGTCTACTGACCCTGAGCCTGCTGTAGTATCCACTGAAGAACCACAGCAAACCACTGAACCTGAACCTGCTGTGGTGGTTAAAGAGGTGATTGGAGACTTGGTTGAAGACCCTGCAAATTTGGAAATAGTTCAGGGGGAAGAGCAGTCTGCTGCTAACCCTGCTGATGAGCATGTAAGTCAGGGGGAACCAAGTGTGATACAGATGGAAGTAGTAGGTACAAATGTACAATCACAGCAACCTGCTGACTTTCAAACATCTGTCGAAGAAACCATGAATCTGCTTGTTGGAACCTTTGGAGGTCAACAAGCTACTGGAGCTGCTCCCAGGAGATCCTTCATGCCCTTTGAAAGGCATGTGAAAGAGAGCAAGAAAACTGAAGATTATGTGGATCCCAAACTTCAGCAGATTGCTGATTATCTTCAATGGAAGTTTGGTTTCTACAAGAGACAAAAGCCAGCTGCTGAACCAATGACTGATTTTGAAGAATGGGCTTTTAATAAGTTGGGAGTAGAAAACTTGCTGGATCTGGTTGACACCACCCTGCTGCAATCCAGACTGATGGATCTGTTTGATGAGCAACAGAAGGAGGAGGGTATCAAATTTAGAGATCCAAGAGATGGTCCTGATGATTCTTCTTCATCATCAGATAGTAGAGGAGATTTTCCCTCTGGACCAGGAGAATCAAGTGGGGCTGCACTAACACATGTACCATCTGTACAACAGTCCACTGATGCTGGTAGATCTGCTGAGGGTCAGCAGACTGGAGAAATGGATAAGGATCTACAAGATCTCACCATGGATGATCTAGAAGCACTAATCACTGAGGGAATTACATTTAGTGCTGGTAGGCTAGTTGATGAAACTGCTACATTCCATGTTGAAGAGCCTGCTGCACAACCTGAAGATGTACAGAATGTTGATTTGGATGTGGAAAAGACCACTGACTTCAGTGAACCAAGTGCTAGTTCTGAGGAATCTATTGTATATCAAAGTGGATTTGACTTTGAAGGGATTCTCACCAAAACTGCCATAACTCTGACCAAGATTGGTCATGCTGAAGGTTTCCAAGTGGATAATACCAATATCTTTAATCCACAGGAAATTGAAGAGGAGGTACAGGTTGCTGGGGTACAAACAGCACCTGGACAAAGGTTGGAACGGGAGGTACAGGCTGCTGAGTCTCAAACAGCACCTGGACACAGGTTGGAACAAACTTTGGGTTTGGAGGAAACCCCTGTTGTTGATGAGGCTGCTGTAGTGGAGCCTGCTGGAGCCAAGGCCACTGTAGGGAAGGATAGTCAGCAGACTGCTGTTAATGAGGATGAGCAGCTGCTGGACTATGACTACAGTGATGAAGAATTTCAAATTTTTGGAGAAGAAGAAGTTGTTGAAGAACCTGCACAAGATCCTATCTTTGAAGATGTTCTTGGTGCAATGGTTGAGGAAGGACCTCCCCCTGCTGGGAGAGATATGAGTAGAGCAATGGTCATCAGCAGACAACAGGCACAATACAGAGTTGAGGAGCCTGCTGATGGATCTACTGATAGTAGAATGGCCAGTGGAGTGCCAGTTGAAGTACTAAATGAGTTGAGGACTGTAAGAAATGATATGCAACAGTTAAGGACTCAACTGGACAGACAAGAAAGAAGATTTGAAGAACTGATGGCTCTGGTAAATGAAAACAGACAATCTGCTGATACAGCTGCTTCAAACTTTGCTTCCACTCAAAATGCTGTGAATGATCTGATTTATGATGTAAAATATATCAAGCAAGGGAACACACTGAAGGACAAGTTTTTGAAAGATCAACTTACATCCATTCATCAAAAACTTGACAAGCTTGCTGAAACTGCTGAGCCTGCTGCTGCACAACAACCTGCTGTGCCTGATCCCAAATTTACTGAAAGGATCAACAGACTGGAAGAGACCCTGCAATCAAGAATTACTTCACTTGATACTAGAACTGGAACTATGGCAGGTCAATTACACAGAGTGATAGTATCACAGGAAGCTATTCATGGCCTCATCTCACGTTTTGTTGATGATGTCACTAAGGGGGAAGAGGGCAAATCAGCTGCAGCAAAGGAGGCTGCTAGACTCTTTGCACAGAAGAGATGGACTGATGATACAAATGCTTTTAGGCAACCTGCACCTGGCAGATTGCAACTCACTGATGATCTCCTATCACAGTACAAGAAAGAGTTTCATAATAGAAGGAGACCTTATCGTGACATGGGGTTTCATGAAGGTCTTAACTCCTTCTTGAGTTTGAAGTTTTGGGAGGCAAGGATTAAAGCTTTAAGAGCAAATACCAGAGGTAGAAGAAGTAGCAAAGGTGAAAAGGTGCTGCCAATTACAAAAGCAAAGGATTCACTGAATGAATTTAAGGAGCAGTATATGAAGTTTGGCTTCAGGGTGAATCAGATCAATCTCATCTTGCCTGAAGCATGGAACTGGTGGAAACAAGTCAATCACTATATTGATTTTACACTAATTGAGAATGAATGGATGATTGAAATGATAGAAGAGATCAGAGCCTATCAAGAGCAAGCTGAGAAGGCTAGACAAGAAAGAGAGAAGAGACAATAGATCAGCTACTTATCACTGTTTATCTTTGTTGTATCTAGTTGTAATAACTGTGAACAAATATTTATAATGAGAATTGACTGAATTTGTTCTGTTTTTGTTTTTATCTTTTTGCTTTGCTGATTAGGTGAGGGTAGTGGCATCATCACCAAAAAAGGGGAAATTGTTGGACTTATTTCTTAGTTTTGATGATGAGTGCCATACTAGCTGTTATAGTGCAAAAGCAAAAAGATGTCTAGATAAAATGTATAGGTTTATTAGAGTTTGATTCACAAATAGGTTTGATCAAACAAGCACTGTAAAAGGCTGCTGACTGTTTATCAGCAGACTGGTCTAGGTCAGTAGGGTAGATAGGTCAGTAGACTGGTCTGGAACCTGCTGAAGACTGAAGACTGAAGGCTGAGGGTTCAAACTCAGTAAATGAAGGCTAAGGGATCAAACTTAGTATTTAATGTCAAGGATATGGAATCAGAATTTAGGCAAGTCTGTGATGACCTAAACTGATTACATATGCCTTGTGTAGAAGGTCTAAGTTCCACAAGTTGGATGATGTTTGGAACTTGGTTATATTTAAAATGATGTAATCTAACTTCACAAATAAAAGTTAGATAAAAGGAATCAGCTGCATTATATTATACAGACAAAAATATGATGTTCAGCAGACTGATTGGTGTTACAGCAGACTGATGAACCTGCTGATATATACCTCGATTAATTCAAGATTATTGGAAGATTACATGGATAAGGACAGCCAACTACCTCTGACTTATCAAGCAAATCAAAGGCTGAGATTAAAAAGACGTTGGGATGATTTACATTCTTATCCATTGGATACAAGTCAAAGGGGTGGACAGACTGCACTGTCAAAAAGTAATCCTGACAATGTCAGTCCTATGAATAGTGACAGAATGCAGTGAGGATGGGACAAATACAAGGAACGGTCACATTTGAATTTCAAATTCAAGTCACATGCATTCCTACCTATAAATAGAGGACTTTCAACTCAAGAAGAAAATGATGAATTTTGGAATAAATTTTAAGTGATAACACTGAGCTGAAAAACTCCCTGCTGAACTTACTGAGCTTAAGGCTACTGATCTAGTTATTTTCTTCAAGTGCATTCTGTGTTCAAGCTGCATCAAGCATACACACTTGAAGACTGCTAGCTGCTGATTATATCATCCTAATCAAGCTGCTGCAACTGAATCATTTATTTGATTCATTCTTTATCTTATAAAGAACCTGCTGAAGACAGTGAAGCATCTGTTAGGTGTGAAAGACTGTTGGTTTGTGGTGGAGCTGGTGAAGAGGCAATCCTACCCTTCAAGGACCAATGGAAGACTCAGGAGCAGCAATCCTACCTGTTCCTAGTTTTCAGTTTGTGAAGCCATAGTTATTGGTGAAGGACAAGCAACCTAGGATTCTTTGTAACAGATAACTCAAAGATCACTAGTGAATTTCCTCCAACATCACAGGAGAAGAGTGGACTGACAGTATTACATCACCTGGAACCACTATAAAATCTCTCTACTTACTTACTGCATTTACTTTCTGCACTTAGTCATTATCCATATCAACCTGCTGATTCTAGCAACTGAAATCACACACATACACTACTGAGTATCTAATACTTAGTAACATGTTTAACAACAAGTAACAAGGCTTAATTTTGATATTATTCCGCTGCACAAATTCAGCAAACTGAACTGTCAGTAGACTACTGTTTATCAGCAGGCTACTGAGGTCTCAGCAGACTACTGAAGTATCAGCAGGCTGCTGAAGTTGCAGAATTTGTTAACTCCAAAGTTTTAAGTGTTAAGTTTATTCACCCCCCCTCTAAACTTAACTAAAGCCTTTTCAAGGGACCAACAGTCTTATACTTCTTCTTATCCTCAAGTTTGTCTTTTTCTTCAGGGCAATCAGCCTTGAAGTGCCCTTTCTTATTACAGTTGAAGCATCTGTATTCATCATCTTTTCTCTTGGTGTCTTTGCTTGTGCTTGACTTTTTGTTTGATGATGATCCTTCTTTGAATATCTTCTTTTTGCTAAACCTGTCAAAACATTTTACTAATAAAGCTACCTGTTCCTTCAGTTCCTGTGTCTCTTTGCTGTTTGCATCAGCTGTTTGACTTTGCTGGGGTGCAACCAGTTCACTGGCCTTATGTGCCTCTGCTGGTATAATGTCTTTGCCGTTCAACTCAATTTCATGAGCCTTGAGTTGGGACATCAGAGTCAGGGTGTCAGTGTTTGCAAGATTTGTTGTCCTTCTGATTACTGATGTGATGATCTTCCATCTTTCAGGTAAGCCTCTTAAGATCTTCAAGCACACTTCTTTCTGAGGATATGTGTGTCCAAGCTGTTGCAGTTGACTGATGATGCTTGAGAATCTGTTGTCCAATTGATCAATGGATTCACCAGCCTTCATTTTGAAGTTCTCAAATTTCTGTTTTGCAACAGATAATTTGTTTTCTTAACTGCTTCAGATCCTTCGTTTATCAGTGCCAGCTTGTCCCACATCTCCTTTGCTGTTTTGCAATCTTTGATTCTCATGAACATGTTGCTATCCAGGGTCTTCAAAATCATATCTTTTGCAACAAAGTCCAGATTTTCTCCTCCTGTCATCCTTGCTCCGATCTTTCTTGGGTTTGTCAACTTCTTTTCCTTGATTTGCTTCTATGGCTACCACAGTCATGATCATGATTGGGCCATCATTAATTGCATCCAGCATCTCCTCATGAGTTGTTGCAAGATGGTATAACATTCTTATTTTATATTCATCAAAATTATTAACATTGAAAACAGGTACTTTTGACATAATGTTTGAGGAATCCATAAGTACAAATAAGAGATATATATGTATATGTGTAGAAAGCACAAATTTGAAAACTACTTTGAAAATATGTGATCTCCTTGTTACCAGAAATTAGATCTGAATAGGTTCTGATACTAGGAACACTGCTCTGATACCAATTGTTGGTCCCAGAGAAGGGTAAAACTATAGTCAGAGGGGGGGTGAATGACTATAGTGGAGTTTCAAAAACTTTTCTTGTAAAAAGCTTTTAGGCAGTGGATAAGTCCCTTCTTACTATGTTGTTTCAAAGTAGTTTAGGCAATCACAGATATAAAGATATAATATAAGTAATAAATGAATGTAGTAAGGTAAATTGCTGAAAGTAAATTGACACAAGGCTTATAGTGGTTCAGGGTGGTGTAATCCCTTAGTCCACTCTTCTCCTGTGATGATTGGAGGAATTCACTATTGTTTTCACAGTTACAATAGCCTGATTGTCCTTGACTACACAAGTTTCACAATCTACAAGACTATCACTCTTTGACTGCAACAGCTTCAGTGACTCAGTCTCTTTCACTGCTCCTTGGGGTCAAATCCTTCAGTAGCTATCACAAACACAACTCCTTCTCAGATGGCTCTGATTCAATTGCTTGATTGATGTGAATTGGATTCACAAACTTGTTGATCAATCTCAATGCTTGATGTTTGAAATGTGGCTCTCAGTTTTGAGTTGATCATTAGATATTTCTTTCTCGCACTGATAGAAGGCTTTTGACTTTGACAGAGTTTTTGCTCAGATTTATGATCGTTCTTTCTTGTATTTCTTTTTCTGTAAACGCCTTCTATTTATAGCCTTGATTATCCTTGATTTGAATTTCCGTCCGTTGGCTATATTAATGAAGGGAATAATCCTTGATTTTATTCTTGATTCCCCCTTAATTATATTCTCCTTGATTTCAGTGATCGGATTTTTCTTCAAACGTTTATCAGAAAATCCGTTCTTGATTGATCCTCTATTGATTGTGCATTTAATGCTTGATCCTCTGTATCATATTTTGAAATCTAGTTAAGTAAAGTTTACTTAGCCGTTCTTTGAACGGTCTAGTGATTCTTCTGACTTTGCCGCTTAGATCTTCCTTCACTGCTTTGTCTTCACTCAGCCGAAAGTCTGTTCAATTTGCCGATTCACTGTTTCCTTCATTCTTTCAGTTAAAGAGGAATCCTTGTACTTCACTGATCCTTGATTTGTGTGAGATCAGTTACACCATATTTAAACACTAAGTATCATTACTTGAAACATAACTTAGACTTATCCAAGGTCATCACAAACTTCCTTGGTTATAAGTCAGACCATAAAGTCTTCATTGCTTCTCTGCTGGTACTTGGCTGACTTCACTCTGCCGGAAATCTGTTTTTACTTTGCCGTCCTACCAACTAGTACAATACTTGTCTGACTCAACTTATACAACATGTCAGACTCTAAGTAAAGACTTATACAGAGAATTCTATCTTATTTCAGCCTTGCTATAACAGCTAGTATGGCCATCATCAAAACATAACAAAATGTTCCTAACAATTCCGCTGCAACAAATTCAGTAACCTTAATAGTCAGCAGACTATTGATAGTCAGTAGACTACAGACCTTTCTGAGTTTGTCAACTCCAAAAAGTTTTAAGTGTTAAGTTTATTCACCCCCCTCTAAACTTAACCAAAGCCTTTTCAAGGGACCAACAATTGGTATCGGAGCAATGCTTCTGTTTTGAAGTAATCCTACGTGTTGTGCTTCTGAAAATTCTTTGAAAACTTTTTCAAGTTTTTGATTTTCAAAGCTTTGCATCATGGATAAAAACCAGTATGCTAGGACTATGTTGATGTGCTCTCTAGATAGTTTTGATGAGTATAAACGTCGTATGCAGGCTTATTTAGCTACAACACATGACGAAATGATGGATGTGCTGACTGATGGACCACTGGAAATCACAAAAGCCATAACTGTGGATAATCACACTCAGATTGTTCCAAAGCCAAAAAAGTGAGTGGGGTGCTGAAGACAGAAAAAGAGAAAATATCAACAACATTGATATTGATATCATTTATAGAACCCTAGATAGCAATATGTACATGAAAGTGAAGGATTGCAAGACTGCTAATGAACTTTGGGAAAAACTACAACTAATCTGTGAAGACACTGATGCTATCAAGAAAAACAAAGTCAGTGTAGCCAAAAGAAAGTTCCAAGATTTCAAAATGAAATCAAATGAAACCATTGAACAAAAGGAGTCAAGATTCAGTGTTATCATGGATGGACTCACCCTACTGAATGTAGTGTACACAAAGGAAGAGATCAACACAAGAATTTTGGAAGCCTTACCAGCAAAGGAAGTTTGGGAAATAAAGGTTACTGCCATAGAAGAGTCCAGGAGACTACATGAAGAAGACACCTTCATATTATTTTCAGATCTCAAGGCCTATGAATTCAGTAAGAAACTTATTCCAAATACTAAAAAGGAAGAACCAAACACTATTACATTCGCTGCTGCACATTAGAAAGAATCATCAGGCACTCAAGATGATCTACTGGATGAAATGCAAGAGAAAATAGACCTATTGATCAAGAAAATCAGAATGATGAAGACAGGAAGGGGTTCTCCAAGGAATTTCACCAAGAAATCAAGTGAAAAGAAAAAGGAAGAATCCAAGAAGGATAATGACTACTTGTGCTTTCACTGCAAGAAACCAGGACACTTCAAACCTGATTGTCCTGACTTGAAACAAAAGAAGGAACCTGATTATCTGTGCTTCAACTACAAGAAACCTGGACATTTCAGACCTGACTGTCCAGACATACTAAAGAACAAAAGTCTGCAAAGAAGATCTGGCAAGAAAGCATTGGTTGCTGATGATGAATCTGACTATGAAGTGGAATCAGAAAAATGAAATGAATCAGATGACACTACACTCATAGCTGGTATGGATGATTATGCAATGGCCAATATGGATGAGACTGAGGAGGTATACAATTCTGTATCTGTAAACACTCCTGCTAAAAGTGATTGGGAGTCATCAGCCGGTTATCCTTGGCATACCTTTGATCCGTTGAGCGAGAGCCCTTCGACACGGGACTCCCGGATCATTATGGCCGACAGTAGAGTTTAACCACCAAGTTCGGGATGGGTTGGTGTGGTTCCTCGACGCCTAGGAACCAGAATATCGAACCATGAATGAAGAAAGGCATGAGAAAAGAGCATATTGGCTAATGACTAGTGATTAGGAGGCCCCAATTCTTGATTGGAGGGGGAACCAAAGGCCTCTACCCTTCCATCCTTTAGATAGAGAGGGGCAGAAATGAGATTTCCTAATATCTTGCTAAGAATAGCTAGGATTTGTTCAAATTCTATAATTTCTGATAGTGAAGAACCTTTGGGTGCTATCCTTAATCAACTGAGGAAAATACAATCTGGTTATGAGATTCTGAAGGCTAAAAAAGAGGCACTTCAAGCAGAAATTCAAAGATTAAATGCTGAATTAAGAATTCTTAAAGGTAAAGAAAAAGATTATGGACAGACTCAACATAAGTCTGCTGTACATTCAGTAGCTGCTGAATCTGCTGCACAATCTAGTTCAACCACTGCATTCAAATCTGGAAATCCTTATGGTGATAGAACATACCTTGGATTTTAAACTCAACAATCTACTAAGGGTGGCTCTAGTAAGGCTACTGAACATAGTACCAGAATTGGTCCTAAGTTTGTGTCTGCACAAGATCCAACTCCCAAAAAGGTTGCTGAGGCAGTTAAGTCTACTGAGAATGCTTCAAGGAAGCAAAATCAAAAGTCCAAAAGGTCAACAGTACCTAACAAAAAGGGTAAATCCAAGGGTATGACTGCTGGACCTTCTAGACCTGCAGATAGCAGATCTGCTGCAAAGTCTGCTCGACCACAAAAGGGTAAAAATCAGAAATATTCCAAAGATAAGAATCTTAAACCCAAAAATGTTAATCATTCAAGGAATACTTATCTCATGGGGAAAGGTAGATTGTTCCCTACTGATGAAGATTGGAATATTCCTGCCCCCACTGATAGAAACAATAGACATAACCATAATGCTAGGGTAAGACCTCAGCAATGGAATCAGTAGAGGACTTATTTAAGACCTCAGCATAGACCTCAGCAAACTCCATATTACAGGGCTGCTCCTAACAGGCAGCAACCTCATGGTTATTCTAGTTCTTCTAACAATAGAAATAACTTCAAACAGCACTTTGTACGAAAAGGCCAGAAATCATATGTGAGTCCTTCACAACCAAATGTTAGATTTTATGGAAATGTGGGATACATATATGAACAAAAGTGCAATGCTTTTCAAAGAAGACCTTATGGAAATTTGCCAAGGGTCATGCTTACCACTGGCCTCTAAGGACCCAAACAGTTTTGGGTACCTAAAACCCATTAAATTTGAATTGTAGGTGTCTGGTACTTTGACAGTGGATGTTCCAGACATATGACAAAGAATAAGCACTGTTTAACAAACTATATGGCAAAAGATGGTCCTAGAGTCAATTTTGGCAATAAGAACACACCAGGATATACATGAGGATATGGAACACTGGTGAGGAACGGATTAACTATCAGAAGTGTTGCATATGTGAAAGGACTGGATTACAACCTACTGAGCAGTGGACAATTCTGTGACATGGGTTACAAGGTCACTTTTGACAAAGGCTACTGTATTGTCATTAGTGAAAGAGGTGAGCAAGTTGTGTTGGTTGGAAGAAGACAACAAAACATGTATGCTGTGGATTGGTCTACTGCTGTTCCAGATACATGCCTGATAGTGCATACCAAGTCAGAACTAAATTGGTTGTGGCATAAAAAGTTGAATCATCTCAATTTTGATGATATCAATCAGTTGGTGAAAAAGAAGTTGGTGATTGGTTTACCTGAAATCACATTCAAAAAGGATCATATATGTGATGCATGTCAGCAAGGTAAACAAACAAAGTCAAGCTTCAAGTCAAAGACTAAACAATCAACAAAAAGTGTTTTGGAGCTGATGCATATGGATTTATTTGGACCAGTAATACCAACAAGTGTAATAGGAAAGAAGTACACTCTGGTAGTTGTGGATGATTATTCAAGATACACTTGGGTAAGATTTATGAATAAGAAAAGTGAAACACTTCAAAAGATGCCTGAACTTTTGAAGAAACTGCACAATGAAAAGTTTGACAGTAGTGAAGATCATATCTGACAAGGGTACTGAGTTTGTCAATAAATTCATAAGAGAATATTGTGAACAAAATGGTGTGCTGCATCAATTAGCAGCTGCTGGAACACCTCAGCAAAATAGGGTTACTGAAAGAAGAAACAGGACTTTGAAAGAAGCAGGAAGGACTATGATTTGTGAAGCATTACTACCTGAAAGATATTGGGCTAAAGCAATCAATACAGCATGCTACACACAAAATAGGACCTCAGTAAACAAAAAGCTGCTGAAGACACCTTATGAGATATGGAATGGAAGAAAACCAAATATATCTTATTTCCATCCATTTGGAAGCAAATGTTTTATTTTGAATCATAAGGAGCAATTGAAGACCTTCCAACCAAAATCAGATGAAGGAATCTTTTTGGGATATTCTTCAGTCAGCAAGGCATTTAGGGTACTGAACAAGAGGACACTAAAACATGAAGAATCAATACATGTTGTTTTTGATGAACCTAAGTTCACTGGAATGGAAGATGAAGTTTCAGAACCTGTTGAGAATCTCCAAGTCACTGATCCAGAATATATTGATGTTTTGAAGAAGATAAGTGACTTAAAAGTCTCTGATTCTGGAAGTAAAGATGTACATGCTGAAGAACCTGCTAGTAACACTACTGATGCAACAACAGATGCAGTTCAAGGATCTGCTAATCCCCCTGCTGAAGCAACATCAGACCCTACTGAATATGAGGTTCCTGTAAATCAAACAAATCATGATTTACAATGGTTAAAGGATCACCCTGCTGGACAAGTAATTGGTGACATACAGCAAGGTGTAAGGACTAGAAGATAATTGGAAGCAATGTTTACTTGTTTTCTATGTCATTTGGAGCCTAAAGTTGTTGAATAAGCAATATCTGATCCAGATTGGATAATTGCTGTGCATGAAGAATTAAATGAGTTTGAAAGAAATTAAGTTTGGACACTAGTGGAGAGGCCTAGTCATGCAAATATAATTGGAACAAAATGGGTATACAGAAGTAAATTGGATGAATCTGGTACCATTGTTAGGAACAAGGCCAGACTAGTGGAAAAAGGCTATTCTCAAGTAGAAGGAATAGATTTTGATGAGACATATGCCCCAGTTGCAAGATTGGAAGCTATTAGATCATTCTTGGCATATGCTGCATACAAAAACTTCAAAGTATACCAGATGGATGTAAAAAGTGCATTTTTGAATGGCATTCTGGAAGAAGAGGTTTATGTTCAGCAACCTCCTGGTTTTGAAGTTAAATATCAAGAAGATAAAGTGTATAGACTCAATAAGGCACTTTACGGTTTGAAACAAGCACCAAGAGCATGGTATGAAACTCTATCTCAATTCTTGGTGAACAATGGTTTTACCAAAGGTACCATTGATAAGACTCTTTTCAGAATCAATGAATGGGACAGCACCCTACTGGTACAGATTTATGTAGATGACATAATATTTGGTTCTGAAAATGAATTGCTGTGTGAAAAGTTTGCTAATCTCATGAAAATCAAGTTCCAAATGAGTATGATGGGAGAAATGAACTACTTTTTGGGATTACAAGTCAACCAGATGAAAGATAGAATCTTCATTCATCAAACTAAATATACTAAAGAGCTGGTATTGAAAACAGCACCAAAGTATCAACTCCTATGAGTACAAACATCAGACTGGATGAAGATAAAGAAGGCAAAGATGTTGATCAGACCTAATACAGAAGGATGATAGGCAGTTTGATGTACCTCACTGCCAGCAGACCTGATATATCCTTTGTTGTAGGTGTTTGTGCTAGATTTCAATCTAAACCTAAGGAAAGTCACTTAGCTGCAGTCAAAAGGATTCTCAAGTATTTAAAAGAGACTTTTGGGAGTAGGGATATGGTATTCAAAATATGGAAGTTTAAAGTTGTATCCTACTCAGATTCTGATTATGCTGGATGCAAAATTGATAGAAAAAGCACCACATGAACTTGTCAGTTGATGGTAAATAGACTTGTTTTTTGGTTTAGCAAGAAACATAATTCAATATCCACTTCCACTACTGAAGCTGAATACATTGCTGCTGGATGTTGCTGTGCACAAATACTATACAACAATTTAGGGATTATGGGATTGAAGAAAAGGAAATTCCCATAATGTGTGACAACACAAGTGCAATTGCTATCACAGAAAATCCTGTTTTGCACTCCAGAACCAAACACATTGATTTGAGACATCATTTATAAGAGATCGTGTGGAAAAGAAAGATGTGATGGTTCTTTACATCCCTACTGAAGATCAACTTGCTGACATCTTTACAAAACCATTGGACAGTGAAAGATTTGCTAAGGTAAGAACTGAACTTGGCATCATAAAAGTTGACTGATATGTTAATAGTCAGCAGAGTACTGGAATTCACCAAGGGGATTAGTCTTTGCCCTGCTGGGTGCGCTCACTTGTCAAATTAGTCATTGGTATCAACAATTCCATGTACTTAAACAGTTTGGACAATTAAGGAATTGAAGTTGCCAAGGGGATTGGTCTTTGTCCTGTTGGGTGAGCTCACTTGACAGATCAGTCATTGGTATTAAAATTCATCTTGTATTATCAGTTGGACAAAACTAGACTGTATGAAGATCAGCAGAGTATTACTGTCAGTAGGCTGTTGAGCCATCACTTGTTTAGTAGAGTAAATTCGAAGTAACACTGTTGAAGGTCAACCCTACTAAAGACCAAGTCTGTTGTATTATACGTTATGAAGACAGTCAAACTTTAATGAAAGTCAATAGTAAACGGATATTATTCTTATCCATTATAATTGCGGTTACAATATCCAACGGTTACAACTCTTAATGGGACAAGTTAGTGGGACACGTGGCAACATCACATTCATTTCAGGATTAATCGTGGTTAAATGCTACCGTACGTGTACAGTACTTGCCTAATAGTTATCACCCACTTTCTTTCCTTATATATACAGACATATACACAGAAGATACACACAGAACTCAGACTGATTTTCTCTGAAAACATACAAGTGTGAACACAGATTTGCAATGTTTTCTTCTTCATCTTTTTCAAATTTCTACAATGGCGGACAAAGGAGATATTCATATTGGTACAAGCCAAAGTGTTAGAGGCTTTGTTGTTGATGCTAACAAGTCCGAGTTAGCCATCAACATTGGAAGAAGAATTAGAAGATGTGAAGGACTAGAAGCTGTCCTAAATCTAAGATTGGAAAGTATTTCATACACAAATGTTGTTAACTTCTGGAATAATATGGTGATAAAAGATGATAGAGAGGCATTCACTACAACTGTTAATGCCCAGCAGATTGAAATCATATCAAATCTGCTGAGAGAGGTGTTCGGATTTGGACCTGGAAATGGTGCTCCCAAAAATCTGGAGTTGATGGAGTTATCAAGATTGGAATTTGTTGAATCAATAAAGACAAACAAGTATGTACCAAAAGTCTTGATTATCAATGTGAAGAATATTAGATTGGAATACAACCCGCTGAGCAAGATTATTGCTAAAAATATTCTGGGATTTAGTGGAAGTCTTGATACACTCTCTGGATCAAAGATAGACCTGCTGATAATCATTTGCAGAAGCCTGAAGTTTGATTGGGCCGGATTCTTTGTTCAATACATGAAGAAGTTTGTGTCAGAAGACAGAGATGGAACAAGGAAGTCTAAGACAAAGCCCTTGGGTTTGATGATTCAGGCTCTGTTGAATCACTTGCAGATTGCTGATGTTGCACCTGCAAAAATCAACAAGTCAAGGTACAAACCAGAAATCAATTATCCTATCCCTGGTTTGGATGATGTGGAAGAAGATGATGAGGAGACTGAAAGTGATTATGATGGTGATGACAATGATGGTGGGCAGGAACAAAGGACCAAGGACAAAAATGATGTCCAACCTGCTGCACCAAAGAAGCCTGTACAAAAAAGAAAGGCTGGTGAAACAAGGAAGATAACTGAGATGTTAATGCCTAAAAGGACAAGGCAGCAACCAGTAGACACTACTGAGTCTACTGAGGCTCAAGTTGAAATTGAGGCTACTGAGCCTACTGGAGTTGCAAAGAAGACTCATGCTGAGATCATAAAAGAACAGATGAAAGAAGATAGAAGAATGAGGAAAGCTGCTAGCAAAGAGCAGCTAGAACAAGAACTTGTTGAAGAACAACAACCTGCAAAAAGAAGAAAGCAGATTGCAAAAAGAAGGTTCATCGAAAAGGAAAGGAACTAAGGGTTCTGGAGGCCCAAAAGGAAGTAGAAGAAGGTGTTGTGGAAACAACACATGTTGATGGGCCTACTAAGGCTGCTGAGGTTGCTGTTGAGCGACAAATTGAAGAACCACATCACACTGCTGAACCTGAACCTGCTATGGAAGTCACAATAACTGTTCAAGACCCTGCTGTGGATGCTACAACTCAGGGGGAAGAACAAACTATTGCAGACCCTACAGGTGAGCATATAAGCCAGGGGAACCTAGTGTTGAACAGATGGAGGTGGTAGTACTAATTTACAACATGAAGAACCTACTAACCAATTTGTATCTGCTGAGGATACATTAAGTTTACTTGTTGAAAAATTTGGAGGACAACAAGTTGAACAACCTGTTCCTGGGAAGCCTACAATGCCCTATGAAAGGAGGGAAAAGAAATCAAAGAAAGAAAGAGTGGATCCTGATTTCAAGAGGGTTCAAAGATACTTTGAATGGAAGTTTAGTTTCTACAAGAGACAGAAACCAGCAACATAACCTATGACTGGTTTTGAGGAATGGATTTTTGAAAGCCTAGAAGTGGAAACTTTACTGGGAGTGATAGATACATCTGAAGATTATGGCAATCATAGAAGATGGAAAGCAGAAGAAGAATGTTATGTTTAAAGATACCAAGTTTACACCTGATAGTGATGATTCATCTTCATCTAATTCTAATGATGATCATCCTATGTTTCCAGGACAGTCCAGTGGTACTGCAATGCAAAGAACTACTGAAGAAACTAGACAAGGATCTACAGAGCAAAAGACAATAGATCAATCTGCTGATGGTGGCAAGTCTGCTGAGGGTCAGCAGACTGATGATTTGGATCAGGAACTGTTTGTTGCTGTTACAGCGGATTTGGAAGAACAATTGACAGTAGCAACACTTCTTGAAGATGCTATGTTGAAGGCCACTACTGATGCTGTGATGGTTGAACTACAAGAAATTCTTTCAGAAGAATCAGCTCAATATCAAGAGAGTATTGACACTGATGAAGTTTTGGCACAAGCCTATGAGACTCTTAGAGAGATTGAAAATGTTGGAGGTGTGCTAGAAGAAAATATGAATGTCTTTATAGACACAATTGAAGATCTGGAGGTTCAGTCTGCTGGGGAACAAACAGCAACTGAACAAAGGTTGGATTATGAGGTCCTAATCACTGAGGATCAAACAGTGTTGGGACAAAGGTTGGAACTTTGATGGGATTAGAGGAATCCCATGTTCATTCAGTGGAGGCTGTTGTAGAATAGGCTACTGTAAACAGACCCCTGTGGAACAAGCTGCTGTAGCACAGGTAGCTGAAGAGGATGCTGTGAATGACAAAGAAAGACATCAACCTGCTGAAGAAAAGGCTACTGAAGCATAGACTGCTGAGGAAAAGGTTGCTGAGGCTAAATGTAGCCAGCAAGCTGCTGAAGATATTGTTGAAGAACAGCTTGTTGACTATGACTTCAGTGATGAGGAGTTCCAAGTGCCTGAGGAAAAAGGAGTAGCAGATGAGCCCCAACAGGCACATGTACCTATTTCTTAGGAGGTACCTGTTGCAAATATGATTGAAGAGGGTCCTGAACCTGCTGTATGGGACAGGACAAGAGCCATAGTTGTCAGGATACCAAGGGCCAATTATCATGTTGAAGAGCCTGCTGATGATTTTGCTGGACAAATGGCTAGAGGTATGGCTGGTGCAGTACCAGAACATATTTTGGATGATTTGAGAGCTGTAAGAGATGATATTACACAACTAAGGACTCAACTCACAAGAAGTGAGCAGAGGTTTGAAGACCTGGTGAATCTAGTTGAAAATAGAGGAAGGACCACAGAAACAGTTGCTTCCAACATTACCTCTGCTCAATTTGCTATCAATGATCTAATCAAAGATGTGAGAGGTAAA
Source organism: Gentiana dahurica var. dahurica (assembly GCA_024500145.1). Lineage (NCBI taxonomy): Eukaryota > Viridiplantae > Streptophyta > Magnoliopsida > Gentianales > Gentianaceae > Gentiana > Gentiana dahurica. The sequence continues at coordinate 79,875,796 of CM044906.1, read as the reverse complement.
AAGACCAGTACTGCCAACATAGATAAGAATTTTCATGAGCAGATTGCCTCATTGCACAAAAAGATTGACAAGATTGCTGAGGCACCTAGGCCTGCTGTGGCACCTCAACCTGCTGAGACACCTCAACCTACTGTACTGGATCCTAAGCTTACTGCGAGGATTAATCTGCTGGAACAGACTGTTGAAGGAAGGATCACTGCAGTTGACACTAGGACTGAAATTATGGAAGGTCAACTGGCAAATTTGGTGATCACACAAGAAAGTGTTCATGGCCTGCTGAACCGGTTTATCGATGATTTCAATAAGGGGGAAGAGGGCCTTACAGCAAAAGCAAAGGAGCCTGCAAGGATTTTTGCTAAAAATAAATGGGGGCTGACATAAAGGAGATCAGAAAACCTACACCTGGCAGGATTCAGATGACTGATGACCTTCTAAAAGAGTACAAGAATCTGTACTATGGAAAGAAGAGACCCTATCATGACATGGGATTTCAGGAAGGACTGAATTCCTTTCTGGGACTTAAATTTTGGGAAGTAAGGGTCGAATCATTAAGAGCTTCTAGTAGAGGTGGTAGAGGTGGAAGAGGTCAAAGAATGGGAAGTCAAACAGCAAGGGATTCACTGGAAGAATTCAAACATTTCTACATGGGACAAGGCTTCAATGTTCATACTATAAGGTTGACTTACCAGAAGCCCAAATGGTGGAAACAGTTACATACCTGGGTTGACTTTTCCACTTTGGAAAATCAATGGATGCTAGATATTATCAAAGAAATCATAGAGTTTCAAGAGAAGCAAGAGCAAGACAGAAACAGAAACTAGATCAACACACTTACCTATGCCTTTATCTTTTGCTGATTCTAGTTTGTAATAATTTTGAACAAATGTGATTTTAATGGAGTATGACTGAATTTGTTCTGTTTTTTTTTTATCTTTTTGCTTTGCTGTAAGGAGGGTATTGGCATCATCACTAAAAAGAGGGAAATTGTTGGACATATTTTAAGTTTTAATGATGAGTGCTAGACTAGCTGTTATAGAGCAAAGGCAAAAAGATGTCTAGATCAAATGTATAGGTTTATTAGAGTTTTTTCTTTGCATAGGTTTGATCAAACAAGCACTGTAATTAGGTCAGCTGACTTTATCAGCAGACCTGTCTAGGTCGGTAGGGTAACTAGGTCAGTAGTGTGTCTAGGAACATGCTGAAGACTGAAGGCTGAGGGTTCAAACTAAGTTATTGAAGGCTAAGGGATCAAACTTAGTATGTAAAGTCAAGGATATGGAATCAGAATTTAGGGAAGTCTGTGATGACCTAAACTGGTTACATATGCCTTGTGTACAAGGTCTAAGTTCCATATGTTAAATGGTGATTGAAACTTAGTTATAATCAAAGTGGTGTACTCTAACTTCGAAATAAAAAGTTAGATGAAAAGTAGTCAGATGAAGTGCTTTGAAAGCACAGGAGCCTTAAACCAGCTGACAGTTATCTACATCAGCAGATTGACATACTTCATATATCTGCTGAATGTAAATCTCAATTTAATCAAAGCTACATTGGAAGATTAAATGGATAATGATGGACTACAAGCCTTGATTTTATCAACAAATCAATGGTCAAGATAAAAGGAACGTTGGAAAGATTCAAAGGATTATCCAATGGATATAAGTCAATAGGGGGACAGTCTGAAAGCTGACTGACAACGTCGGTTCAAGTTTTGAGACACAACAATTCAAAAGATTCAATTTTTAAGGCCTACTCATCCCTAGATCGTCGTTTAAGTATTAATTTCGTAGTTCCATCACATAATTTAGCAATCAGAAATTTAGCTACGCATAATTGCAAGAACGAAACAAGAAATCATAAAAGAAACGAAAGAAAGCATGATAAAAGATATGAAAAATAAATTACCAATAGTTTGGAAGCGATCGACAATGAAGAACTTGCACAAATAAATCAACATTCCTAGCAATCTTGAACAAATTGGATGCAAGAAAATAATTTTTCTAAATGGTTTTTGGAAAACTAAACCTAGGAACTGGGTAGGAAATTAAATTCTGAAGAAGTGGGTATAAAATTCGACCTAATTGGCTTTTATATGGTCAAAAACCGACCTAAAAAGGTCTAGCCAATCAAAACAAAACGACTCCATGTACGCGCGTGGAATGTGCATGCTTTCACATGAAGTTAATGAATGTTGAGCCATTCTCTTCTTTGAAACCATGCCCGCGCATGCTAGGGGCATGTTTGCGCATGCAATTGCTGAATCCCCACAACATTGGCACACCTTCAGTAATTCAACGATGCCTTTGTGTATAGAGCTCTAATTTGAATGATTCAAGTTGCGTTGAAAATATCATTCAATTTCCTACAACTTTCATTAAGACCACGTTTCCAGAAAACGCCTCTAAGGGAGCTCAAAATACAGATTAAGTCACAGCAACATAAAAACATCAATAATTCTTTATGCGTTTCAACTCTTTAGCTTCGGGTGCTTGCTTTCACCTCTCAAAATCATATTTCCATCATCAATAACTCCTCTACCGGGATCAAAATGAACTTATATCCTGCAAATATCAACAACAAGACTGCGCATAACTTCCGCAAGATAAAATAGGTATGAAATATGCAATAATTCACCAAAAATGACGAGATTTTCGGACTAAGTCGTCTTTGACCTCAAAGTGAATGAAATGGTGAAAATGCATCTTAAATCACTCAAACTACCCCAAAAGTGCATCAAATAAGTCATAAATGGGGTAAAATCATGTAAGAAATGAAGCAGTTTCTGAGGCCGATTGATGGCGACCCTGACCCCATTTCCGACATTAACTTGGCCCTCTGGTGCAGCACCGAGACGACCATTTGAAATTGCCTTAGCTCCAGAATCCCCAAGATCTTGTTATAATGAGATTGAAGTTCGACCACAAGAAAAGTTACCTTCTCAGTTCTTCTGGCCTCATAATCACCAATCTGCACATCCAAGTCGATGGTGCCCATGACCCAAACTTTATCATTGAAGAATCCCACAAGGGTACCATTGTAAGGTTTCAGTCTGGGCTCACCATATCTGAGCTTCATAAGACAATCATAGTATCTCCGCAAGCCCCTGTGTCCACCAGGACACGATTTATGCCAGTAGTGCAGATGCCCACTTGTATAACGATGGCTCCTGGCGGACCCACCAATTCACTGCGGGTGAAAGAAAGAGACTGTTAAGAGTCGCCTAAGATGAACGGCTTTTCAAAACCTCTTTGGTTCAATGAGTTGATCTGTGTTTTGAGTTGGTTGTTGTTGGGGAAGGATTCGATGATTATCTGAATTTCATCCCTATATCGGCGAGGCTGGGGGTTGCCTCTGTTGGCGTTCCCACCATCTTATTTGTATATGTCCAGTGCCTTTTGGGCAATCAGCTTCTCAATTTCCTTTCTAAAAACTTGACATTCATTTGTGGTATGGCCATGATCTTTATGATAGTTGCAGTACTGAGACTCGTCACGACTCTTAGCATCAGCTTTTATGGGACACAGATTTGATAGGCAGTCCCTTATCTCATGCAATATCTGCCCATAGGCGTGTTGATGGGAGTGAAACCTCCTCTCTGAATTTCAGGGGCTTTTTGAGGTCTCGGTCGTGATTTTTGTTCAACGCCTCTTTTGGTGGATCTGAGCCAGCCTTAGCCTTCCCCTTGCCATATGATGATGAAGGTCCAAGCTTGGATGCCATATTTTTGGGCCTTTTCAAGTATATCTTGCAGGTTTACAGGAGGCCGTAGAGAGAATTCAGTTTTGAGGACGCTTATGACCAAACCTATCTGAAAACTAGTGATGATATCGCTCTCTTTTATGCCCCTTGTCTGCTCATAGACCTTAATGAATCGCACATAATAACTTTGAGATGACTCGTTTTACCCTTGACGGACCTCATAGAGATTGTCGATTGTTTTCTTCGGCATGTCCGTGATCGGTCTTTTCTAAGTGTCCAATCTCACCGGCAGTGTACCGGGTCAACTATAGCCTAGAATTGGTGAGTCAAGGTCGTATCCCACAGGGAATCTGGTCGAGTACCAAAGTCGGTCTCGTTCCTAGTTTAGGCCAACACAAAAACTGAAGATGGTGACTTGTCAGATCACCGGTTCTAACAACTAAATATACAAAACAAAGATTTAAAACTATATAAAAGAGATAGCCGAGCTATGATCCAACAAACTACTTTCTAACCCTAGCTCGATCTGGAGGTGTTCTTGACTCACCTAAACGTCTCGATGTCACTCGAAGGGTGTCGTTTCCTTTTTCCGAGAATAGACATTAATTCAATAATCTACCCTTCTTGTCAGGTTTAACAATCCGCCTCGATGTCACTCGAAGGGTGTCGATTCCTAATTCCGAGAATAGACATTAATTCAATAATCTACACTCTTATGTCAGGTTCAACAGTCCGCTGACCGGATTTAACTGACCCTACACGGTCTACGATCAATGAAACGCTCGACAAGTCGATACAAACCTCACACACGAAACCGAATCTGAACAACTCAGTCAGTTTTACAGGGGGATCCTAGAACCCCGGTTCCCGTATCCTCTCGCAAAATACACGTATAAAGACGATACGTGTGATACGATATCAAGTGATCAATTCAACAAATGTGATAAGAATAAGTTCTAGAACTACGGTAACATCGAGAATCAACAGTCAAACTTCAAGAACTCCACATGAACAGGCTAGGATTCGATTTCATAGACTATCACATAACTCGACTATATAACGATTACCTACTCATTCTAACACAAAATACAAGAAATCAACAATAATAGTTAACAAAAATAAAGATTGAAAGCAATAACAAGAATGGAAAAACGAAATACCAAATAAATATATTGCTGTAGAAAATCGAATCTCCGATCGAAATCCCGTCAATAACGCATCAAGCTATCTTCGAGATCCTCCGGATTACAACAATCTACAACTAAACTAATCTAATCTACCTCCAAACTAATCTAAACTAAGGAAAAGTGCAGAAAAATTGTAAAAAAACGAGTTGGTGAAGAAGAGATCAAGTATTAGATCCAAAATGGGGGTTTTTATAGTGTTTTGGCAGATCTGGACGCTAGGCGTACGCCTAGCATGCTGAAAACACGGACTGAAACTTTGGCAGAATTTCCCCCGTAGGCGTGCGCCTAGCTTTTCTCAGGCGCGCGCCTAGCAGATACACCTTCAGTAAATTGGCCATAACTTTGTGTGTAGACCTCCAAATCGAGTGATGCAAAATGTATTTGAAATGTAATTCAATTGTCTACAACTTTTATGAATATGTCTAGCCCAGAAGAGGCCTCTAAGGTGGATCAAAATGCAGATCATTGGAAGGTATGGTTGTAGTACCAACGCGTTTTGATCCATTTGAACGTTTAAGCTTCGGGCACACGCTCCAATCCTTGTATCTCGCCTTCCGGACATCTTGAACACCTAAGTCCTGTACAAAATCACAACAAATTTCACACGTAATCCCTACAGGACACTAGGGTGACCGAGATTGCATTAAAACACCGAAAAATAATGAGATTTCCGGACTTTTCGTCCTAGGTCTTAAAATGACAACCAAGGTGTAAATACATCAAAATACAACCAAATGTCTCCGGAAACATATAAAACGAGGTATAAACGGGGTATAATCACATAGTAAATGATAGTCAATTTGACTCTAATCACCTACCCCTACTTAGCGTTTGCTCGCCCTCGAGCAAAAATGAGCGATTCAAAAATAAGATGGAGTCAACATTGAAATCATACATTTAGTCTATAAGAATTGAAATGTTAAAACACAAGAAACTACAGAAATACATATGATTTAGGTTCTACCTTGTATTGGGAAAAAAATGTGTGTGTGTGTGTGTGTGTAAAGCTTCTCCACCATTTATCACCAAGGACTGGTTTAGATTATAGTGGTATAATGTACCGAGGTTACACCATAGGCTTATACTTCATAAACATTTCCACTAATCGAGGTCAATCAAAGTCTAGTACGGTCAAGCAGGACTTGAAGGGTTATAGTGTTAAGCTAGGGTCGGGGCTAACGAAACGATATTTACGATAAAAATAGAAAGAAGAAAGTGCAAGTGAGCTATTACCAAAAAATATAAACACATACTCGGTTCTAACTTCGTCTTCAATCTTCCGACTATATAAAAAAAAATCCGAAATCTAAACCCTAACTTCAACTTCACATTCCTTCAATATACAACACTTTAGTCCATTTTTGGACTTATAACAAACATTATCTATTCACATTTACTGTTTCTGTTTCTGTTTCTTTTCTTTTTCTTTTTCTTTTTTTTTCTCTTTTTTTTCCTTTTTCTTTTGATTGAAATAACAAACTATACAGGATCTAATTATGAAAATAGGACACTATACATCAAAATTCAGAACAAAAATGGAACCTACACATTGTTACACTCCTCGTTCCAAATAACTCGTAAATCACGACTCCATGCCATTACTTACGTCTCAACAATACCTCGCAACATTGTAAAAATGTGCGGAGCGGACAAGCTCAATTGCAAGGTAGTCAAGGGTATGTAGACTGAAATAAAGTTAGGGATATCGATTTTCACGGGGTAGTAACACGAAAGGCTAGTTTGGGTGGCAGTCTAACCACCCTACAAAAGGCTTAGAAGGGTAACAGTGGATTAATCGCTTAGGTTGGCCTTTGGCTCTGATCGGGTCAAAATAAATGCCAAAACCGTCATCCCGTACCTAACAACAACGACCTTTCTATTTCGCCTCAAAGTTACTAATATAAGTTCCAGGTAACCGGGTCATTAATAGCTATCATAATCGTTCAATAGTCAAGGTGATTCGTGAAGTCGAAGCTAACATGATAGAACTATTCTATTCTCAATACAAGATCCCAACTCAAATGAAATGTATTCATACAATCACTATATGTTTAATCAAAACAACACTACAGGCTCAATGTATCAAAACCAATGTGAAAGGCATCAAAATTTCTAAAAATGACTCATTTACACCAAAGGGATAACAATCTCTAGTATAACTCGTTTGACATGAAAACGAAACATCGGAGCTAAACCAACCACCCCCTACTTTAAAACAAAACATGAATGATAAGGGTAGAAGAGTTAGCTTACAACCGGAAAAAAGGCACGAGTACGATCACGTGGCATACGTAAAATGAACTCCCAGGGTACCTGTAATTATAAAATATACACAACCAACACCAAAGGTTTACCAGTATGGAGTATAACACAATGAAAGTACCCGGATTACCACAACTCATCAAAGCCAAAAACACCACACTATCCCCCCCAAAACACACTTCTTCGAGTTATATAACAACAAAACTTACTCGAAGTATCACAATACACACTAAAGAAATACAGTGAAACACGAGGGGAAAGGAAAAGCAATAAAAACAAATTCTGAGTTTATAGTCCTCAGCTCGACTTTCTACCCCCAACTAGGTCAAGGATAGCTATACCAGAGGAGAGCAAACCGTTGCATCTCCCTACAAAAATCGTAGGAATTGAGCACCCCCTAAAAATGAAACATAAAAAACATAGGGCTCAATCCCCACCACCAAGATTGGTTCGATGAATCCATTGCACAGAACAATGAACTCACGAACAAACCACGGTAACTTGTCACTACCACTACCGGAGTATGTGGTGTGATCACAACAACAACAAATAATAAAAGAAACTATACATAAAAAAACAAATAAGAAAAACGACCTAATTTTAAGAACTTAACTAACTTACAAGATATCAACCGGATTCTCCGGCAACGGCGCCAGAAAGCTTGATCGGCCTTTTCTAAGTGTCCAGTCTCACCGGCAGTGTACCGGGTCAACTGTAGCCTAGAATTGTTGAGTCAAGGTCGTATCCCTCAGGGAATCTGGTCGAGTACCAAAGTCGGTCTCGTTCCTTGTTTAGGCCAACACAAAAACTGAAGACGGTGACTTGTCAGATCACCGGTTCTAACAACTAAATATACAAAACAAAGATTTAAAACTATATAAAAGAGATATCCGAGCTATGATCCAACAAACTACTTTCTAACCCTAGCTCGATCCGGAGGTGTTCTTGACTCACCTAAATGTCTCGATGTCACTCGAAGGGTTTCGTTTCCTAATTCCGAGAATAGACATTAATTCAATAATCTACCCTCTTTGTCAGGTTCAACAGTCCGCCTTGATGTCACTCGAAAGATGTCGATTCCTAATTCTGAGAATAGACATTAATTCAATAATCTACACTCTTATGTCAGGTTCAACAGTCCGCTGACCGGATTTAACTGACCTCACACGGTCTACGATCAATGAAACACTCGACGAGTTGATACAAACCTCACACACGAAACCGAATATGAACAACTCAGTCGGTTTTACAGGGTGATCCTAGAACCCTGGTTCCTGTATCCTCTCGCAAAATACATGTGTAAAGACGATACGTGTGATACGATTATCAAGTGATCAATTCAACAAACGTGATATGAATAAGTTCCATAACTGCGGTAACATCGAGAATCAACAGTCAAACATCAATAACACCACATGAACAGGCTAGGATTCGATTTCATAGACTATCATATAACTCGACTATATAACGATTACCTACTCATTCTAACAACAAAATACAAGAAATCAACAATAATAGTTAACAAAAAATAAAGATCGAAAGCAAGAACAAGAAACGAAAATGAAATACCAAATATATATATAGCTGTAGAAAATCGAATCTCCGATCGAAATCCCGTCAATAACACGTAAAACTATCTTCGAGATCCTCTGGATTACAAATATCTACAACTAAACTAATTTAATCTACCTACAAACTAATCTAAACTAAGGAAAAGTGCAGAAAAATGGTGGAAAAACGAGTTGGGGAAGAAGAGATCAAGTATTAGATCCAAAATGGGGGTTTTTATAGTGTTTTGGCAGATCTAGACGCTAGGTGCACTTAGGCTTTGCTAGGCGTATGCCTAGCATGCTGAAAACATGGACTGAAACTTTGGCAGAATTTCCCCCGTAGGCGTGCGCCTAGCTTTTCTCAGGCGCACGCCTAGCTGATACACCTTCAGTAAATTGGCCATAACTTTGTGTGTTAACCTCCAAATTGAGTGATTAAAAATGTGTTGGAAAGATATTTCAATTGCCTACAACTTTCATGAAGATGTACAGCCCAGAAGAGGCTTCTATGGTGGATCAAAATGCATATCATTGGAAGGTATGGTTGTAGTACCAACGCGTTTTGATCCGTTTGAACGTTTAAGCTTCGGGCACATGCTCCAATCCTCGTATCTTGCCTTCCGGACATCTCGAACACCTAATTACTATACAAAATCACAACAAATACCACACGTAATCCCTACAGGACACTAGGGTGACCGAGATTGCATTAAAACACCGAAAAATAATGAGATTTCCGGACTTTTCGTCCTTGGTCTCGAAATGACAACCAAGGTGTAAATACATCAAAATACAACCAAATGTCTCCGGAAACATATAAAACGAGGTATAAACGGGGTATAATCACATAGTAAATGATAGCCAATTTGACTCTCATCAGTCCGCCGACTTGAACTCTTCGATAAACTTATACTGCAAATCGTCCTATGAGCGGATCGATCTGGGGGCAGATTGTGGATCCATGTTGCAGCTCTAACCTGCATGGTGCCTACAATGGAGATGCACCATACAGATTCGTTTTGAGTGGCCAAGGTGATCCTACCCTGAAATACAGAGAGCTAGTCATAAGGACAGGTCGTACCGTGATAATTTTGGAAGGTGGGATAGTAGATGTTGCCTTTCGGCGTTGTTTTCAGAATATCCTGGGAGAGGATGCTCATTCCCCAAGTCGGCATGTCCGCTTTCTCTGGCCTTGATTTTTCCATATCCTCAAGCTGGCTTTGAAGTCTATCGACCTTATTTTCAGATGAGGGTGCAGCGGAATGCCTGGAGACGTGCTCTGATTGAGCTGCACTCTCGGACCGGTTACGAGACTCGGCCTATTGTTTCCCCAACCTATCTCTGATGTTTTGGCGGGCAACTTGATGCTCGTTACCCTCTCATCTTGGGGCTACATTGCGCTCATTATGTTCACCGTTTCCAGGCCCATGGCGATTTAGAGCCGATCTCCTATCTTGAGTTTGACCCTCAGATGAGTGAACACTCCATTCTCTGTGAAAGAACCCATCGTTTTTGCACCGCTGAGATCGATGAGGAGGATCCTTATTAGTCTTAGTGGGTTTCTCCATTAGTGCGGAGATGCATGGTGCGGGCATGTTATTGATCGAACTAGGAGGCAACCCTATGAAGATGAGGTACTGGTTTGCCTCTTCCATTGTCTCGATGTATTCAACATGAGACAAAGCAGCAGCTGTGTTTGGGTCTAATTGAGTAGTTGGCCCTTTGTCTAGGCCCCGGGCTTGGCATTGTCAGGACGGACCCGCGACCTCTTTCCATTTATTCCTTATCAAGACCTCAAGTGAGTTCCTAGCATTTTTTTCCTCCCTGAGGAAAATAGATGGGCAACCTCTCTTGAGGGCGAGTTATCATCATGTTCGCCCTGGTGACATGCAGGGTCTGACACGACAGTTGTACGTGGGAGTTTCTTATTTGTCCTCCTGCCAGGTGTAATTGACAACACCAACTTACTTCATGTAATGTTTATGTGATTGAAAGCTTGTAGAACACGCAAAATGGTAATGCAAACTTTGAAGATGAAGGCCTGGAGATTTTGAAGGAAATGACGAAGATTCCTCTTTGTACTTATGAGCTTGGTGATAAATCAAACGCAAACCCCAAGCTTTATATGTTTGAACTTGTCAACCTTGCAAGAAGACCTGAAAAATTCTTGTTGTGTATGATGAAGATTCATGTGAAAACTTTGATGAAAATTCGAGAAAAATGGCGATATCTCAAGCGCAATTTCAATGGATTTTGTGCTGAACTTTGCTGAATCTTATATAAAATTGTGGTACCAATGCTGAATGTCGGGAACCTGGGATGATTCTGTGAACTTCAGAGCTGAAGAATCAGATATCTAGAGTACGGGCACAACAAAAAACCAAAGGGTGGTTTTCCTTGCCGAGTCGCCGTAAAAACGTTTTTGGAAGGCGTTTTTTGACTGGAAAAAGATGAATAGCAAGATTTCCCGGTAACGGAGCCAACTGATAATGTCGGAATTCTCACGGTGAAGTTAGCGGTGGTTTTGTGGTGGATATCTGGCTATATAAGTGTGATTTTACCCGCGAAGTGTGGTGGTGCTTATGACCGACGGACTCAAAGCTTTAAGAAGACTGGAATGGAGTCGACAAATTAGCAGAGTATTGTTTGCTTTGTATATTATTCAAGATGTTTAATGTATTACATTGTGCTATTATTTATAGGCGAACTACTAATGACGATTAGGCTATGTATGACAAGACATAATTAAATATGATGTGACATAACTAATCTAGACAGCTGGCATGGCGGGCTCATATGGGGCGGACCCAGTACTTGGCCATTTTGTTGAGCTTGAATCGATTTTGAGTCTTGTTGTCGTCATGTGTAAGCCATGTTTGCCTAGTTGAGTGGGCTTGGTACGAGCTGGCGGACATAAGATATGAAGGGCGGACTGAGCCCCTCTTGCTTCGCTTCGCACCATATAAGGTGGATTGAAGGCTTCGGATGGATTTGATTGTACCCGGCCTGGTCCGGCTTATGTTGATGCGGACTCACTGGGCCGAGGCTATCCGTTATCGGGCCTATGTATAAGCCTAATTAGGATCCGCGGGCTCTTTTTCAGGTTTGGCATATCAACTATCACATAGGGTTCAGTCAGCATGAATTTATTTTTTTAAATTCAATTATTATTACTTATTTATTTATTTAATTTATGACATGTAGTAATATTATGTGTCAGTTATGTCGTTTATGGTAGTTTATTTATGATAACGGAAGTATGCCGATTCATTATGACAATCTGTGTATGACTGCGATGCGTAACCCCTCCAATCAAGAATTGGGGCCTCCTAATCTGGGAGGATGCTCGTCGTTCGAGTGACATCTATATCTCAAGTTATGAGGGGTACACGGTATGTTATGTATGACTGCCAAACGTAACGGTGCATAACACTTTATAAGGAATATTATGGCAGCCTGTGTATGACTGTGATGCGTAACGGTATACAGAGTGATATGCATAACTACGATAGGTAACGGTGTATGTCACTAAGCAATGAGGAATATGAAAGAACTGTGTATGACAAAGGAATCTAACGGTACACAGTGTGATATGTATGACAGCGGAACGTAACAGTGCATATCACCGAGGAATGAGAAATTAATGTTAGGTACGTTGAATATGATTATGATAATTTGTTGACGAGTATTTTAAAGTATTGTTGCATTATTAGAGAACTATGGATGTTTTTCCCAGATACTACCATGGTTCTTTTTTAATTATATATTCTTTACTGGGCCGTCGTGCTCACCACTTACTTAATATTTTCTAATTATGATTATGTAGAATCTGAAGACACAGGAGAAAAATCATCAGAGGAGAATTATGCTTCTGAGTTCACCATATTCTAGGAGTCCATTTACTTTCACCTTGAGACATTATATTTTCTTTTATTTTATTTCTTGGGTTGCACACCCGCAGTACGTTCATTATTTACGTCCTTTCAGTTTATTATCTTTGAACAATAGATAGTTATTTGGTTGTATTCCTTTTTGTTAGCGGAATTGAAGTTTGGAATAAATTTGATATTTATTGTGGATTATATTTGGAGTATTCTTTTCTTTTTGGAGTATTAGATGTGTCTGTAACAGGATACGAAATTCCGTGTTTAGCCCTACCGACAGTGCGACTTGATCAACTGTTCCGAAGATAGTGTTGGGTTTTGGGTTCTCGATACTGCTCCATCCTTTCGATTCTGAGTTTGACCAGTTCTGCATAAATACTTGTTTCGTTTTCCATGCATTCTGATATATTATTTTCTTTTTTTATTCCACACTTTGTATGATGCTACTACTTCGTTAGGCTTACGTGTGCATTTGTACACGAGATGTGCACGTACCGAACGCCTTTTTACCATTTCAGTATTGCCTATGTTTGAGCCGTTACAGTATAACATTAAAAAAGTGTTATTTGTTTATAAGGACGTGTTTTAGGACTTAATTAGGCACTTAGGACACGTTTAAAAGATCATTAGTTATAAGGACGGATTTCTTTTATGTTTCCTATTTTGCCCCTACTCTAATTTTTTCGCAGGTTATAACCACGTTGGCGCAATCGATGGCCGGAAAAGAATGTATGAACCATCATCGTTGATGAATACCTATTTTGGGAATGTGGTTTCACTTTCTTTTGTGAACGCAAAGACAAATCAACTTATGGAAATGACGACTCTGAGTCTGAGATGGGTAGCAGATGAGGTGCACAAGTTAATTGAACAGACAAAGATGAAAGAATATTTCCATGGGTTGATCGATTACGTGGAGACCATCCGTCCTGAACCACTTGTATTTCGAATCGGTGCAGATAGAGCAACAATTGATGAACCGGCATTCCTGGTGTCTTTCGGTCAGCGGTTTCCGGTGACAAAGATTGACTTTAGCCGCCTTCAAGCTGCAACTCAAACTCACCGCAGCCACTGTGTCTTAATCATTTGATTCTCTATACTCCTCACCAGCACTGGATGAAACAGGATTTTTCGTTTCTAGATCCTTTTCAACAGATTTTTTCGACTTATTTTCATCTCGATTGAACGAGATTTTAGGACTCAAACGAAAGAAGTATACTTGGCCGGATGACAGTCCATGAAGCTTTCCGACGAGATGCTATTGGCCGGAGGCCAGCCATCATTCATCTCGGTTGAATGATGATGAAAATGAAATTGGAGAAAATTACAGCTTTTTTATTTCAATTCTGTTGAATAAATTAATGCTTTCCTTTGCTACTTAATTATCTAGCTGAAAATAAGTGTTTTGTGTCTCTATTTTAGTTTCTAAAAATCAAATCTTTCTTTTTTTTTTCTGGGGTGAACTCAATTGGTATCTTTTACAGATATTTTGAATTTGAATTTCTCTTAAAGATGATGTTGAGATCATGTTAGAACATAAATCATATCAGTTTAATTTGCACAAAATGCTCTGATTTATGTCTTGATTTATTCATCTTGTTGTACACTTCCTTTGTGGCACAATGCAATCAGCTTCCGATGCAATGTGACATGAGATCATGATAGATTGAGCATACATACACCATATGATTCATCCAACCATTGTAGAATTTCTGATTCGTAGTCGGATAGAAATAAAAGTTGGATGCTTTGGCATGATTGTGAAAGGCTTTGGATGATATTTTATTTTTTCCTTTCTTTTTTTGAGTAATGATCCGGACACAATGAGTGTCACATCGTGTATCGACACCGTTGATCATGATGTAATAATGATCAATTAGTTTAACATGCATCACCTTGAAACAAAGAAAGAAAAGCTATACGTTGACGGTGGGTTTGTGTATGATTTGAAATAAAATTGATGTCGTGATATTGATGTCACTGCATTTACAGCTAGAGAATTGATGCAGTGACATCAATGTCAATGCATATGTCACTGCATATACAATTTACAAAGTTTTTGTTTTTGCAATTTGGGTGTTGATGTCACTTCATAAAATGTTGGTGTTATTGTGTGTCACTGCATAAGGTGTCATTTCATAAAGTGAGATATCAGAATAAAGAGGATGAAAAAATATGAATTATAGTGAAAGAATTATGTTGATCGGAGTTTTATATCAAAAGATATAGCCGTTTGAAGTCGAATTTATAAAGAAAAAAAATCGATTTTCTGAAATCAATTCAAAAAAATATCAAATGAGACATATCAAAATAAAGATGACGAAAAAATATGAATTAGGGTGAAATAATTATGTTGATCCGAGTTTTATAATTCGATACTCCCTAGGCTCGAGCTCGAATCGACTAAAAAAGTTCGGGCTCGATTGAGCCATGAAAGGCAACATCGAACTCGACTGGCTAAGTACTCGATATAGCTCGACGCGGCTCATAAGCTCGATTTCCCTTAAAAAATCTTCCTAATTTCGGGACAAAAAGTTCAACTAAAATGTTGATGTCACTGCATATTTGATTGCCGATGTCACTACATAAATTGTTGTTGTAATTCATATATATATATGATTGTTGATGTCACTGCATAAAATGTTGATGTCACTGCATATCTGATTGCCGATGTCACTGCATAAATTGGTGATGTCACGCATATATGATTGCCGATGTCACTGAATAAAATGTTGATATCACTGCATTTATGATTTCCGATGTCACTGCATAAAAATATGAATTAAAGTGAAAGATTTTTGTTGATTGTAGTTTTATATCAAAAGATATAGTCATTTGAAGTCGATTTTATGAAATTAAGTCGGAAAAATATCAAATGTCATCACGGTGTTGCTTCATCAAATGTCACTGCATCCCGGTGATCTCTGCATCGCGGTGTCTCTGCATCGGGGGTGGCCACTTCATCGCGGTGTCTCTGCATATATGATTGTCGATGTCACTACATAAATTGTTGATGTCATTCATATATGATTGCTGATGTCACTGCATAAAATGTTGATGTCACTGCATATCTGATTACCGATGTCACTGCATAAATTGTTGGTGTCATTCATATATGATTGTTGATGTCACTGCATAAAATGTTGATGCCGCTGCATACCTGATTACCGATGTCACTGCATAAATTGTTGATGTCTCGCATATATGATTGCCGATGTCATTGTATAAAATGTTGATATCACTGCATATATGATTGCCGATGTCACTGCATAAATATAAGAATTTTTTGTTGACTGTAGTTTTATATCAAAATATATAGCCATTGAAGTCGATTTTATGAAGAAAAGAAATCGATTTTATGAAATTAAGTCGGAAAAATATCAAATGTTATCACGGTGTTGCTTCATCAAATGTCATTGCATCCCGGTGATCACTGCATCCCGATGGTCTCTGCATCGCGGTGTCTCTGCATCGGGGGTGGCCACTTCATCGCGGTGTCACTTCATCGCGATGTGTCTACATATATGATTGCCGATGTCACTGCATATCTGATTGCCGATGTCACTGCATAAATTGTTGATGTCATGCATATATGATTGCCGATGTCACTGCATATATGATTGTCGATGTCACTGCATATATGATTGCCGATGTCAATGCATCGCGGTGGTCAATGCATCGCCTCTGTCAATGCATCGGGGTGGTGAATGCATCGCGGTGGTCACTACATCGCGGTGGTCAATGCACCGCGGTGGTCACGACATCGCGGTGGTCAATGCATCGCGGTGGTCCATACATCGGAGTGGTCACGCTATCGCAGTGGTCAATGCATCGGTAAAAAAACAAAACAAAACAAAACAAAACAAAAAAATTATTTGAACGCCTTCTTTTGAAAAGAAAAAAAAAAATAAAAAGAAGGCTGCCTGTATGAGTTGAGCGCCTCTTTATAAAACAAATATCCATGCGCCTGTTCCAATGTGTGTTTTTTTTTTCTTTTTTTCGTTAATTAAGGGTATTTGGGTCTATCTACCTAATTTTTGT
The DNA here is from genome assembly GCA_024500145.1 of Gentiana dahurica var. dahurica. Classification (NCBI taxonomy): domain Eukaryota; kingdom Viridiplantae; phylum Streptophyta; class Magnoliopsida; order Gentianales; family Gentianaceae; genus Gentiana; species Gentiana dahurica. Next base: position 79,859,173 of record CM044906.1, on the reverse strand, counting down.
CCTTATAACTAACTGTTTGTTGTTAGTGTCATTTTTACCTAATTAAGTTTAATATGCGTCTTTTTGAATAATTGTCCCTAAAAAAAAATGTATCGCTTGATATAACTTTATTACAGTAGTTAATATCATAAAATCTCTTTTTCTATACTATCATCAATGCCTATACTCAAGATAGAGAAATACCTTACAGGGAAGAATTGCATTAAACATTTATGGTACATGTATATTTGTTTATACGGGAATCTGGTCAACTCAAACGTGCTATGAAACATGAATTATTATATTTTACCCATCCACTTGCAGATTCAATAATAATATACCAATCATATTTTTATTTTTTTATTTTACCGGAAACGAAAGGATTTTATTAAAAACGAAAAAACAACAAACAAAGTACACCGGACCAAAGCCGGACCAAAGCCAGAAATATTCCGGATCACTACCGGCATAAAGCTGAAACCCTACGAGCAACGAAAGGGAAAAACAACAGAAATGGGAGTACCTATCTCCACCAAATTCAGCCTCAAGATTGAGGATATGATTTGGTAACATAATACAATATTCATTCTTTTTTCATAGCATTAACAGACTAATAACTAGAAATCTAAAAAATCCGGAAAATCGACTATCACCGACCCGACCCGATCCAACAAAAAAAACATAAAACGACCACAGACACACAACGAATAAAGAGGAAAATAAAGAAGTCCAAAAGCTCCGGCCACCCAGCTCCGCCACTAGCCGCCGCCATCGCACAGTACAAAGGATTCGAAAGAAAATCACTCCTCCCGAATTGAAGGCGGCAAACAAAGGAGGATGCTGGAGAAACACCATCGAAAATCAAGAATCAGGCACCGCACACTGAACAGGGCCAAGAAGCCAAGAGAGGAGGTGAGACAAAGCACCGGAAGAGCCTAAAAACCAATGGTGAAGCACCAATCTTTGAGACACCAGCGAAAAAGTTTGGCCGGAGACACCTAACACCCAACGCCGGCGACTTCCATAGCAGCCCAGAAAACCGATGCTGAGGGAGAGGAAACGACTTCCACCGAAGCTTCAAGGCAGAAACGAAGCAGATGACCTCTGATCATTTGTTTTCAAAGGAATTAACAGTCCCTCGTCGTGAGAATTCTTTTTTTATGGTACATCATGTGGATATAGCACATGAAAGTTTAAGGACTGTGTAAAACACAATGTTCCGTTTGTTTTGGGTTGGAGTTTACTTTGGGGTTTTTTTATATGTTAGTGGATAATAAAATATACAAAAAATGATTAAAATAATAATTATAAAGTTAAAATATTTTTTTAAAATTTGTGTAAATAAAGAAATGATTGGTGAGAAAATTAAAATAAAGTAATATAATGAATAAAATAATGATAAAAAAAAGTAATAAAGTAGATAAAGTGAAATGGTGAAAGATAATTTAATATTTTTTATTTATAGTTAAAATAATGATTGATGAGAGAATTGTAAGAAATGGTTGATGAAGTGAAATAAAAAAAACTCCAAAAAAGACTTCAACGAAAATAAACACAAGCCAAATACATCTTTATTCCAAGTTTGTGCCGCCTTCATAAAGTTGCATATAGTAACAGTCATGTTGTTGTTAGAAGTACTCCATGCCTGTTCCACGAAGTCAAGAAATTTGTCATGTTCAAGCCACGCATTCAGAAATCTATTACCATTTCCTTGTCCTTTTTGAGATTTTCTTGGGGACATACAAAGCATCATCTTCTATCGTAAAAAGAACTGCATGAACAGATTGGCGGGGATTCAAGAGTATTTGACAAAAAATCCTTCAAATTATCTGGATAAAATCGAAGAAGAACTACAGCTAGAATATTCTGATATCCTCAATCAGGAAGAGCTGTTGTGGCATCTACGATCAAAATTACAATGGCTTGTAGAAGGTGAACGAAATACGCATTATTATCACATCACAGCTCTCCAACGCCAACAACGAAGGGCCATTAAAATGCTGAAAAAAAGGACGGAACCTGGACCACTGATGAGAATGAGATTGGTAATCTGATGAGGGACTTCTTTGTGGACCTCTATTCCACTGCCCAAAGTGCACACATATGCAATTGTGACTTCCAGTTCCCCGCTCTCGGACAATCAGCCCTTCATCTGTTAAATAGAAGTGTCACAGAAATGGAAATTGAAGAAGCCTGCATGGACATGAGGACCTATAAGGTGGCAGGCCCAGATGGGCTCCCACCTATATTCTTCAAACGGTGCTGGGGGATCATCGGAGAGTCTGTAGTAAATTTTGTTAAACATGTTTTCGAAGAGGAACGACTCCCAGAAGGCATTAATGAGGTCCTCATAACCCTCATTCCAAAAGTTGATACCCCTGAATCAGCAGCTCAGTTCAGACCGATTGCTCTGGCTAATGTGATAGTGAAAATTGTTACTAAAGTACTAGCCAATAGAATGCGATTGATTATTGGTGATCTTGTACATAGTATCCAAAGCGCATTTATACCAGGAAGAGGAAGTGCCGATAATATCATACTTGCGCAAGAAGCTGTACACTTTCTACACAACAAGAAGGGGAAGAATGGCTATATGATTGTAAAAATTGACTTGGAAAAGGCTTACGACAGAGTGGATTGACAATTCCTAGCTAATATTCTGAAAACAATTGGAATCCAATCGAATATATTGAATCTTATTATGCACACCATCACATCAGTAAATCTAGCAGTACTGTGGAATGGTCAAAAACTTGACGCGTTCTCCCCTAGTAGAGGCATTCGACAGGGAGACCCTCTAGCTCCGTATTTATTTGTACTGTGTATGGAAGTACTCAATGGGCTTATTACTGAGGCAGTAGCAGATGGCAGTTGGAAACCCCTGTGGAGTCCTCTACGGATCGTATACTAGGTGTATAAGCACACAAGGGGGGGGTTGGATGTGCTTTTAAATTTTTCGAGTTATTTTTAACGCAAGATGGCTCTCAATTTCAACCCTTTTAGTACACCTAGGTTGTAACACCTTATTCAAGTGATTACTAAGGCAATGAACACTTTCAGTTAACTTGATTAAGTTTATACCATGCTAATCAACGTCTTTCATATGAAACATAAGTTCAAACGGTGCTTGCAATGCGACAGAAATTAAACAAAACAACAAAACTGTGGTAAGTGTGTGTTAATGTGAATTAAAGCAATAAAACACAAGAATGATTACCCAGTTCGGCCAAACTGAATACCAATGTATTCAGCCCTACGTCTGGGGGGTTTTCTATTAAGGTATGCTACACAAGACTCTACCTAAACTAGACACAACCCACACTTAAACAGCCCTACACAAGAAACTGTAAACCTCACTGTTTTACCCTTGTAAAACAGTCCTAAAACATGCGAACCTACCCCTACACAAGTAAGTAGGAACCACAGCACCTATGAGAGTTGCTACACAAGACAAACCTCTCAAAACAACGTCTCAAAACAGACAAACACAACAAGAGTATGCAAACAGCGTTTACAGACTCAATTCAGCAAATTAAAGCACATGGAAGCTATATAAACGTGTTAAAACATATAACAACTATAAATTAACTTCCCAACTGAGTTGTTTTACGATCTTCAATGAGAAACATGCAGCAAAACAGCCTGATCATGCATCAGCAACTTGACAGCACCATAAACAGCATCTTTGATGAATTTCAACTTTGTTGATCAGTTTTGCTTCGATTCAGCCTTTGATCCCTCTTGTAAATTTGTTGATTATCCTCTCTACTATGTGTATGAACGAATTGGAGTGATTTTATGTGAGGAATACTCGACTTTTCTGCTGCACTCAATGTTTAACACCAAACAGCCCCATATATAGCTATTTTTAGGGTTGCAGCCTCTTTTCTTGTAAAATACCTCTTGTGCCCCTATCAATCTTGAGTAGAACGTGTAATATATAGATAATAGCATTATTTCCAATCAATTCAAATTGATACAACCGGATTTATCTCAATTAATTAACCCAATCAAATCAATTATCTATTTTTGGAAACAGTTTAAATAAATACAAGTTTATCTTCAAATTTTCTATATGATCACGTGCCCAAATCAAGATGATCAAAGAATGAAATATTCTCATAATATTGTCAACTATAATCCCTCAAATTTTCAGCTAATTTGGAGTTGAACCCGTCACTCAAAAAGACACCACAAGTCAACTATCTCACAGACAGACAGTTTTACTGAAGCATTTTGTGGTCAACTTTTAGCTATGATAAAGACCTTAAATCACAAAAGTTTCTTGAGACAAAATGTACCCCTATATGCAATCTATAACATATAAAAAATTCAACTCATTCCAAGTAGTATAGGGTACTCAAAAGTGTGACACATCAGCACATCAGAAAGCTGTAACACAGACTTTCACAATCTGATGCGTTTTTGTTCAGCATGGTGTGTGCTCTGTGTTGCATGAAAATGAGATATTATATATGCGTTTTGTAGCTTGAATTCTGAGATTTCCAACCATATAAAGATCATGCAATTTGGTTCAATATTGAGCAAGATATGGGGATTTAAACATGGGTGAAAAACAGTCCAACACTTAGAATAATTTCTCAAAATTTCATCACATGAACCCTAATTTTAACCTAATTCAATTTTGATCAAATTAAATAACTTAAAGCATGATTAGGGTTAATTCCAAGTGTATTAATGTAATCAAACAGGTTTCACATCATTTGGGTGAGTTTGGACCACTTCCCCCAAAATTCCCAAAATTTCTTAATGTGACCTAATTTCCCTTTTTCCAACTTGGATCAATTCTCAGCATAAATAGGGTACAATTAAACATGTTTGATGTAATTAAGCTCATTTCAACTGTTTGACATTGTTTGATCAAAGTTGACCAAGGTTGACTTATGTTGACCAAAGTTGACTTTACCATTTTGACCCTTATGGTGTTATCATCAAAACCTAGGGTATCACAATCTCCCTCTTTTTGATGATGACAACCATAAAGACATGTATGTCAACGAATTCTTTATATTCTCCCTCTGTCTTCAACATCTCCCTCTTTCATGTGTACATGTTCAACTTCTCCCTCTTTGTCATGATCAAATAAGAGGAAACTAGCTCCCTTACTCTCTCACTGCTACCTCACAAGACTAAGTCATATAGTGACCTTGTATCATAGATCCACAACAGAACATAGACATTTTCGGGATATACACCGTAGATTTAGCAAGCTTGAGAATCACCCTATGTGTGCGTGTGTGGAGCCAAATTAAATTTCCACTAAGTCCATACTTGAAATTTTTCAAGCCACTAGCCAATACCCATAGCAACTAGAAACATTTAACGATCATTAGACTAAGTGCTTCAACTAAATGTATCATGTCATGAAAAGAATGATAGAACTTGATCAGAGTCTTTCTGACATACTTAGAGGATTATCCCTACAACATGCCTTTCAGTTTATACTGGGGATAAGTTATGCAAGGATTAGGTGGTTCAGAAAATTTTATTTTATTTTTTTTTCGCATTGGTCTTTTATCACGGAACCTTGCATGTATAAGCATATCAGAATTGAGCTATGGCCCATCATAGTAGAATAGGACATACGTGGTATACCCTACCTACCCAAATCATAGGGCAGCTATGTTCTGACTGTCATGAGCTATTGGTCATCATAGTGGTATAGGACAATCAAGATTTGCCCTACCTCACTCAAATCATCAACCAGCTTTTGACTTACTTATTAGTTACATGATTTATTTTAGTTTTAAGACCATTTCCCCAAGTACAATAGTTTTGCTTTTCTTATCACATTCAAACCTTAGGCATTCACAGTATGTCATACTTTGATTCTAAAAATGAACTATTATGATTCCCATGACACTTACATTTGCCTAAACACAATATTCTTCTGATTGCTTTAAATGCATCTAATCTTAATGAGGACAGCTTTATATTTTAGCTCATCATCTAACGTGGCTCTGTGAAGATATATAGAGTGAAATATCTGACCTACTAAATAGACTATATACACCATCAATGTGTACCTTAGTTGGAAACTACAATACTAGGAAACTACAATGTATGATCTTGCTTGGAACACAGAAGAGATGTATGCTTAGGAAGGGACAGTTATGAGGCCAAGTTTGTGTCTTAGATTTTGAAATCTGTCAGTTGGCAAAGGTTTGGTGAAAAGGTCAGCCAACTGATCTTCAGTGGACACAAATACTAACTTGATGTTCCCTTTAGATACATGATCTCTCAGAAAGTGATACCTGACATCAATGTGTTTTGACCTAGAATGATGTACTGGATTATCTGACAGGTCAATGGCAGCTGTATTATCACATAGAATGGGAACACATATAGGCACAGTGGAGTAATCTGACAATGTAGTTTTCATCCAGAGGACTTGAGCACAGCACAAGGCAGCACTTATATATTCAGACTCAGAAGTGCTAAGGGCTACACAGTTCTGCTTCTTGGAAGACCATGACACTAATGAGTTTCCCAAGAATTGGCAGGTTCCAGATGTGCTTTTTCTATCGTCCAGATTTCCAGCATAATCAGCATCACAATATCCTAGAAGGTCAAAGCTTTGCTTTCTAGGATAGAAGAGCCCTAATTGTACTGTACCAGATAGGTATCTAAAGATCCTTTTGACCAGTGCAAGGTGTGATTCTTTAGGTGCAGCTTGGTACCTAGCACACAAACAGGTTGCAAACATGATGTCTGGTCTTGAGGAAGTCAGGTATAATAGGGATCCTATCATGCCTCTGTAGAGGGAATTTTCCACTGGTGTCCCATTTTCATCTTTGTCAGGTTTGGCATTTAAGGCCATAGGGGTTGTCACATGTCGGGCAGAGTCCAAGTGAAATTTCTTCAGAAGTTCTTTGACATACTTGGATTGGCTAACAAAAATTCCTTCTTCACATTGCTTCACTTGCAGACCTAGAAAGTATGTGAGTTCACCCATCATACTCATTTCAAATTCAGATTGCATGAGGTTTGAAAACCTTTCACATAAGTGTTGACTTGTAGATCCAAAAATGATATCATCAACATAAACTTGGACTATTAAAACATCTTTTCCTTCATGCAACAGAAACAAGGTCTGATCTATGGATCCTCTCTTAAATCCATTTGAGCACAGAAAGCTTGACAGTTTATCATACCAAGCCCTGGGAGCTTGCTTAAGTCCATAGACAGCTTTCTTCAATTTGTACACATGGTGTGGAAATTCAGAACTTGTAAAACCTGGTGGTTGTGAGACATACACTTCCTCATTCAAGATTCCATTTAGGAATGCAGTCTTAACATCCATTTGGTATAGCTTAAAGTCCATGTGACAGGCAAAAGCTAACAGCATCCTCACAGATTCAAGCCTAGCTACAGGAGCAAATGATTCATCAAAGTCAATTCCCATCTCCTGTCTATATCCTTGAGCCACAAGTCCGGCTTTATTTCTTACCACTGTGCCAGACTCATCCAACTTGTTCTTAAAGATCCATCTTGTTCCAATGACCTTGGTGTTTTTAGTTTTAGGAACTAAGGTCCACACTTGGTTTCTTTCAAACTGATTAAGCTCTTCATGCATTGCATTTATCCAATCTGCATCTGCAAGAGCATCATCAACTGATGTTGGCTCAGATAATGAGACAAATGCAGCTTCAGCAAAGACTGCTTCAGCATTAGCAGCTTCCTTTTGTCTTCTAGTTTGGATGCCTGTCTCCAAATTTCCAACAATGTTTTCCTTAGGATGATCCTTCTTAAACTTTCTCTCATTGGGAATGGAAGGATTTTTAAGATCAATGGTTTCTTCTTCTATTCCAGGTTGGTCATGAGATTCTTGGTTAGGTTCTAGTTCAGGCTCAGGGTCGGATCCTTCATTTTCTTTCAGTTCAACTTCATCAAACCTAACATGGCAAGATTCCTCAACAGTTTGAGTTCTCTTATTCCAGATCCTATAGGCTTTCATGTTGTTTGAGTAGCCTAAGAACACGCCTTCATCAGCTTTAGGGTCAAGTTTGTCCAACTGATCCTTAGTATTCAGAATAAAACATTTTGATCCAAATACTTTAAAGTAGTTGATCACAGGCTTTCTTTTGGATAGCAATTCATAAGGAGTCTTTTTCAATTTAGGTCTTAAATATGTTCTATTTATAATCCAACAAGCACATGATATTGCTTCAGCCCAGAATTGCTTAGGGAGACCAGATTCTAAAAGCATAGTCCTGCACATTTCTTGTAGGGTTCTATTCTTTCTTTCAACTACTCCATTTTGTTGTGGAGTCCTTGCAACTGAGAAATTGTGGTTATATCCTTGTTCATCACACAATTCCTCAAAATCTCCTACAAACTCACCACCATGATCCGATCTTATGTTTCTAACCTTAAGTTCCAATTTCCTTTCAATCTTCCTACACCATTTGGAGAATTCTTCAGTAGCATCGATTTCAACCTTAGGAACAGGATCCAGGTGTACCTAGAATAGTCATCCACAATGACCATACAGGAGGACTTATGTCCTAGGCTTTGAGGTTCCACCTTTCCAAAGAGATCAATATGTAAGAGTTCTAGAGTTTTAGATGTGGAAATTGAGGTCTTTGAATGAAATGAACTTCTGGTCATTTTACATTTAACACAAAGATCACATATGGCTTTCTTGTCAAAATTACAAGAGGGTAGGCCTTCTACCAGTCTCTTGGAGGATAGTTTCTGCATTAACTTAATGTTCACATGTCCTAACCTTCTATGCCAGAGTTGAGTGAGATCAACATTGGCAGTTAGGCACACGGGCATAGAACTAGAGGGTAGATCAAATGTAGCCACATAGATATTATCCCTTCTAGTCCCCTTAAACACGAGTTGTTTATCCTTAGTTACTAAACATTCCTTTTTAGTGAACCTAATGCTAAGGCCAATATCACACAGCTGTCCTACTGAAAGTAAATTAAATTTCAGACCTGGGACAAATAAGACTCTATCAATGGTGACTGAATCAGAGATTTTAATATTACCAATTCCTTCTATAATACCTGATCCATTTCCAAAGCTTACCTTACCTCCACTTTTCAAGTCCAAAGCATCAAAAGCTCCTTGTTTCCCTGTCATGTGCTTGGAGCACCCAGAGTCAATATACCAGATTTCACCAGGGGTGCCAAGCTTCCTTGAGCTTTCACCTTCTTCTAGATGTCCCACATCCTGCAATCAAAGAAGGATGAGGTATCCTATATGTGGATCCTGTCTGATTAGGGTCACAGATATCATATCCCTGACCTCTATCTGATATAAAATAAACACCAGGATTCATAGAAGGATGAGTTCCAGCATGCATGTGACTTGTATTAGAATTTTCATGAGAAACAAATTTAACATGTTGAGCAGAATGAGCATGCATGGCAGAATGCATGAACTTAACAGGTGAAGCATGATGAGTAGGTTTAACACTTTTGACTGAATGATCAAGCATAACTGACTTTCTTTTATTAAAGTCTCTAACAGGAACCCAACGTTTAAACCTCATTTTACATTCATTTCTATTATGTTTCAATCTTAAGCATATGATGCATTGAACATGAGATTTCACAGGAATGAGTGTGGCATGCCTAACAGGTATCTCAGAAGTCTGATGTGTATGGTGAGCAGGATATCCCAACCCCGACTTATCATTAGGTCTCCTAGTATTCTCAGAGATCTTTTCAAGGGTTGTCTGACTTTGACTTAAGCTTACCATGCACATTTTATGCTTACTTAATTCATTTTCAAGTTCTTTTATCTTAGCATGCAATTCTTCAATTAATTTCAAGGATTTAAAGTGCTCAAGTTCTAGTGCATCAAAATCAACATACATCTTATTCAACATTTCTTCTGCATTGAGTGACACATAAGGTTCAGAATGAGAGTTATCACTGCTGGTTTCTGATTCAGTATCATACAATGCATTAGTGATAGTGTTAATTGACACGGAACTAGGTTTGGATTCATTTTCAACAGTGTTATGCGGTTCATGCTCTTTATTGACTGAATCCATAAACAAGGCTAGCTTAGAGCTTTCAGAACATACCTCATTGGCCATCGGGCCTCTCTCATCTGAACTGTCAGTGCAGGAAGATGAAGAGTCGATGGATGAGTCTGCACTTCCCATAGCATCCCAACAGACCATCTCATTTTCTGACTCCTTAGCAGCCAGAACCTTCTTCTTTCCTTTTCTTCTTTCATTTCTGCCTCTTCTCTCTCTTCTTTCCTTTCTTTCTTTCCTTTCCCTAGGTTGGGCAACCTCAGCTTTTTCTTCTTTCCTTGTTTTGCAATCCTTGGAATAATGACCAAACTGGTTGCAGTTGTAACACTTTCCTCTCATGGTTTTAGATCCAGTATTTTCAGGTGCAGGTCTTTCTCCAGTGAATCTTCCTTTCTTTTGCCACTTCCTATACTTTTTGTTGATGTATAGGGCAAATCCCTCTCTATCAGCATCATCCTCAAAAGTGATAAGTCCTGCATTTTTAGACATACCTTTTTCTTCATTAGACAGGCTCATCTCATAGGTACAAAGATTACCTACCAATTCATCAAGCTTGAGGACAGATAAGTCCTTAGCCTCATAAATGGCTGTAATCTTTGGTTTCCAGGCCTTACTGGGGAGGGATCTTAGGACTTTCGTAACTTTGTCCTCCTCAGTAATTTTTCTGCCTAAAACAGTCAACTTACCAGTTAGGCTGTTAAACCTAGTCATCATTGAGCTTATTGACTCAGAAGGAAGCATAACAAAATTTTCATACTCTTGAACTAAAAGTTGGAGTTTAGCTTTTTGTACCTGAGCTGTGCCTTCATAAAGTACCTCCAGTTTCTTCCATACCTCATGAGCAGTAGTCAGTCCCATGACTTGAGTGTATTCAGCATTTGTCAAAGCACAAAGGATGATGTTGAGGGCTTGATGGTTGTACTTAAATCTCCTTTTATCCTCATTACTCATCGATTCAGGGTCAGTATCTGGCACTTCCAGTGGACCTTTCACAGTGGCACTCCATATCATGATGTCATTACCTTTAAGGTAATTCTCCATCCTGAACTTCCAGAAGGCATAGTTATTGGAGTCAAACAGAGGTGGCTTCACAGTAGATGCACCTGTGGCCAGTGCCATGTTTAGTTCAGACATTTTTCTGTAACCTGCAACAATGACTCAAGAAGCCAAAATCAAGTGTGAATTTGAAATAGAGCAATAAACACAGATATTACACTTAGAGACACTTTAAAGTGATCACAAGACACTTTAGCAAAAAAAATCGACAGAACACAATTTAAGATTTATGGTTCAAAACTTAGCAAATTGGTCAATCAATATACCCTAGTGTTCAAGCCAGCCACGCTCTGATACCAATTGTGGAGTCCTCTACGGATCGTATACTAGGTGTATAAGCACACAAGGGGGGGTTGGATGTGCTTTTAAATTTTTCGAGTTATTTTTAACGCAAGATGGCTCTCAATTTCAACCCTTTTAGTACACCTAGGTTGTAACACCTTATTCAAGTGATTACTAAGGCAATGAACACTTTCAGTTAACTTGATTAAGTTTATACCATGCTAATCAACGTCTTTCATATGAAACATAAGTTCAAACGGTGCTTGCAATGCGACAGAAATTAAACAAAACAGCAAAACTGTGGTAAGTGTGTGTTAATGTGAATTAAAGCAATAAAACACAAGAATGATTACCCAGTTCGGCCAAACTGAATACCAATGTATTCAGCCCTATGTCTGGGGGGTTTTCTATTAAGGTATGCTACACAAGACTCTACCTAAACTAGACACAACCCACACTTAAACAGCCCTACACAAGAAACTGTAAACCTCACTGTTTTACCCTTGTAAAACAGTCCTAAAACATGCGAACCTACCCCTACACAAGTAAGTAGGAACCACAGCACCTATGAGAGTTGCTACACAAGACAAACCTCTCAAAACAACGTCTCAAAACAGACAAACACAACAAGAGTATGCAAACAGCGTTTACAGACTCAATTCAGCAAATTAAAGCACATGGAAGCTATATAAACGTGTTAAAACATATAACAACTATAAATTAACTTCCCAACTGAGTTGTTTCACGATCTTCAATGAGAAACATGCAGCAAAACAGCCTGATCATGCATCAGCAACTTGACAGCACCATAAACAGCATCTTTGATGAATTTCAACTTTGTTGATCAGTTTTGCTTCGATTCAGCCTTTGATCCCTCTTGTAAATCTGTTGATTATCCTCTCTAATATGTGTATGAACGAATTGGAGTGATTTTATGTGAGGAATACTCGACTTTTCTGCTGCTCTCCATGTTTAACACCAAACAGCCCCATATATAGCTATTTTTAGGGTTGCAGCCTCTTTTCTTGTAAAATACCTCTTGTGCCCCTATCAATCTTGAGTAGAACGTGTAATATATAGATAATAGCATTATTTCCAATCAATTCAAATTGATACAACCGGATTTATCTCAATTAATTAACCCAATCAAATCAATTATCTATTTTTGGAAACAGTTTAAATAAATACAAGTTTATCTTCAAATTTTCTATATGATCACGTGCCCAAATCAAGATGATCAAAGAATGAAATATTCTCATAATATTGTCAACTATAATCCCTCAAATTTTCAGCTAATTTGGAGTTGAACCCGTCACTCAAAAAGACACCACAAGTCAACTATCTCACAGACAGACAGTTTTACTGAAGCATTTTGTGGTCAACTTTTAGCTATGATAAAGACCTTAAATCACAAAAGTTTCTTGAGACAAAATGTACCCTTATATGCAATCTATAACATATAAAAAATTCAACTCATTCCAAGTAGTATAGGGTACTCAAAAGTGTGACACATCAGCACATCAGAAAGCTGTAACACAGACTTTCACAATCTGATGCGTTTTTGTTCAGCATGGTGTGTGCTCTGTGTTGCATGAAAATGAGATATTATATATGCGTTTTGTAGCTTGAATTCTGAGATTTCCAACCATATAAAGATCATGCAATTTGGTTCAATATTGAGCAAGATATGGGGATTTAAACATGGGTGAAAAACAGTCCAACACTTAGAATAATTTCTCAAAATTTCATCACATGAACCCTAATTTTAACCTAATTCAATTTTGATCAAATTAAATAACTTAAAGCATGATTAGGGTTAATTCCAAGTGTATTAATGTAATCAAACAGGTTTCACATCATTTGGGTGAGTTTGGACCACTTCCCCCAAAATTCCCAAAATTTCTTAATGTGACCTAATTTCCCTTTTTCCAACTTGGATCAATTCTCAGCATAAATAGGGTACAATTAAACATGTTTGATGTAATTAAGCTCATTTCAACTGTTTGACATTGTTTGATCAAAGTTGACCAAGGTTGACTTATGTTGACCAAAGTTGACTTTACCATTTTGACCCTTATGGTGTTATCATCAAAACCTAGGGTATCACAACCCCTACACTTATCCAAGGGTGGACCTCTCATATCCCACACTTTCTTTGCAGACGATTTGTTACTTTTTGGAGAGGCTACAGTGAGACAAGCAAAGAAAATGGAAGACATTCTGACTCTGTTCTGCCACTGCTCAGGACAGAAGGTGAGTTTGGCTAAATCAACTTTTTATACTTCGGGTAATGTGTCAGTTGCGTGTAGACAGAATATTGCCATTGTTAGGTGTGATGCCCGAAAGACAATTCTTGTAATTGTTTTATTTAATAAATGAATTGACATTATTATTCATATTTATTATTCTCATATTCACCGATGTGACAATAGTATTTACACTACATAAAACCCTAAAGTATATCGTTTATGTAATCACTTAACTCAGTGTATGGGATATACACGGGAGGATTGAGTTAGTGAAGATGTACTTAAAATACAATTAGCCCGTAGTGAAGTTAATCGAGAGTATCGGGTCTCTTCTTTAACGTGCTATTAATGCACCCATAACACAATAGGTGTGATTGTCTTATCCGGACTTTCGGTTAAGAGAACCTAATGGGGCATTTATATATGATAGATATATCATATAGGGCAGGACCGATTTGATTAGAGTTCACGATATAATTCCGTAATCGAGAAGTCTTATCGAATCAATGGATGATCATATTTATGGATATATCTTAATCCCGAGGTGATCACAGTCAACCGCTTGAATCAGTATGAAGTTTGACTTGACGGTTAAGGATTACACTGAGTCTGTGGTCCGAATTACCCCATCTTGGCATTGTACTGGATTGAGTGAGTAGTCTGTGTTATCACAGATACGGAATCCATTCCTTCCATTTATGGAAGTAGATAGACAGTTCCCTTATTTGTTAATCCTAGAAACCGATCGATCGCGCGAGTTCATATTACACTGATTAGCTACCAGTGAGTTGTATGAATTAATTGATCACTAGGGGTTAATGGTAAATAAGGATAAGAGGTTCTAAAAAGGGTTAACGGTAACTTCCCGATTTAGAATGAACAGTCTATGGAGGATTAATCCATATGTAATGATTATATCAATGGACGCTTATTATTATTCTCGTGAGGAGATAAATATAATCTCATAATCGGAGGAGTGTAGTCACGGAATTATGGTGGCATATTCCTGTGATTGATTTATCGAATATAATTATTCTGTTCATAAGATAATTATTTATTTGATTTATCGGAGCCGCTGATTATTAGTCCATGGTCCCCGACGTGCCTCCTAATATAGCATAGCTATTCTCGGACGTCGAATCCCAATAATATTAATTTAGTTCTTGTTGGACTTTATTAAAACGATATGTGAATTAATTGTTTAGTGGACTATTAAATTAGTTGGGCTAAATAATTAAATATGTGGAAAAGACATTTTCCATAATCTTGGCTCAATTATTGTGTAATGGCAAAATTAATATTGACTAGGTCAATGGTTGATGATTTGCGCCCCATGACTTATTTTTGGAACAAGAAATTATTTTCTTGTGTATTAATAAGACATGTGCATAAAATATTTATTGGATAAATATTTATGGAAAGAAATAAAGATAAATATTATTCTAGATTTGTTCTAGAATATTATGGGATTATCTTTTATTTAATAGGATTATTATAATTGATTTTGTATTAATTATTAAATCCTTGGAGGTTAAGTTTTACTCTCCTATATAAAGAGAGTTCTCCCAAGCCTCAGAACACAACACATAATTCGACTTCTCCTCTTAGAGAGAAGAAGTGTAAAATTCGGCCAAGGGTGAGTTGAGGGAAAATCTTGGAGATTTTTCCGGGTAGCATATCGGAAGGATTCGAGTCTAGAATTTCCTTCCACCGGGAGTTGCTTGGATCACACGTACGGAAGATCGTGGTGCTCTTCACACAATCTTTCATCCTTCCTATTGCGGTTCTTCAACTTGGATTTTGAGATCCAAGAGGTATGATCTACAACCCCCTTGTAGATTTAGATCTAGTTATTTTATTACGTGTATTTTATAGATCTAGATCCTTAAATCGCTTCCGCTGCGGATGATATTACTAACAGTGGTATCAGAGCCATGGTGATCTATATTTATACGTATAAAATATTAGATCTAGGAGTGGTAAACATGTAGATTTTTTTTTGTCCCAATTTTTTTTAAAAAGGGGCCGAAAATTATGTTTTGATTATGAATGTCTTGGTTGAAGAGATGGATTGGGGTTGGTATTGTTTACCCGTAGATCTGTTTTGTAGCTCTTTTGATTAGTATCAATTGAGCATAGGATGTGTAATTTATTTTATGTCATGCGAAAAATTGTAAAAGGTAGTACCTTTTGTATTTAATTTTGATCCGGGTTCGAGACGAAGAAGATGATGTGTTGAAGATCATCAAGAAGGTAAGACGGAAGGAGGCCGAATTGTTTAATTAATTTTTTATTTTTTTCATCGGCGGCAATTGTGTTTTAATGCGGCAGCTGAATTATTTTTTAACCTAATGTCTTTTATTGGCCGCAAGGCCTACTGTTAATAAAATAAAATAAAATAAAATAAAATTGCATAACAGCCGTGAAATAAACAAAAAACCTATTTTGGTAAGTTTTTTTTATTATTTTTATTGATAATTTTTGCCGAGAAGTTAAAAAAATAAAATAAATAAATAAATAAATTATTAATATAGATATATTTTAAATATATTGGTATATTACGGCCTCCTCTCCTCGTCGTTCGTGGTTCGTGTCAAGATCGAAGGTTGAGATCCGGAAGTTTCAAGATCAAGATCAAGATCGAGATTTGAAGACCTAGAATTAGATTTTTACTTATCCTTAGAAAATAGGTTAGTCGGGGGTACCAACAATCCATCTCGGTGTTTAAATTTTCCGCAATTTATTTTTTATGTGTTTGATCATAAAATAGATATAAAATCGGAATTGCCGTGACATGCATCATATCATAAATCCACTCCATGCATACATGTAGAATTTTAATTTTGGTAATTAAAATAGGCATGTATACAAACTCGTAATTAGTTGAAATTTAATTAATACGTGGTAATTAATAAATTTAGTAACTAATTAAAGATCCGAGGACGGGTTATGAAATCGTTAAGCTTTTCGGTGTGTGTTCTCGGTGAACCGCCTTAAAGCCCAAACGAGATCACGTTTTCAATTCGTAGTGTCTACGAGATTGAATGATGGTAAAAGAACAATAAATCTTGGATAAAAACGGTTCGCTTATAGGTTGGGTGGTCAACTGAGCTAGGCTCGACCGACTTAACCCTCCTAGTGTGATGTATGCACGGGGTCCGGCAAGACTAAGCTACACCGGAGAGCGGAGGGGTGATTCCTTCTTATCTCAATGAGGCTATCTTGACCCGATTTCGTCCGACTGTCACATATGTTCCAACGAATAGGACGTGTAGGCTTGCCTACGTTACCGACACCATTCGGAATCCTTGGTTTGATGAGCTTTTATGTTAACATCAAAAAGACGTGGTTAGTTAACCCACCACCACTTCCAAATTATTGAGTGGGAGCGGGGGAGGCGACAGCCAACCCCACGGCCTCTACTATAGATACAAGTAAGTGAGAGAAGGGTGACGCCTCGAGGCGCTTTGATTTCGTCCCCCTAAGGATGGTGTTCACCCCTATCAACATTCATGGCTTGGTCTCCAAAAGGATAGGATTTCTGGGTACTCGTCGGGTCACTGACCTATCCTAAGACGGCACACTCGGGGCGTACCTAAGAGATCCGATATAGTAGGTCACACTCATCATGGGTATTCTTGATAATATCTAGGCTAAAAAGGAAGGTAGTCAATGAATAAAGGGATGTTCGATTCTCGTGGGATGTTCGATTCTCACAAGTTATTCATTGATGAGATTGTCTCGATTTAACCATCATCTCTTTGACCTACCCTAAGGCGGCACTGAGATGCGAGGTTAAAACCTTGGAATGGTAGAGTAGACTTATTTTTAGTTTACAATTCCTAAAATAAAATAATATAGTAGTGTTAAACTTGAATTAATTTATGTCATTTTATTTACAGCATTATCCCTTACTAAATTGCTTAAAATTTATAATTGACTAGTATTGACTTCTTTAAAAAGTGGAAAGTAACTAGGACGTTGAACTAGTTAATCGATAATGCAATTAATTTTCAAAAGAGAAATTTTCTCTTAAACCTTTTAAAAACAAGTGACATATAGGTATGTCACTAGTGTCATTCGTGTCAAACGGAAGACAAACTTAGTTTGATCAAAGGTGATTTCGGACTTTGAAATTCTTCTAGTGAATTTTGAATGTGTAGTAATTACACGAGTAATTTTCTAATTGAAAAATCGGAAAATCATGAAGTATTACTAGTTGGACGATATTTGGAATCGATGAACTAGTGGGAGCTTTATGATTTGTTGTTTTTCTAGAACATTAGAAAAGTATAACTGACTACATACGTAACCGTTCTAATTGAAAAACCGGAAAGTCATGGAATGTCGCTAGTTGGACGATATTTGGAATCGATGAACTAGTGGGAGTTCTATGATTTGTTGTTTTTCTGGAAACATTGGAACTATGTACGAAAGATTTTCTAATCGAAAAAATAGGAAAATCATAAAAATAAAGCATTGCTCGTTAGACGGTATTTGGAACCGATAAACTAGTGGGAGCTTTAATGTTATGATTTGTTGTTTTTTCTAGTATATTAGAACATCCGAGAAGTCCCGAGTAGTGTCTACTCAAACGAACCGCTGGTTCAAGACTGTTTCCATTCACGGAAAGTCAAGAATGGGAGAATATGTCTAAAAGTGTTTATCATCTAAACTGAAAACTTTAAGGCTTAACCGAAAATTAATTAACTAAAAATCATAGGATAAGGACAGTGATTTTGGATCACCAACCTATGAATCCTTGGTGATTTTCTCGAGCTAAGTTCTTTGGAAGAACAAGGTAGCAGTGCATTTAACGATTAAAAGAGTAAACAACGGGCAGTTAATTTTAGCTAGAATAGTGGGAGTGATATAAGGAAATGAATCTCGGGTTCAATCCTTGGATATCGCGGAAAATTTATTTTCTGTTTAAGATTCGTTGGAACAAATGGATTTACCTTATATTCGATAATTAGTTTGTCGTATAGAAAGTGAATATACCATTTGTAGTACGAATCCAAGACTCGGACTTTTGTTTGATAAAGTCAAAAACCACTTAGAACTGCTGAAATATGTATATAAAACACATCTTAAGAACTATTAAAAGCAATTGGTTTCTATATTTAGATAAACGCTTCTTCATATTCCATAGTTAGTGCATAGTCCCTAAAGACAAGACCTGAAGACTGGCTCAGGGTGATTCCTTTCTCCCAGTCCGGTTATATTGTCTCAAAGGTTCAATGACTAAGTTTCCTTTCAATCGGAAAAGGATAATGGTTATAAAGAAGTAACATAGCTTGTTCATGACGACCTTCGGGGTCTGATGAAAGATACAAGCTAGTAGGAGCCTCCGAGTAGTGACTTCTTGTCTGATAACTATTCAAACACTCCGGAAGTTTATCCAAAATATTTTGAGGTTTCTCTGTTTTCAACAGAGATAGAGTATTCTATACTCAGAAATGGGCCATCACATAGTCCTAGGGACTGATGCTCGGCCTGCCTCATAGTGAAATGCTTTCACTAAGTGAGAAACCGTTAAATTGCCTTACATAGTTTTTTAGATGCGCTACAATACACTGCTTAACTCAATAAAGATATTGGAAGCGAAATAACGGTTTACATTGAAATGTAAGACCGAGAAGTCTACCTAGAATATGCTTTGGAATTTACGGATAAGGTATGGATTCGGTTCACCCCACTTCCATAAATATAAGCATTTAGGTAAGACTGGGAATTTCGCGTAGACGTTCGGTCAATGACCATTCGTGATATATCTTTTAACCTATTGAGTATAAAGGTTTGTTATAAGATTCTTGAAATCGGGAAGGGACAGTTATACTGTTGCGTCCTTCCTGATAGAGTCCATGAACAGCGATACCTTGAACCTTGAAGTACGTTTACTCAAGGTAGTTACTAACTGATTAAAATCAGACCACATCCAACATCGGTTGTTGGTGATAACACTAAATACTACTAAACTAGATCAGAATTTTGATCCACCCAGAATGTAGTGGGAGTATGGTTTATCCATTACCCGTTACGAGTTCTGCAGGCTTTGTAGTCTAAGGATCGATCGATGACCTATGGCTCTTTTGTGAGCAGTATAGGATTATGATACTAGAGGTTGGTTTAATAGCCATAACCCTGTGAATGGAGTTCGGTACTCCAGTTCTGTTCATACTCTTGTAGAACCACCTGAGCGTCTCAGGCCCAGTGGGAGTAATTGGATCTACATGGAAAAGAGTGGAATGAATAGGAAAGTTTATCTTTTTGAGCAAAGCTTGAGTGGTCTAGGGGTAATTCCCTAAGAAGTAGAGAGTTAATCAGACCTTGAACTCTCTTACCACTTAGTATTGCTTGATTTCGTTCAAAAGCAGAAAAAAGGGGTGATTCCCTGAGACTTTCTTGCCAAACAAACGGAGTCTGGATTCATTCGGAACAAAAGGGTAATGCCTTATGAACTTATGACAGGATGACTGTCAAGGCTTATGTCCTTTTGTGGATAAAAAGCAAACCTCTCGGTCATTGGAAGTCATATATTTCTACAATATGTGGATTTGACCAGAATATTGATAAGTCTTTTGTAGACTGGATATCAATTTTAGTACAGTAGCAAATATATACATATATTAGTGTTTGTGAAGGATAACACTGCACCAGTTGGAATCAACAAGGGTGTGTTATCTGAAGTCAGAATCTGACAATGCCACAATTCTCTACAATAGAGATTTGGACAACATTCTTAAGAGTTTGACTCGGTCGAATTCATTAGAATCAGTCACTGGTTTCCCATCCATCTTATTGGTTAAGATGATGCATCTGCGTATGCAACATTCAACGAGGAAGTTCTACCCTATGCCTCAGGAATGACTCTCTAAATCTTCGGATCAAGAGAAATGGGATAGATTCTCTTTCTAGTAAGAGATGGTCAGGTTATTGAACGTCAACTTTGATCGAATCTTAGATTCGGCGGTTAACAAAGCAAGTTTAGTATGTCCTTTAGTATCTTGAAGAGAACGAGGAATAATATGCGGACATATTCATGTGTGAACTTGGATATGTGTGATACACTGATTTTGACTTTAAGTCAGATTGAGGATGGTCGTTAAGTCGATCTCGGGCTCAGTGTTTACTCAGTACCACATGATTAGATGGACCGGTAACGTTTCGATTCTACGGATCGCCTCGAGCCGACAACCCGACTAATCATTAAGACCCATGACATTTAGATGTAGGTGCTCCCCGAGTCACTGACCTATCCTACGACGGCATACTCGGAGTGTACTTTGGAATCTGAAATGGTTATGACATGCTTAGTGGGTACTAGAATACGGGATGAGTCTCCATTGCTTTAGAGCAAGTGGGAGATGTAGTTTGTTGTATTTTAAATAATAGGGTGTGCTCTAAAACAATTAATCACATGCTTTCGTGCAAGTGGGAGATTGTTAGGTGTGATGCCCGAAAGACAATTTTGTAATTGTTTTTATTTAATAAATGAATTGACATTATTATTCATATTTATTATTCTCATATTCACCGATGTGACAATAGTATTTACACTACATAAAACCCTAAAGTATATCGCTTATGTAATCACTTAACTCAGTGTATGGGATATACACGGGAGGATTGAGTTAGTGAAGATGTACTTAAAATACAATTAGCCCGTAGTGAAGTTAATCGAGAGTATCGGGTCTCTTCTTTAACGTGCTATTAATGTGCCCATAACACAATAGGTGTGATTGTCTTATCCGGACTTTCGGTTAAGAGAACCTAATGGGGCATTTATATATGATAGATATATCATATAGGGCTGGACCGATTTGATTAGAGTTCACGATATAATTCCGTAATCGAGAAGTCTTATCGAATCAATGGATGATCATATTTATGGATATATCTTAATCCCGAGGTGATCACAGTCAACCGCTTGAATCAGTATGAAGTTTGACTTGACGGTTAAGGATTACACCGAGTCTGTGGTCCGAATTACCCCATCTTGGCATTGTACTGGATTGAGTGAGTAGTCCGTGTTATCACAGATACGGAATCCATTCCTTCCATTTATGGAAGTAGATAGACAGTTCCTTTATTTGTTAATCCTAGAAACTGATCGATCGCGCGAGTTCATATTACACTGATTAGCTACCAGTGAGTTGTATGAATTAATTGATCACTAGGGGGTTAATGGTAAATAAGGATAAGAGGTTCTAAAAAGGGTTAACGGTAACTTCCGATTTAGAATGAACAGTCTATGGAGGATTAATCCATATGTAATGATTATATCAATGGACGCTTATTATTATTCTCGTGAGGAGATAAATATAATCTCATAATCGGAGGAGTGTAGTCACGGGATTATGGTGGCATATTCCTGTGATTGATTTATCGAATATAATTATTCTGTTCATAAGATAATTATTTATTTGATTTATCGGAGCCGCTGATTATTAGTCCATAGTCCCCGACGTGCCTCCTAATATAGCATAGCTATTCTCGGACGTCGAATCCCAATAATATTAATTTAGTTCTTGTTGGACTTTATTAAAACGATATGTGAATTAATTGTTTAGTGGACTATTAAATTAGTTGGGCTAAATAATTAAATATGTGGAAAAGACATTTTCCATAATCTTGGCTCAATTATTGTGTAATGGCAAAATTAATATTGACTAGGTCAATGGTTGATGATTTTCGCCCATGACTTATTTTTGGAACAAGAAATTATTTTCTTGTGTATTAATAAGACATGTGCATAAAATATTTATTGGATAAATATTTATGGAAAGAAATAAAGATAAATATTATTCTAGATTTGTTCTAGAATATTATGGGATTATCTTTTATTTAATAGGATTATTATAATTGATTTTGTATTAATTATTAAATCCTTGGAGGTTAAGTTTTACTCTCCTATATAAAGAGAGTTCTCTCAAGCCTCATAACACAACACATAATTCGACTTCTCCTCTTAGAGAGAAGAAGTGTAAAATTCGCCAAGGGTGAGTTGAGGGAAAATCTTGGAGATTTTTCCGGGTAGCATATCGGAAGGATTCGAGTCGAGAATTTCCTTCCACCGGGAGTTGCTTGGATCACACGTACGGAAGATCGTGGTGCTCTTCACACAATCTTTCATCCTTCCTATTGCGGTTCTTCAACTTGGATTTTGAGATCCAAGAGGTATGATCTACAACCCCCTTGTAGATTTAGATCTAGTTATTTTATTACGTGTATTTTATAGATCTAGATCCTTAAATCGCTTCCGCTGCGGATGATATTACTAACAGCCAATGCACTATCTATGCAATACACACCTACTATTGGCAATTATCTTGGAGTTCCTCTTATCCAAGGCAAATTAAAGGTATCACATTTCACCCCTCTCCTTGATAAAATGAAAAAGAAACTGTCATCGTGGTCCTCTAAGTCACTATCTAAAGCAGGAAGAAACATTTTGATACAAAGTTCAGTTGCCTCTCAAGCCTATTATCAGATGCAGACCTTTAATCTGCCTTTATCCTGTATTGCGGCGCTAGAAAAAGTTTGTCGGGACTTTCTTTGGGGGGATGAGCCAGATGCACGAAAAATGCACACTGTGGCATGGGAAAAAATTTGCAAACCGAAAAATGAAGGGGGTCTAGGCATCCGCAAACTCTTTGAGATGAATATGACATTCTTGGGTAAATTGATTTGGCAGCTCATACATCAGGAAGACAAACTGTGGGTAAAAGTTCTATCACATAAATACACTGAGCTGGGTATAAAGCCAAAGCCGGGCTGTTCACCTCTTTGGAGAGGGATTTGCAAAGCCTACTCCAAACTGTGGAAAGGTTTAGATTGGAGAGGAGACACTCTTATATGGAAAAATGTACCCAATGGGAAATACACGGTTGCCTCGGGATACCAAGCTCAAATGACTTATTTTATACAGAGACAAGAAGACGAAGAAGAGGCCACGAAATAAAGACAGATATGGAAACTCAAAGGTCCAGCTCGAGCCAACTTCTTCCTTTGGAGCCTAAAACATGGAGCAGTGCCTACTTATGGCTTCTTAGCCAAACGACATGTGATACCATCACCTCTATGCCCTCTATGTGGGGAGAAATTTTAATATACAACTGTTGTACCAACTAAAGATGTTCGAGTTGGTAAAACCTTTCCAATAAGATGTTGACAACTCATACCCAATGTCCCACATGCCATGACTGTACTAACTTTACATTAACGGAGATTGAAAAGTAACGGCTGAGCTTTTTCAATTATTTTTCTCTCAACCATGATTTCCCTCCTCTTATCTCTATCTTCTACTACTTCTCGATTCTCTCTCTCTCTCTCTCTCTTTTCTTTTCTTCTCTTCTTCTTCTGTTTTTTTTTTCCAGGCATTATCCCTTCATCTTTAACATGCCGATGCTTTCATGGTTTAATTTCTTTTTATTTGAAAACTGCATCGTTCAATTTCAAGTGTTTTTTTCTCACAAATTTTTTTCTTCTTATTTCTCCCTCTTTATTTTACAAAGCATGGCTTGCTTGCCATGGATAATTGAAAAAAAACCGATTCAACATCAGTTGAATATGGATTTTTTCTCTTTTCATTTTGGCTTTATATCTCAAAAAAAAAATGGCTTTTTATAATATGAAATTCTATTAGCTCTCCACACACACACACACACACACACACAAAAAAAGTTTTGCTTTTTGCACAGGAAAAAGAGAAAAAATAGGTATGCCTTTTATATGTGACAAATTTGATAGAGTGTCATTATTTTGTTTTGTGCTTTGTTTCTCCTTATTTTACTTGTATGTATCAAGTCCTTGTGCTGTAGTTTCTCAATTAAAAGAAGAAAAAAACGTCTTTGAGTTAATTTTAACTATGAAGTTACATTATCTGAAATGCACCATGCTTGGATATATACCAATGAATGTAGAGCTTATAATCCATACAATGCATATGAAGTTGTTATAGGATTTGAGATAAGAAAGGGAAGTAAAAGATACATTGATACTTTGACTACATTTGAATTTGGGACGTGTTATGCAAAGACAATTACACAAGTGATGACTCATGTTCAAAAAGGGATCACTCTCATGAATATGATATTGAAAAGAAAGAAAAATCAAACAACACAACAGAGATATTTGCTAGAAAACATCCGGATGAAAGTTAACTCCTTGTTGAATATTGCATATTTGATCATCATAGGGAAGAATGAATGAAGAACTTGACAAGAAAGCAACCCCTCATCCATATTAAAAAACTAGAAGAAAAAATTGAACTCGCCGACTCAAACACGTATTAAACGCACAATGTCCGACCCAATTTACATCGATGCATTATGTCCCAACTGTTGATACATAAGCTGAATACATAATGTGGCAGCTGCTAATACATAACATAAAACAGTGAAGGAATTCCCAAATATCTTGCAGCCAATGTTGTTGCTTAGACAGAAAAGCATGGTATGCTATAACAAAATTAATTAATTGAGCATAACCATTGAGCATCTCTGACATATCAATATACTAGCCCATCTGAACTCGTAACCGGTTCATCTGAACTAGTAACCATTGATCAGTGAATATAGTAACCGGTTCTTTACCTCCCATTGCATCCAAAAAGGTTTGAAACAACCATCCAAACGAGGCAGCAGTCTCACCACCCATAAATGCACATCCCAAAGATATATTTTTCCAATGATTATTGACCCCAGCAAGAGAAGCACATATCAAATTGTACTTATTTGTCCGGTAAGTGGTGTCAAAAGTAACAACATCATCATAACACTCATAGTGTACTTTAGATATACCATCCCTCCAAAAAAAGGTTACACATATGACCCTCATCATCTGGTTGAAAAGTGTAGTGATCTTTAGACTGTACGAGTTTAAAATGATCAACCAAAGATTGTGCATCTCCTACTCCAAGTATGCTTCTTCAACGTTTCTGACTAGAATTATGAACATCATCTTCTATGAAACCAAGATTTTCAACACCACCAGCCTCATTTGTCATATATGTGAATGCAACTGTAGGGACACACACCCGAATCTATTAAAGATCCAATGATCTCCTTACTAGATTGTGATAATTTCCGACTAGATGGAATGCAATGTCTTTCACACTCCTCGACCATTTCATGATTGTGCTTATCGTTAAGTTTTGCTACTACCCACAAGCCATCAACTACTTTAAATGTAATCTTTGCTTCACATCCACATCGATAGTCTAATCTTTGTCTTTTACGTACTTTCTTCATCCGGTGCACGAGTTGCTGACTTCCCGTTACATGAACTTAAACAAATTCACGTTTAGTCAAACTTCCAGCCTTGTTGAATCTCTTATTTCCTTTTCTTATCCCAAATCCTTTAGCAACTCCATATACATTGTAAGCATTATAAGCTTCGAATTCATTGCTAAAACTCATGTCAACCTTAAACTTAATATCTTTCCCAGCATAAGTCACTACTGCTGATGCAATATGGTTAATGTGATTATCTACATATATAATGTAAAGACTTAATATGAGTAGTAATGATGCCAAAAATCACAAAACTAATTGATGACACTGTAAAATTTCTCACATAAAAAGGGCATACCTTGAGCTTGAGCCAATAGTTTTCCAATGTTCACACCTATGCACGTTAAAGGTAAATGAGATAGAAAAACTAAAATATAGTTTTGTAGATAAAAAGAACTTACTTCTTCCCGTGGAAAGCATCAACATTCAGAAAAAGTGGTGTTAATACAAGACTACATGAATTCTGAGTTTCATCTTCTTTTTCATGCTCGATTTTATGCCTCATTTCATGCTCATCAAAAGTTCAAAAAATGAGTAATAATGAAATTTAGCCATATCAAATAATAGAATAAAAATAGATACTCATTGTCCATTTTTTAGGAAAAAAAAATACCTGCTTGACGAGAGGAAGAAGCCCCATGACTTTCAATTGATGCTAGCTCTGCTTCTTAAGTAAAATAATAGGGCAAAAATATGCTCAAAAGGAAAAGGTTTACAGAGCCCAAATGTGAGAGATGATGATAGATTATTGATTCGATGCCCTAAGCAAAATAAAGAAGAGAGATTCATTCAAATAAAAAGAAAAAAAAAACAGAAAAAATAAAAAAGTGAGCGGCTTTTGCAAATTAGGGATTTGTGTGTTCTCCCGTTAGTTTTTAGTCTCCGTTAGTTTAAGAAAGAGATCTGAGGTGTCAGCATCCTAGTGGAAATGTTTTACCAACTAAGGACATCTTTAGTTGGTACAACAGACATTAAAATTTCTCCTATGTGGGATAGAGAACGAAGACCTCCTTCATGCCCTTCGGGACTGTACTTGGGCGACACAAGTCTGGACCCTATTTTGCCTCAACATCAATGGAGGGGATTTTTTGCGTATAACGATATAGATAAGTGGATGCAGGATAACCTTCAGACTATGACGCGCTTCGGCGAACATGGATCCCATTGGAAGTATATTTGGCGTATCTATCTGGATATGGAGGAATAAAGAACTCCATAACGATGATTTGAGACGACCACCGCCTATGTTTTCATAGAATGAAGTGAAGAATCTGCGTCTGCGTATGAGATTTGATTAATTTTGTTGTTACTTAGCCTCTCAAAGTAGTCGTTTTTCTCAGTTTTGTGTTTCATTTTTTAGAAAATTAGTTTTTGTGTTTTAAACACCCGTTGATTAATAAAAATGCCTTCCACACAAAAAATAAAAATAAATAAAAATAA
Source organism: Gentiana dahurica var. dahurica (assembly GCA_024500145.1). Taxonomy (NCBI): domain Eukaryota; kingdom Viridiplantae; phylum Streptophyta; class Magnoliopsida; order Gentianales; family Gentianaceae; genus Gentiana; species Gentiana dahurica. The sequence goes on along the minus strand of CM044906.1, from coordinate 79,831,850 downwards.
ATAAAAAATAAACACAAGCCAATCAAGTGGATTGTATGATGTACCATAAAAAAAATTGGTTAGAGTTTCTTTCTTTAAATCTATATCATTTTTACATTCTATATAATTTTTTGATTGTACCATTTTTTCAAGTTTTTTTTAATCGTTGTACAAGTGAAAAAACATATATGATGAGATGATGATGATGTAAAAATTGTATAGATTTGAGAGAGTAACTCTATCATTCTCCTTCATTGATACATCCCCATGCGGTTGCAGATGTACATAGAGAATTTCCCCATTGATCCTATGGGGTGGAGAGTGAAGAATAAAAGGTCATAAGTCTCACAAGAAGGAAAAACAGTTATGATCTAAGCACACATTTTGTATCACAATCAGTGATGTAACGGTCATCTACCTCTTTGAAATTGATTAATCTAAATTGATCATGATGTAAACTAAAAAAAAAATGATAATGATGTAATTTAATATAATCATTAACGGAGTAGATGGTTTTATGTCTCTGATTGTCACACAACGATTACGATCATTACTTTAAAAAAAATTCGGGAATGAGAAAGTGAGTGTGTAGCAAAATTCATTGTCAGTCTTTTGGACAAGCAATATTCTACTCTGTAAAAATAATGCCACTACAGGCATATCTGGGGGCCACTGTCAACTGGCCTTTTGCCATTTCACACCCATCGTTTTTAGCAATAAAATACTTTGAAGTTTCATATTATAGCACGTTTTATTGAGTTGACCAGCTTCCCATTTACACTGTCCCCTGACATTTAATCATTGAACAGCTCTTGAAAGCTTATAAAGCCTTTAACTTGTTCCTTGTCTTTCTTCCATAGTTCCATCATCCAACCTCCCCTTCTCAAAGTAAAGGGCGTACAGCAGCATTTTGAAGGTAAAGTAAAAATAAAAACCCATTTCAGTTCTAGTCTTTTAACCTTCTTTTAGAATTGTGATTGAATCTTTTAAGAATTTTTGTGACAAAAATCTTGATTTACAGAAAGAAGAGCAATACAAGATTTTCACAAGGAGATGGCTTTCAAGAGAATAATGGGTAAGTTTCGTTTCAAATCTTCTCCTTCCCCCCCCCCCCCCACCCCCACTAATTTTTTTTCGGTGTGTGTAATAATTTTCTACTTATGTAATAAAATTTGCAAATTACCCTGTTTTTAATGTTAAGTTGATTATGGTTCAAAGTCTCGGCCGACTCGTCTCCGACTCATAGCATACCGGTACAAAGTTACGGATTCATCTCGGTTTAGACTTAAATCGGGTACGTATCGGCCAAACTCGGTCAATCTCGGCCGAGTCAATCCGATTTAAGTGACACTTTAGTGATTCGATTGGAAACATGAAAAAGGATAAAGCAAAAGCAATCATACACAATATTCAGTCAATCTTGACAATAAACTTCACTCCAAAAGCATAGTAGCAGGCAAAATCTTTACTATTTACTTTTTTACAGAAGAAATAGTACACCTGTGACTTTGTCAATTGTCAAGAATCAAAACAACTCGCATACCTTCAATAATTATCCAGTTTTCCAGCCTCTTTATAAGAAAAAAAATCATACATAATTATCATAGCTAAATTTCACAACCCACACACATCTTTGATTCACCACAACTCTTCCATTTTTTGGTTAAATTTCTTCAATTTTTTGTGCATACAAAGCCTAATTAAATCCCTGATGCTAATTACCCAGACAAAGAAACAAAACCAAACATCAAAACTACAAATACGCATGTTAAAACAACAAACAACCACAAATACTCATGTTAAAACGTAACGCGACAGCGCATATTTTGTTGTATTTAATCAAAAGAAATGATCTTGATGATTGTTTTGGGACATTTTGATGTTGTGTTTAGTTATTCATATTTTTTTGAATTTTTTTAGAATTTTTAAACTATTTTATATGGGAGAAAACCTGTCTCGCTCGAAACGATACCGATACGCGATGAGTTATGTGACTGAGTGGTCTCCGAGTCGGTTACCGAGACCGCGACTGTTGATATGGAAACTAAAGATTTCCTGTATGAATCTTGAGCAGATTTGCTGTACTCTGGTCTTTCTCTTGTAATAGCTAGCTAGCTGCTTTAAGGCCCAATTAGGCTGTCTTTCAAATAACCATATATATATATATATATATATATATATATATATATATATTACAAATATATTGATTTCTTTTTGGCAGTTTTGCTGTGGGCTGATATATTGGGTGGATATGCAATCTGGACACTGCAGACATACCTAACAAGTGTTTGGAATTTGGAAGTCACACATGCTGCTGATATAATCAATGTAAGCAGTGCCCTAGCTAAAGCCCTACCTTTGCTCTTTGTATTCATGGTGGACTCTTTTCTTGGTCATTACTGGATGCTTCTCTTTTCCAGCATTGCCTACACTGCTGTAAGTTAATTACCACCTTTTAAGTTCTTTCCTGTACTAATCCATTGCACTTGGACCATTTAGGCAGTGTTTAGTTCCCTTTGTATCTCTAAAAGATGTTTTACTATCTGTTACAATTGAAAGTTTGAATCTTTAATCATCAACAATTTCAGGGTTTAGGCTTATTGTCTTTGTCAACACCGCCGGTGCTCGCCAAGACCACAAATACATGCAATGACTACAAGCCTGAATGCGTTGGTCGGACGCAGAAAGCCCTTTTCTACACAGCATTAGCTTTTTTAGTTGTTGGGATATCTGGTCACATTGTTTCTTTAGTTGCGTTCTTGAAAGCACAGGCAGATGAAAATGGTGAAAACCGTGACCAAACGCCAAAAGAAGTCGCAACACCAAATCCGTTCCAGCCAGTGGATGCTATGTTTGCTTACGTGAAAGAGCGTAACATTCATTCTTTTAGGATAATTGTATTAGTCCTTGTCCCTGCTGTTGCAATTATTGCGCTTCCGTATGTAAATCCGTGGTCAATCCGATTTGGAGTTCCAGCAATATGTTCTTTGGTGGCAACACTTTTCTTTTTGATGGGCTGTTATCAAAGTGGCCAACCGACAAGCTTCTTCAGAGCTACAGAAGCAAAATTCATAATTCGAATGATCCCATTTTGGGTAACATTCATAATCTGTGGAATAATAACTTCTCTTGGAAATACATACTTTGTTGAGCAAGCCAAGAACATGGATTTCAAGATTGGAAAATTAAAGCTGCCTATTACGATACTTCTAGTAGTGTACGATTCCGCGAAAACAACGTTTACAAAAATCTACCTCCGTGTGGTACGCAATTTCAGATTAGCAGGGCTAGATAGGTATGTTCCTGCATTCGGCATTGGAACCGCGATTATATTTTCAACACTTTGCTGCATCACTGCTGCCAAGATTGAAAACAAAAGGATCAATGTGATTACAGATCACGGTTTACTCGACAAACCCGATGAGAAGATCCCTATGAGTGCATTTTGGTTGGTTTTCCAGTTTATTCTTCTTGCTGCTCATGATTCATTAGCAGACAACAGCATTTCCGGGTTTTTTGACAGCGAGCCACCTGAATCAATGAGAAAGTACCTTCTTTACTTCACTCAGGCCGTTAGCGGTCTTGGGACAATAGGGAGCGTGTTGTCGGTTTACGTGGTGGGTAAAGTTAGTCAGAAGGTCGGTCATCATTCCAACTGGTTTCAGTATACATTGAACAAAAGTCGGTTGGATAACTATTACTGGGTATTGGCTTGCCTTAGTGCAGCAAGTTTTGTGTGGTATACATTTTTTGCGTCGATTTATACGTATAGGAAAAGATGTTGAGAATGAAGTTTCCTCAATTGGATGTTTTGCATTTGTATATAAGTTGTCAGGAAATAAATGGTTGTGTGACTACTTCATTTCTGTAGTGTTTTTCAATTCTAAATTTGAAAGTCTTAGTGAATAAACAAGTCTAAATGGATTAAGTTTCACGTCAGAACAGCTAATTTCATGTAATCAAATTGCCCAAAGAATCTCCAACAACTAGTATAATTACGTAATTTCCTATTATCTGTTCATATTATACTACAATAGCAACATGCATTGAAACATATAATTAAAAAAAATCCCAAAAATAAACAAAAAATCCAAACTGACTGAAAGCCGCTATTTTAACTATGTTAATGGAAGTAGGACAGAGGGGGACAAAAGCTCTATGTTCATGCACCAATTTATGACATCCACACTGTATTTTTTTTTTTTTTTTTAGTTTGTTGTGTGAAAAGATTACGCATAGTGGAGAAAAAATTTGTGTAGTGGATTTATGTTGTAAAGATTTTCAAAAGGTTTATGTATTGTGGAAAAATGTTTTTGAATAAAAAATATACAAAGGGATGATTTGTCATTGTGATAAAGATTTTTCAATGAAGATGTTCTAATACATATGAAGAGACTGTAATCAATTAAGTCAAACTCCGCTTAGACAACTATACAGGAGAACGAATCCGGATTCTCGGTTTTGAGAACCCGGCTTTACAAGGCTTTGAAGACGTGGCCGCATCATGGCCGCCCATTTCAGTCGGAGAGAAACAACACACAATTTTTGGATGGCCGTGATGCAGCCATGTCCCCAAAGCTAGGAAAAGCTGGGATTCCCAAAGTAGAGGATCCGGGCTGACAGGAGAACATGTTGTCATCTTACAATCCGAGATGAGCAGTAATTTTCCTAAGGTGAATAAAGATCATGGCAAAAACCTTTATAGGGAATTCTCTCTGGACAGGGCCGAGATCAACCCTCAGCGAGCGCCTCAACCCATTTTCTTCCTCCTCCATGGGAGAAATGGCTTTTAACATGCAAGATATGTAAGGAAATCAACAGGGTTACACAGTTCCTTTCTTGAATAGATACTTCATTTAATTTTTTATTAAAAGCTTCTTCATACTTAGGATCAAGCATTATTTCCTCATTTTCATCAGCAGCATGTTCTATGTGCTCATCATTATCAACAAGATCATAAGAAATACTAGGATATTCAATAAATTCAAAGTGTATTTACACAATGACTCTTCTAGACTCGTGATTATAGCACTTATAGACCCCAAAATACTTAGAAAACCCAACAAAGACACATTCAATGCTCTTAGAGGCAAATTGTCTAGGTTATCTTTGTTATTAAGCACAATACACTTACAACCAAAAACATGGAAGTAATTGACCCTATGTGTTTTCCATTCAACAATTCATAAGGTGTTGTGAGTCACTGATCAAATAATATGCAAAAAAACAATTGTTTCAACCCGCAAGAATCTATGGAGTTTAAACTTATTTAGCATGGTTCTTGTAGCTTCTTGTAATGTTATGTTCTTTCTTTCTACAACACAATTATGTTGAGGTGCTATAGTTGCAGAAAATTCATGTTTTAATTCCATTTGAAATGTAAAACTCAGTAAAATTTGTGTCTATGAAATCTCCACCCATATCACTTCTTACTTTAACCTCCTTGGTCTTGTAGGTATTTTGAACTTCCTTTACAAAATAATCGAAGGATTTCGCAGTGTCACTCTTATGCCTTAAAAAGACAATCCTTCTGCACTTGGAGAATTCGTGTACAATGACAAACACATAATGAATGCTTGCCACCTAGACTTGACCTTTTTGTAGGTCCAAATAAATTTATAAGCAAAGTTCTTTTTTGATACTTAGACACTTCTTACGAGGTATTCATGCTCATTCTCCTAGTTTATATATTTTTCGGAGGAGAATCAAAGTTGTGGGAAGGCACAAAGTGACTACCCCGCACATTATTATACCTAAGTTCGAGTCTCCTAATGAAGAGAGGCGGACCTACTTCTTCTTGGATGATGGTGCGGCTGTGTTGACTTTCAAAGAAGGCGTTCTGGTAGAAATAGACCACATTAAGGAAGATGAATAGTTTATCTGTATAATTGTGTATGTTGAGATCTTTAAAATGATGTAATAACAAAGGTGGGGTACCTAACAACAGTTATTATCGACAAGCGGATGGTGTTATTATTACTAATGTTATTATTTCGATTTTAGTTTCTGATTTCCCATAGAAGGCTTTGTAACTAAAAATTTTGGTTTCGGAAAATAACCAAACAATTCAAATCCGGGTAATTAGGTAAAATTCAGGCGAGGTGTTACAATCATTGAATTTCAAAACCAATCAACCAACCTCCCAATTTTCATGCCTAACAACTATTTATTTAATTTGTAAAGAAGTACGTACTCATATCTATGCTTGAAAATTCAACTAATTAAAACAAACAACTATTTTTTTAATGTGTAAAGAGGTACTCACTTGATTAAAAACAGATGGAAAAAATTTAGTGCACCAACGTTTTTGGTAAACAGAAAAAACCATGAGGCAACGTGGTAATTCTCCATAGTAAAATAACATTGACGATGCTGGATGTCGTCTGATAACAAATCTGGGCTAAATTGATTTAGAGACAACAATCAAGATCTTAAACTTAAGAATGATGTCTTATTGAAGAATGTTTGCGTGTTAGGTTTTGACTGAGCCTGAGAGTTTATTCTCAAGTTGCATACGTATCCAATAAGAGTATTGGAATCAAGTCATTTGTAGTTCCTTAGGGATTGTTTATATAGGGGGTGTCTCACCCGTTTACATGTCCAACAAGTATTAGGATTCTTAACCCCTAAGGATTAATGTGTGTCTATCCCGAATTTTAGGGATAATTACGGTTATAACCGATTATTTAAATCACAGTCTTAATGACCGAGGATTCTTTCCATAACCCATCCTATTTTATAGGACACACGCTTAATATGTTACGTTGAAGGCTCGTGGTTGACATACGCCGAGCTTCCTAGCCCAGCTCGGTCTAGATATGACTTCATGACCTCCCTTGTAACCGAGCCGGCCTGCAGTGGTTAGTTTGGGAGACCAGTTCGGAGTTCCCACCTGGGGCTCTAAACCTTTAGCAAGATAAATTGTAGGACTCCTGGCCTTTTTTTTGGGGGTGATGCTACCTTAACTTTATATATTTCTCGTCCATTGTACGAACAACATGTGGCATGTCCTAACCCGGACATCGTCATAAGCCCCCCAGATCTAGCTGACTTAGCACGGTTAGCTCAGATCGGTTATTGGTAGAGTTCGGACCGGACTTTTGCACTTGTATACTTGACTACCCTGTTAGTCTGCCAGTTGGACAACCGACGTCATGGCCACGTTCACACTGTGTGGGAATCGAGGTGTTTTTTCACCTACATATTCGAATCGGGCAGTTACCAATGCAGTTGGACGGTATCCAAGGCACTAAAAGGGGTTTCCACCCTCACATGTCATATCAACCGTCTCCATCCCTCGATTATATCTGAGGCTAAGGACTTCACTTCGTCGGCTTCTTTATCTTCTTCATCCTTCTAACTCACAAGTAATCATTCCTTGCTTACGTTCCTTTTTTATTTTAATCGGTTAATAAAGGCAGTGCCTGTTAGTAGCAGTTCCGTTGAGAGAGAGTTCGTGTCTTTTTCTAAGTAGGATTCCGAGATTAACCAGCTTGATTTTAGGCTTTTTGCCCATAACCCTACACCCCAGCGTTTCCAGGTCAAAGATGGTTCAAGCACTTGATTGTAGACCCTTGTTTCACTCCCTCAGCCCCCGTTCCTAGATCTTCGTCTGAAACTTCTTCATTTGTGCTATCCTTGATAGCTTACAGGGCCACCAAGGGACATATCGGCAGTCATGGTGTTAAATCCACAATGACTCAAGTCGAGTTAGAAAGTTCTTGCGACAACTACGGGATAGATGTCCAAAGATATGCTCCTAGGCTCCCGTCGACCCCTCCCCTTTATGCTTACAACCCCCCGGAGGGGTTTTGCACTATGTAGTGAGAACATTTTATCATAGGGCTTAGGCTCCCATTTTGTCCGGCCCACCTAGCCGTGCTACGCTATTACGGTCTAAGGAGTGCCCAGCTCGCCCAAACGGTCTTAGAGTCATTCTAGGGTTTGCGATCTGGTGCCGTCTACTCAGTATGACATTCACGATCCTTTTATTTAGATTGTTTTTCCAACATACGAAGGTGAAAGAGCTGAACGGGTGGTACTACTTTCCTCGTCGTTCATGTCCGTTAAAAGATGTCTACATCATGCCTAAGGGAGACTCATCAATTAAACAATGGAAAGATAAAATTTTCTTCATTCGACACGAAGGCATATCCGAACTAAGCAAGTGGAAAACCACTGAGCTCGAGAAGGATGTTTGTCCCAAGGGCGTTAGTGTGAAATTGTTAAAGGATATCCACAAGTTGGGTATAAGTGTGGATGTGAAGAAGGTCTTCACATAGATGATCAGCACAGCTCGGCTGGAGGATGCTAGGCCGGATCCTTATGTGGAATTCGAAGAGGATGAGTGGAACGCTCTTAGGATTTTTCTTTTTCCTTCTTTTTGTATTCCTTCTTCACATTTAATTATGATATAACATGTCTTCTTCTCCTGATGCTGACGAGGAAGTTGGAAAGGATCAAGCCGACCCTAGTCACACACAGAGAGAACCTAGGGCCTGGATAATCCTCTAAACCAGCCAGCTGATGCATCTTTGTGTTCTGCTGTAGCCTGGGTGCTGTCCGAACACCCTGATGAGGCTTTGATCCCTGACTCTCATGCTGATCAAGAGGATTGGAATGATCGTATCAATCTGGATGAATCCGACCCCGAGGGAGAGGATCATTACGAGTTGGTACGCAGGCCCCGATCTGGGGCTAGCTCACAGGAGAGGCTTGCTAAGAGAGGGAGACTTGATGGAGGTATTGAGGGATCCAGGAAGCGTGTTCTCCCTGATGCTGAACCCGAAAAGGACTTTACTGAGTTCACCGACCTGCAACTGGATGAGGCGGGCTTTGCCACCATGGAAAGAGTGAGTTCTTTATTTCTTTTTATTACTCTTTCTTACTTGCAGTTTCTAAAATCGGCTTTGTTTTCCATGCAGGGGACCCGGATTGGGTAGGTGGTTTTTGAAAGGTTGGCTAAGTCAACTGCCATCCGAACCAAGCTGGAAGAGAGGGTCTCTGCCCTGGCTGCCAGCAGTGATAAGCACAAGGGGTTAGCTCAATCTCAGGGGAAAAAGGTAGAAGATCTCAGGAAGCAGCTTCTAGCTAAGGAATCCGAGCTGGAGAGTTCTAAGGCACAAGGTGACAACCTTCAAGCAGATAATGAGAAGCTAGTTGGAGTTAAGGCCGAGCTAGAGAAGACTGTGGAGCAGCTCTGAGCTGAAAACGTAGATCAGATTGCTACTATTCCTGGCTAAATTGCCCAAGCTATTCAAAGGTACAAGGCCTCTGAGGACTTCACAGCGTCCTTGAAGTTGCTGATGACCCCCGTTTTGTGTCATGGCTTTACTTTGGGGATTGATGCCTCGAGGACTCAATTCGCCGATCTCGATATTGGGACCTTTCCCAATAAGGCTAAGTACAAGGCAGGATCCGGCGCTCTTTATGAAAAGCGTTTGAAGGAGTTCCCAGAGGGAAAACACATAGTGTCTTTATATCCCCATCAATCCGGAACTGCTAGGTCTGCACCTTCTGCAGCAGCAGCTACTTCTTTAGTTATTCCTCAACCCGAGCAACATGCTCCAGCTCCCGATGCTTATAATAGTTCCTCTTTCTTTTTTTCACTATGTTCGGTTAATTTTGTTTTGAAAATACCTTCAATAAGGGTATTTGTATAACTTATTCCGGGGCTTACCCCTTTGGAATCTAATTACTCTATTTGTCAATACTTACTGTGCTTGTCCTGGGTATATTGCCCCCCAGTATGGCATATAAGACTTTATAAGCTCTTATATGGCATAGTCATGCTCTACTATATTTTATATGATTGTGGTGTTCATGATTCATGCATTTTGCCTCTGAGAGCCGACCCGCGGACCACAGTTTATTTGAGTTTGGCTGAAGTCTTATTGTGAGACCAAGTTTTTATTTTATCCGACCTGCGGAGTTTAGCTAATAGTCTTATTTGAAGACTAACATTTTAATTTTTCCGTCCTAAGGAGTTCGGCTAGAGTCTTTCTTGAAGACTTACCGTTTAACTTTATCCGTCCTGCGGAGTTCAGCTGGAGTCTTGCTTGAAGACTAACTGTTTAGTTTTATCCGACCTGTGGAGTTCAGCTGGAGTGTTGCTGGGAGACTAACTGTTTTGTTTTATCCGACCCGTATAGTTCAGCTGGCGTCTTGCTTGAAGACTAACTTTTAGTTTTATCCGACCTGTGGAGTTTAGCTGGAGTCTTGCTTGAAGTCTAATTGTTTAGTTTTATATGACCTGCGGAGTTCACCTGGAGTCTTGCTTGAAGACTAACTATAAAGTAACATTGAAGTGTGTGGGCTAAATAGCTCATGGTATTGTCCATTCAATGAACGAGGCGAGGTGATTTGCAACTTTAATTAAATCTTTCACATCGTAATATAATAATAAAAAATTATTCCATGTCACAAATTGCGACTTATTCGAAACAAAAGTGCATAAAGCATATGAAATAATTGAAATGTGTTCGGAACATGTCCTATGCATAGAACTTGCGTAGGTTATTAGCATTCCAACTTCGCGGAATTGTTCTTCCATTTGAATCTGCTAGCTAATAGGAACCCTTGGCCTTTACAACTTTGTATGGGCCTTCCCAGTTCGGATCAAGCTTTCCTTACGGCCCTTGCCTGCTAACTTCGTTCTTTCGCGGCACTAAATTCCCTTCTCTGAAATATGAGTGTTTGACATGGGAATTGTAGTACTGGGATATTCGCTGCTTACACTTGGCCATCCTAATGAAGGTGGCCTCTCGAAATTCTTCTAGGTCGTCTTTCACGTGCCTCAGCTCGGTTTCCTGTTCATCTGGTGAATAGAGCTTCGTGCAAGGTGAATGGAGCCCAATCTCTGCTAGTATAACTTATTCGCACCTATATGACAGAGAAAATGGTGTTCTATGGTTGTTGTATTTGGGGTAGTTCGATACGCCCACAATATGTTGGGCAGATGCTCAACCAAATTTGAGCCTTCTTCCTCGAGTCTTTTCTTTAAGCCAAGTTTGATTTTCCTGTTGGTTTGCTCGAATTGGCCATTAGCCTGCGGATGGCCTTCCGAAGTAAAATGTTGTGCGATTTGTAGTTTGGCACACCATTCTTTAACTGTCCGATCTTTGAACTGCGTGCCGTTATCTATAACCAGTATCTTTGGGATGCCATACCTGCAGATGATGTTTTTCCAAAGAAACTTCTGTATATTTTTGGCGGTTATGCCTTTTAACGGCTCCGCTTCATTCCACTTGGTGAAGTAGTCTACAGCGACTACTAGAAATCTCTTACTGCCTGGAGCTCGGGGTAACGGACCGATCAAGTCCACCCCCCACTGCTAAAAAGGCCATGAAGATGCTATGGGGATCATGGATTGAGAAGGTTGATGCGACAGGTTGTCATGGACCTGGCACGACATGCATTTTTTACACTAGTTCCTTGGCCCGATATCATGGTTGGCCAATAATAACCAAATATCCGGCATTTGCAAACTAAAGTTCGGGCCCCTGAGTGATTGACACATATTCTTTGATGGATTTCATGAAGGAGGTAATTCCCTTCCTTCTCTGTGGCACACCTAAGCCACAGTGCTATAAATAACTTTCTGTATAGGATATTGTCAAAGAACACATACTTGGTGGATAACAGCTTACGCTTCCAAGCTACGAGTTTATCTGCATGCAAAATTCCATCTTTGAGATAAGAAGTGATGGGGTCCATCCAGGTACTTCTCGGATTGACCGGTAGAACTTCTTGTGTGTCATAACTCCGCTCCGTTAGCAGTTTGACCAATACCTTCTTGTCTGACAGAAAAGTTGATGTTAACTTTGAGAGTCTGTCAGCTCACTTATTTCGAGATCTTGAGATCTTCTCTATCTGGACCTTCTTGAAATGCATTAACAACTCTTGCACTTTAGCTAGGTATTTCTTCATATGTTCTTCTTTGGCCTCATACTCGCCTTTAACGTGGTTAACCACCAAGTTTTGTGCTCCGAACTTGGCTGCTAGATTGTGACCAGTGATCAAAGCTTCATATTCAGACTCATTATTAGTTGCTTGAAAACTAAACGCGAAGCATAAGGGAATTTTTCCCCTTTTGGAATAATGAGTAGGAGACCTGCTCCTGCTCCATCTTTGTTGGACGGACCATCAACATACAACGACCATTGTTCCAAGGTGCAGTTCAGGTCATTCTGGCTGATGGTGATGGCAGTTCCTTCAGCCAGGAAATCTGCCAATACTTGAGCTTTTATCGTTGTTCGTGGTTGGAAATCCAAATCGTGTTGTGCTAACTCGATGACCCATTTTTCTAGTCGACCTGAAGTGTTAGGTCGGGCCAATATTTGCCTTAGCAGTTGATCCGTTATCATGATTACCCGATGCACTTGGAGATAGGGCTTTAACTTCCTTGAGGCGTGCATTAAAGCCAATGCTAATTTCTCCGCTGTAGAGTAACGAACCTCGGTCCCATAGAGTGCCTTGCTCGTGAAAAAGATGGGATGTTGAGTACCACTCAACATTTTCCTCTTTGACCAGCACCGCGCTAACCGCTTCTTCATAGATAGAAAGATAGACCAACAATGTATCCCCTTCATGAGGAGATGTCAACTTTGGTAGCTCGGTTAGATAAGCCTTTATTTCTTCAAAGGCTCTTTGACAGTCTTCATCCCACTGGAATGGAGCAGCTTTCCTTAGGACTTTAAAGAAGGTAAGGGCACGCTGTGCCGACCTAGATAAAAACATGTTCAAGGCAGCCATCTGTCCTGTTAATCTCTGGACTTCCTTGACACTTTTTGGTGGAGGCATAGTCTTCAATGCGTCTATCTTGTCAAGGTTCACCTTGATTCCTTCCTTAGAGATCATGTAACCTAAGAATTTTCCCGATCTAACCCCGAAGGTGCACTTTTTGAGATTGAGCTTCATTTGGGTCTTCGTGAGTACCCCCAAGACTTCCCTTACATCAAGCAAATACTGATCAAGAGACTTGCTCTTGATTAGAAGATCATCCACATAGACTTCCATTCATCGGCCGATCTGTGACCTGAAGATCCTGTTCACCGCTTTTTCATATGTGGCCCCGGCGTTCTTGAGGCCAAAAGGCATTGTGACATAACATAATGTTCCAAATTCTGTAGTAAAGGCCGTCTTTTCCTCATCCTTAGGAGCCATCGAGATCTGGTGACAACCTTTGTATACATCCAAAAAGGCAAATATCTCAAAATCCACTGTGGAATCCACAAGCCTATCAATTTTGGGTAAGGCGTAACAATCTTTCGGACTAGCCTTGTTTAGGTCGATGAAATCTACACACATCCTCCAGCTTCCCTCTGGTTTTTTGACTAACACTGGATTTTCTAACCAAACTGGGTTTTTACCTCTCTCATGATCCCTGCCTGGAGTAGCTTTGTCACCTCATTTTCTATTGCGTCAATTCGCTCTTGGGCGAAGCGCCTTTTCTTCTGCGAACATGTTTCCTACTCAGATCTACATTTAAACTATGAATTGCTAGTTCGGGTGACAGGCCGGGCATATACTCTGTTCTCCATGCGAACACATCTTTAAACTCCTTCAGCAATTCGATGAGTGACGTTTTTTGTTGTTCGGGTATCCATTTACCCACTGACACTTTATGAACTTCTTTGCCTTTCCAAAGGCCGACCTCCTCTATCTGGTCCTCTGAAGACCACATTGCTTAGTCTTCGGGTAAAAACTCCTCAATGAAGACTTGTTGAACCATTATCTTGCCATTAACGGTGGCCGTGTAGCAATTCCTGGCTGCCTCTACATCCCCTTTTATCTCCACCGAGCCTTCCCTAGTTGGGAACTTCAAACCGATATGAGCCAATGATATTACGGCTCGTAGATTGATAAGCACTGGTCGCCCCATTTTAACATTTTACGCGGGTGGGGCTTTCACCACCATATAATTAACCATAAGGGTCCTGCCTTTTGGTTCTCTTCCAAAAGTCGTGGGTAATCTGATCATCCCCATCGGATGAACTGGGGGTCAGGAAAAACCGAACATCGGGGCAGACACAGGCGTTAGTTCGGAGTATTTTATCTTCATCGCATGAAACACAGAATAATACAAGACATTCACTGCGATCCCCGTATCCACACAGATGTGCTTCACTGTATGACAATTGATAACCGCCTCAATGACTAACCCTTCATTATTTGTAATTAAGGGAAGTGGGTATCTTGGACAATAAATTACCTCTCTAAAAAGTCTCCGCCTTTTATTTGAATCGGGCGTGGTAGCAGACCAACCTTTTATTCGATGGTATAAATTAGGGCATTGCCCAGTGATGGCCAAATTATAACAAACCAACTTTAACCAGCAAAGTACCGGGTCGGTTGTACTACAACGACGAGCAAGGTCGTATCCCACGAGGAATCAGTTAAGTATCACAATCACGCTCGTATTTAGTTTAGTCTCACAAATATTGGTGAATTTAATAATTATAACTATGAATAAATATGGTTACTTTAGATAATATGATAAACGAGTAGCTAAACTATGGTCAGGAACACTAATCTTAACACATTTACCGAATCACTAAGGACGAGCCTTAACCTACCAACCAACCAATGGATTCTAATGAATGTGTTATGGGTGCAATCTCCTAAACTGGTCCCTAGGCGCTAATACCACAACCTAGTTACCCTATATTCGGTTCAACAGTCCCATCTATGGCATTTAATTGACCTAATATGATAAGAACAATGAGACGCTCCGCATCCACCGAGTTCACGGCTTAACAGAAAAACCTTACCAAGGAACAGGCTACGAATAACTCGACTAGTTCGTGCATGGCAATCCTAAAACTCTAGTCGCACACTCCCTCGTAAAATACATTTATAGAGTTTGTGTGTATGATCAATTAATGGTTAGCTACTCCATTAAAGGCATTAGGTTCCAGTTTTAAGACACAACAATTCAAAAAATTCAAATTTTAAGCCCTACTCATCCCTAGATCATTGTTTAAGCATAAATTTTGTAGTTCCATCATATAATTTAGCTATCAAAAATTTAGCTACGCATAATTTCAAGAACAAAACAAGAAATCATAATGAAACGGAAGAAAGCATGATAAAAGATAAGAAAAATAAATTACCAATAGTTTGAAAGCAATCCACAATGAAGAACTTGCAAAAAGAATCAACAATCCTAGCAATCTTGAAGTAATGGGATGCAAGAAATAATTTTTCTAAATGGTTTTTGGAAACCTAAACCTAGGAACTGGGTAGAAAATTAAATTCTGAAGAAGTGGGTATGAAATTCGACCTAATTGGATTTTATAGGGTCAAAAACCGACCTAAAAAGGTCTAGCCAATCAAAACCAAATGACTCCATGCGCGTGCATGGAATGTGCATGCTTGTGCATGTAGTTCCTGAATGTTGAGCCGTTCTCTTCTTTAAAACCATGCCCGCACATGCTAGGGGCATGCTTGCGCATGCAATTGCTGAATCCCCACAACATTGGCACATGTTCAGTAATTCAACGATATCTTTGTGTATAGAGATCCGATTTGAACGATTCAAGTTGCGTTGAAAAGATCATCCAATTTCCTACAACTTTCATGAAGATCACGTTTCCATAAAACGCCTCTAATGGAGCTCAAAATGCAGATTAAGTCACAGAAACATAAAAACATCAACAATTCTTGATCCGTTTCAACTCTTTAGCTTCGGGTGCTTGCTTTCACCTCTCAAAATCATCTTTCCATCATCAATAACTCCTCTACTGGGATCAAAATGAACCTATATTCTATAAATATCTACAACAAGACCGTGCATAACTTCCACAAGATAAAATAGGTATGAAATATGCAATAATTCACCAAAAATGATGAGATTTTCGGACTAAGTCGTCTTTGACCTCAAAGTGAATGCAATGGTGAAAATGCATCTTAAATCACTCAAACTACCTCAAAATTGCATCAAATAAGTCATAAATGGGGGGTAAATTCATGTAAGAAATGAAGCAGTTTCTAGGCCGACTGATGGCGACCCTGGCCCCATTTCCGGTATAAACATGGCCCTCTGGTGCGGCACCGAGACGTCCATTTGAAATTTTCTTAGCTCCGGAATCCCCAAGATCATGTTATAATGAATTAAAGGTCGACCACAAGAAAAGTTACCTTCTCAGTTCTACTGGGCTCATAATCCCCTATCTGCACATCCAAGTCGATGGTGCCTGTGACCCAAACTTTATCATTGGAGAATCCCACAAGGGTACCATTGTAAGGTTTCAGTCTGGGCTCACCATATCCGAGCTTCTTAAGACAATCGTAGTATCCCCGCAAGCCCCTGTGTCCACCAGACCCAGTTTATGCCAGTAGCGCAGATGCTCACTTGTATAACGATGGGCACGTCCACAGCTCCTGGCGGACCCACCAATTTACTACGGTTGAAAGAAAGAGACTGTTAAGAGTCACCTAAGATGAACGTCTTTTCAAACCTCTTTGGTTCAATGAGTTGATCTGTGTTTTGAGCTGGTTGTTGCTGGGGAAAGATTCGATGATTATCTGAATTTCATCGGCGTCTGTTAGCGTACCCACCATCTCATTTGTATATGTCCAGTGCCCCTTGGGAAATCAGCTTCTCAATTTCCTTTCTCAAAACTTGACATTCATTTGTGGTATGGCCATGATCTTTATGATAGTTGCAGTACTGAGACTCATCACGACTCTTAGCATCAGCTTTCATGAGCCACAGATTTGGTATCCGGTCCCTTATCTCATGCAATATCTACCCGAGGGCGTGTTGATGGGAGTGAAATCCCCCTTCCTGAATTTCAGGGGCTTTTTGAGGTCTCGGTCGTGATTTCTATTCAACCCCTCTTTTGGCGGATCTGAGCTGGCCTTAGCCTTTCCCTTGTCATATGATGATGAAGGGCCAGTCTTGGATATGCCATATTTTTGGGATTTCTCAAGCATATCTGGCAGGTTTACAGGAGGCCGTAGAGAGAATTCAGTTTTGAGGCTGCCTATGACCAAACCTATCTGAAAACTAGTGATAATATCGCTCTCTTTTATGCCCCTTGTCTTCTCATTGGCCTTATTGAATCACTCATAATAACTTCGATCCGACTCGTTTTACCCTTGACGGACCTCGTAGAGATTGTCGATTGTTTTCTTCGGCCTATCCGCCGACTTGAACTCTTCGAAAAACATAGACTGCAAATTGTCCCATGAGAGGATCGATATGGGGGACAGATTGCGGATCCACGTTGCAGCTCTAACCTGCATGGTGCCTACAAGGGAGATGCACCATGCAGATTCGTTTTGAGTGGCCAAGGTGATCCTACCCTAAAATTCGGAGAGCCAGTCATAAGGACAGGTCGTACTGTGATAATTTTGGAAGGTGGGATAGTGGATGTTGCATTTCGGTGTTGTTTTCAGAATATACTCGGAGAGGACGCTTGTTTAGGGCTAAATTATAGTGATTTTCACATATATATTATACATCAATTTCCCCTATATATGTATTCCTTTCATAGAAATTGAGCTATATATTCAAATATTGAGTGAATGAGGTTTTCAACGGTTAAATA
This sequence comes from Gentiana dahurica var. dahurica, assembly GCA_024500145.1. Lineage (NCBI taxonomy): Eukaryota > Viridiplantae > Streptophyta > Magnoliopsida > Gentianales > Gentianaceae > Gentiana > Gentiana dahurica. The sequence goes on along the minus strand of CM044906.1, from coordinate 79,814,316 downwards.
TGAAAACGTATCAATTTATACGATTATTTGATTGTTTTATATGGTTTTGGATATTGTTACGTTTTTGTGGTGTTTGGATGCAATGTAGATACATGTTTTTGACTTGGAAGAGGATAAAGATGGAGATAAAGCTTGGAATGAAGCATTCAAGCAGCCGAACTTCCGACGCAGTTCTTGATATGATATAAAGTGATTTGACTCTCGACCTCAAGAGAAGATTTGTAGGGCTTGAAGAGAGGATTCTACAGGATTTTGAATCACTTCATTCCGACTTATGAGGCCCGAGATATGAGCGTTACAAGTTTGGATGATGTTGTTGAAACTACTGGAAAATGTCGTAATATACTCGTAATACGACGGGCTAGTCAAAAAGGCGTTTTCTGAAAAAGAGTCCTTAATGAAAGTTGTAGAGTTTTCCGAGGGCTTAATTATGACATTCGGATCATAATTTTTGGAGGTCTACAACTCAAGATATGAATTTTAAAAGTTTCTTTCCTAAATCCATAATATCCACCGACCTTCACCCAGCCGACATACATAAAAATCCTAATTGGAAAAGGAAAATTGTCAGCCGCAATTATTTTTTTAGCCGCCTTAGCTTACCCTATATATATGCACAGCATGCAACCTTAATGGATATACCAATTTAATTTATACAGCCGCAAACACCACAAAGCAGCAGCTTTTCTAGGGCTCTCCAAGGCCGGTCACCCGAGCCTTGTGCTCGGGTGATCCGGGTTAGATTAGGATGTCGTTTTTCTTCCGTTTTCGATTCATGGATTCAATCATGTACCAAACTACGTGAGTTTATTTATTTAATTTATTCAGTCCTTATTCGTTTTTATGATCTTTAATTGATTTTGTATCTTTCTTTGATTATGATGCTATGTGTGAACTTTATCGAGAGATTGGTTTGCGATTGATAGTTACAACATACGGAAGTTGCGTAGACTAGATCACCATAGAAAGATAGGATTTTTAATCATTAACGATGACAAGTTAATAGGTTAATCATCTAGGTTGTTAGATTCGATTATACGAGAGTAACCTGAATCTACACCGAGTTTTGTTTGGTAAATCGATCTCAACATTCGGAAGAGGAGAGATCGATAATTGAATTCACTAAGGAATTAGGAATTCATAGCTTGAGAAACGGATTCACTAAGAGATTAGGGATTTGTGTCTCGTGAGAGGGTGAAACCACAATTTGAATTAAAGTCATGAGATGAACTAGGATTGTGATCACTTAGTTTGTACATTGTTTGAGGCCATGTATCGTTAGTTTAGTTTAGTTTTATTTCGTTTTAGCTTAGATTTAGTTTACTTGTTCTATGTGTTATTTGTTCGTTCTTTCGTTTATTTGTTTTCTTGAGTAACAATTGAGAGGATTAATAAAATTAGATTCAACATCCCAATTCCCTGTGGATCGACCCTGTACTTACCCTACTATGCTATCAACTACCCGATATTTGGTCGGTTAGGAGTTAGTTTGCATGGTAGTATAGGTTTATAAATTTTCTTTTGTTTCTATGATGCAAAATCCTCCCAACAAAAGTAGCGCCGTTGCCGGGGAATCGGTGTTTTGTTGAATCTAATTGAATTAATTTTTCTATTTTGTTACGTGTTTTTTGTTTTTGTTTTTCAATAAAAGTAGCGTTGAATAAATTGAGGTTTTTTTTATTTTGCCGTGTTTCGATAACCGTTGGGTTAAGAATGTGCAAAAAGTTTTTTACTCGATTTGTGAAACGTGAACTATATGTTTGTTTGTGTCTAGTCTAACCCTCTGTGCTTTAATTTGATGTGGCTGCTCCGTGATATTTGATGTATGATCTTTTAAGAAATTAGGGTTTGCTGTGTTTTCCTGCGTTTCTGTGCAAAATTCGATGCTTGGACGGGCGTCCAAGTAAGTGAACGCTCGTCCAGCCCCTAACTTGCAGGTGAAAGAACGGCTGGGTGTATGAACGCTCGTCCGTCCAGAAAGGTTTCAACGCTGTTCTGAGTTGAAGGATCAGACGGGCGTCTGGAATTCTGAACGCCCGTCTGGAGGTTTTCAAGAGCAAACGAGCGTTTGAAAAGATGAACGTTCGTCCAGTTCTGAACGCTAAGTGAACGCTCGTCCGGGGCTGCTAAACGCCAGTTCATGGTCCAGGTTCCTGAATTTTTCTTAATTTAATTTTTAATGCTTTATTTAACTTGGATGTTTTCATACGAGCTTCTGTGGCTAATTGATGTTTACATAGATGTCCTGAACTTATATGTTTTTACCTTTCCATCTATGAATCCATGTTAAATAACTGATTAATTTTTATATGCATGATTCATCTATGCAAGTTATAGTCACTGTCGGTTCTCGTACGCTATAACTGGTCTGATTGTTAATTAGTAGCTAATGTCGGTTTCCGTATGCTACATACCGTTGTGATGAATCTTGTTAGCTTTGAGACTTATGTGCTTCCTTGTTGTTTTTGTAACTCATATGGGTAGCTACTGTCGGTTTTCCGTATGCTACGTCTTAGGCCATATGAGTTATATCTGTTTAGTATAGCTAACTGTTGGTTTTCCATAATGCTATCACCTTTGATGAGTCTTAAGGCGCGTCTACACAGCATGTAATGAATAGTACTGTCGTTTATCGTAAACTATCATTATTTGGTAGACGTTTATTATATACATGTCGTGTTGCAAATGAGTGGGCTAGTTTTCTTTCTTTTATTTTCTTTTCTTTTTGCATATCATTTAGTTGCATATCATCTAGTTGCATTGTTTTTCTATTTTTCTTTTATTTTTCTTGAGTGTAGTTAACTGTCGGTTTCCGTAATACTACCTCGTTTTTTTTATGATGGTTACTGTTGGTTTTCCATATGCCATCATTATTTTATTATTGCATATCATGTAGGCTGCATTGTAGTATATTTTCATATAGTTGCACCTAGCCTACTATTTGTAATGTTCCATGTATATGTGTCCATCTTTATGTGAGCATAATTTGAATATCTCTATAAATTCTTTTCCTTATGTGCTTTATTTGTATAAGTCTAATCTTTTCCCCGTAGACTCTTTTTGCACTGGTCAAGTCTGCAGGATATTTTTGATAGCTATTGTGCACTTTAAAGATGTATTCAGTTGTCTTGTGATGCTCCACAGTCTACTGAGCTATGCAAACAATCCTGGTTCTTGTTGGTTCCTCCAGAATTGCCAGCATCCAATCAGCTAAGTTCTCTAATTTATTATTTCTGTATAACTTGAGGACAAGTTGCAATCTAAGTGTGGGGGAAGGGATAGATGATTTATGTGTCTACTTTCGTTTGCTCATATTTTTAGTATTTCTATGAAAAGTGCTTAATTTTCAAAAAATTTGTAATATCCCGAGTAGACAAAGGCATATCTTTGCTTGAGTTTATATCATTTTTGCTATATTCTGTATATTTAGTAATTTTTGTTGTTTCACCCGACACTCTTTTTCACATGCCATAGTAAATGATGAGCTAAATGTTGAAAGCCTACCCCATTTTAGTTGGAGATTTTTGATGATTATAGCATGTTTCTTTGCTTATGTACAATTCTTGAAAAGTTTAGTAGTTTGTATTCTAGGATTAAAGTATGACATACTGTGAATATCTGTAAGTTTGAATGTGATAAGTGAAACGTGATTAAGTCTTTGCAATAGTAATAAATTGTTTACTTGAGGTGTTATGCTCAGTGATCCGTGCTACTAGAAAATAATCTTTTCCACTGCCAGCCAGAAATCTCTAAGTAAACATAATTGTAATTGTGTGTGTCGGAAGCTAGTCGATGATTTGGGTGAGGTAGGGTGTACCACGTATGTCCTATTCCACTATGATGACCAAAAGCTCACGACAGTCAGTTTATAGCTGCCTTATGATTGGAGTAAGGTAGGGGATTATCTTGAAATGTCCTATTCTGCTATGAGGGCAAAAGCTTATTCTGATGTGCGTTAGAAAAAAGTGAAAAAATTGAGATATATCATGTTGAATAAGTTGAAGGACTTAGTTATCGTTAATCTTATCCCCAATATAAACTGAAAGATATGTTGTAGAGATTATCCTCTAAGTGTGTCGGAAATATTTTTAGATACTCTCTACTAACTTTTTCGAGTTTGTATGTTTTGTAAAGTACATGTTATGGTTTTTGAATATTTCTAACTTAGATGGGAAACCGGGCTAGTTTTGGTTTGAATAACTTTCAAATTGTGGAACTTAGTGGAAGTTTATTATGGCTATGCACACACTCACTTGGGTGAACTTCTAAGTTATTGAATATACTTTATATTTGTATAGATGTTTATTTATCTCGAGCTTGACTTTGTTTTGTTTTGCTCGGGGACGAGCAAAAAGATAAGTGTGGGGGTGTTGTTTAGGGCTAAATTATAGTGATTTTCACATATATATTATACATCAATTTCCCCTATATATGTATTCCTTTCATAGAAATTGAGCTATATATTCAAATATTGAGTGAATGAGGTTTTCAACGGTTAAATATGAAAACGTATCAATTTATACGATTATTTGATTGTTTTATATGGTTTTGGATATTGTTACGTTTTTGTGGTGTTTGGATGCAATGTAGATACATGTTTTTGACTTGGAAGAGGATAAAGATGGAGATAAAGCTTGGAATGAAGCATTCAAGCAGCCGAACTTCCGACGCAGTTCTTGATATGATATACACTGATTTGACTCTCGACCTCAAGAGAAGATTTGTAGGGCTTGAAGAGAGGATTCTACAGGATTTTGAATCACTTCATTCCGACTTATGAGGCCCGAGATATGAGCGTTACAAGTTTGGATGTTGTTGCTGAAACTACTGGAAAATGTCGTAATATACTCGTAATACGACGGGCTAGTCAAAAAGGCGTTTTCTGAAGAAGAGTCCTTAATGAAAGTTGTAGAGTTTTCCGAGGGCTTAATTATGACATTCGGATCATAATTTTTGGAGGTCTACAACTCAAGATATGAATTTTAAAAGTTTCATTCCTAAATCCATAATATCCACCGACCTTCACCCAGCCGACATACATAAAAATCCTAATTGGAAAAGGAAAATTGTCAGCCGCAATTATTTTTTTTTAGCCGCCTTAGCTTACCCTATATATATGCACAGCATGCAACCCTAATGGATATACCAATTTAATTTATACAGCCGCATATTGACAGAGAGCAGCGGCCACTCTAGGGCTCTCAAGGCCGGTCACCCGAGCCTTGTGCTCGGGTGATCCGGGTTAGATTAGGATGTCGTTTTTTTTCCGTTTTCGATTCATGGATTCAATCATGTACCAAACTACGTGAGTTTATTTATTTAATTTATTCAGTCCTTATTCGTTTTTTATGATCTTTAATTGATTTTGTATCTTTCTTTGATTATGATGCTATGTGTGAACTTTATCGAGAGATTGGTTTGCGATTGATAGTTACAACATACGGAAGTTGCGTAGACTAGATCACCATAGAAAGATAGGATTTTTAATCATTAACGATGACAAGTTAATAGGTTAATCATCTAGGTTGTTAGATTCGATTATACGAGAGTTAACCTGAATCTACACCGAAGTTTTGTTTGGTAAATCGATCTCAACATTCGAAAGAGGAGAGATCGATAATTGAATTCACTAAGGAATTAGGAATTCATAGCTTGAGAAACGGATTCACTAAGAGATTAGGGATTTGTGTCTCGTGAAAAGGTGAAACCACAATTTGAATTAAAGTCATGAGATGAACTAGGATTGAGATCACTTAGTTTGTACATTGTTTGAGGCCATGTATCGTTAGTTTAGTTTAGTTTTATTTCGTTTTTGCTTAGATTTAGTTTACTTGTTCTATGTGTTATTTGTTTAATCTTTCGTTTATTTGTTTTCTTGAGTAACAATTGAGAGGATTAATAAAATTAGATTCAACATCCCAATTCCCTGTGGATCGACCCTGTACTTACCCTACTATGCTATCAACTACCCGATATTTGGTCGGTTAGGAGTTAGTTTGCATGGTAGTATAGGTTTATAAATTTTCTTTTGTTTCTATGATGCAAAATCCTCCCAACAACGCTCATTCCCCAAGTCAGCATGTCCGCTTTCTCAGGCCTTGATTTTTCCATATCCTCAAGCCGCATTTGAAGTCTATCCCTTATTTTCATATGAAGGTGCGGCGGAATGCCTGTGGACGTGCTCTGATCGAGCTGCACTCTCCGACCGGTTATGAGACTCGGCCTATTGTTCCCCCAACCTATCTCTGATGTATTGGCGGGCAACTTGATGCTCGTTACCATCTCATTTTGAAGCTTTTTTTGCGCTTATTATGTTCACCGTTTCCAGGCCCAAGGCTATTTAGAGCTGATCTCCTTTCTTGAGTTCGACCCTCAGATGAGTGAACACTCCCTTCTCATTGAAAGCACCCATCTCTGTTGCACCGCTGAGATCGATGAGGAGGATCGTTATTAGTCTTAGTGGGTTGCTCTATTGGTCCGGAGATGCATGGTGCGGGCATGTTATTGATTAAACTAGGAGGCAACCCTATGGAGATGAGGTACTGGTTTGCCTCTTCCATTCTCTCGACGTATTCAACATGAGACAAAGCATAAGATGTGTTTGGGTCTAATTGAGTAGTTGTCCCTTTGTCTAGGGTCGGTTCGCAGGCTTGGCATTGTCAGGACGGACCCGCGACCTCTTTCCATTTACTCCTTCTCAAGACCTCAAGTGAGTTACTAGCATTGGTTTTCTCACTGAGTAATAGATGGGCATCCTCCTTTGAGGTGAGTTATCATCATGTTCGCCCTGGTGACATGCAGGGTCTGACACGACAGTTGTATGTGGGAGTTTCTGATTTGTCCTCCTGCCAGGTGTAATTGGCACCACCAACTTACTTCATGTCATGTTTATGTGATGGAAAGCTTGTAGAACACGCAAAGTGGTTATGAAAACTTTGAAGATGAAGGCCTGGAGAATTTGAAGGAAATGACGAAGATTCCTCTTTGTACTTGTGAGCTTGGTGATAAATCAAACGCAAACCCCAAGCTTTATATGTTTGAACTTGTCAACCTTCCATGAAGACCTGAAAAATTCTAGTTGTGTATGATGAAGATTCATGTAAGCTCTTTGATGAAAATTCGAGGAAAATGGCGATAGCTCAAGCGCAATTTCAATGTATTTTGTGTTGAACTTTGCTGAATCTTATATAAAATTGTGGTACCAACACTGAATGTCGGGAACCTGGGATGATTCTTTGAACTTCTGAGCTGAAGAATCAGAAATCTAGAGTACGAACACGACGAAAAACCAAAGGGTGGTTTTCCTTGCCGGAGCCGCCGTAAAAATGTTTTTGGATGGCATTTTTTCACCGGAAAAATGTTGAATAGAAAGTTTTCCCGGTAACGGAGCCAACTGATAATATCAGAATTATCACTGTGAAGTTAGCGGTGGTTTTGTGGTGGATATCTAGCTATATAAGTGTGATTTTACCGGCGAAGTGCAGTGGTGCTTATGACCGACGGACTCAACGCTTTAAGAAGACGGGAATGGAGTCGACAAATTAGCAGAGTCTGGTTTGTTTTGTATATTATTCAAGATGCCTAATGTATTACATTGTGCCACTATTTATAGGTGAACTACTAATGACGATTAGGCTATGTATGACAAGACATAATTAAATATGATGTGACATAATTAATCTTGACAGCTGGCATGGAGGACTCGTGTGGGGCGGACCTAGTACTTTGCCATTTTGTTGAGCTTGAGTCTGAGTTTGAGTCTTGTAGTCGTCGTATGTAAGCCATGTTTGCCTAGTTGAGTGGGCTTGGTACGAGCTGGTGGACATAAGATATGAAGGGCGGACTGACCGGGCCCCTTGCTTCGCTTCGCACCGTATGAGGCAGATTGAAGGCTTCAGATGGATTTGATTGTACCCGGCCCGGTCCAGCTTATGTTGATGCGGACTCACTGGGCCGAGGACGATATCCGTTATCGGGCCTATGTATAAGCCCAATTAGGATCCGCGGGCTCTTTTTCGGGTTTGGCATATCAACTATCACATAGAGTTCAGTCAGATGAATTTTTTTTTAAAATTCAATTATTATTATTATTTATTTATTTATTTAATTTATGACATGTAGTAATATTATGTGTCAGTTATGTCGTTTATGGTAGTTTATTTATGATACGGGAAGTATGCCACTTCATTATGACAATCTGTATATAACTGCGACGCGTAAAGGTACACGGTGTGTTATGTAACTGCCAAACGTAACGGTGCATAACACTTTATAATGAATATTATGGCAGGCTGTGTATGACTGCGATGCGTAACGGTATACAGTGTGATATGCATAACTACGATATGTAATGGTGTATGTCACTTAGCAATAAGGAATTAATATGAAGGAACTGTGTATGACAGAGGAACGTAACGGTACACAGTGTGATATGTATGACAGCGGAACGTAACAGTGCGTATCACTGAGGAATGAGAAATTAATGTTAGGTACGTTGAATATGATTATGATAATTTGTTGACGAGTATTTCAAAGTATACTTGCATTAGTAGAGAATTATGGATGTATTTCCTAGATACTACCATGGTTCCCTTTTTAATTATATATTCTTGACTGGGCTGTCGTGCTCACCCCTTACTTAATATTTTCAAATTATGATTATGTAGAATCCGAAGAGACAGGAGAAAAACCATCAGAGGAGAATTATGCTTTTGAGTTCACCATATTCCAGGAGTCCATTTACTTTCACCTTGAGACATTATATTTTATTTTATTTCTTGGGTTGCGCACCCGCAATACGTTCGTTATTTACGTCCTTTCAGTTTATTTTCTTTGAACAATAGATAGTTATTTGGTTGTATTCCTTTTTGTTAGCGGAATTGAAGTATGGAATAAATTTGAGATTTATTGTGGATTATATTTGGAGTATTCTTTTCTTTTTGGAGTATTAGATGTGTTTGTAACAGGATACGAAATTCCGAGTTTAGCCTTACCGACGTGCGACTTGATCAACTGTTCCGACGATAGTGTTGGGTTTTGGGTTCTCGATACTGTTCCATCCTTTCGATTCTGAGTTTGACCAGTTCCGCATTAAATGCTTGTTTCGTTTTCCGCGCATTCTGATATATTATTTTCTTTTTTTATTCCACTCTTTCTATGACGCGACTACTTCGTAAGGCTTACGTGTGCATTTGTTCACGAGATGTGCAAGTACCGAACGGCCTTTTACCATTTCAGTATTGACAACCGCTATTGCCAGAGCTGTTCTGCTAATACCAGAGCAGTTGGTCCAAAATACCCTTATATTACTTTTTACTTTTTGTCGACATATATGTACTCGCTTTCCAGCTGTCAACATCACCATCATTTTTCCCGTTTCTGTTCTAATTATCATGTACTAGTATATTTTATTGGGGGAATGAGGGAGAAGAACAGAAATATTTCATAAATTGAGTAGAAGGACAGTTTTTTGAAACTTTTGCATAAAGGACAAAACCATTTATTCACTGTCGAAATTCACTTGTGTTCGAAATTCACTGTTTAAATTCACTGTCGAAATTCACTAATTTTCAAAATTCATCGTCGAAATTCACTAATTTTCGGGATTCACTGTCGAAATTCATTGTCGAAATTCACTGATTTCGGGATTCACTGGGGAGATTCACTGATTTTCGGGATTCACTGTTTGTCCTTCTCGCTATAAAAATTATGCAGTTGTCCTTCTCCCAATAAAAAATATGTAGTTGTCCTGTTACTTAAAAATATTTCAGATTGTGTCCTTATCCCTAATTTTCCATATTTTTTATTGTATATAAGTAAAAAAAAAAAAAACAAACTACCGTCATTTTTAATTTATTCAATTCCTTTTTCCAATGTACTCTAAATTATTATTTCTTGTAGTAAGAAACTAATTAACGTTTGCGTATAATTTTTATTTAATAAGTGAATATGATATATTAATTAAAGTCGGTTACAAAAAAATTTAAACTATAAGCATGAGATATGGTTACTATTACTATTTTTCATTTGCTTTTAAAAATTAGTAAAATAATAAATATAAGATATTATATATGTACTTAAATTTTGTCGGTGACCTATATTGATATATAAAGATCAAAAGTATAATCTATTCTAGTATACAATCTCCGAGCCAACAAGATATACAAACATTTAGGCATGCATGTCCACACACTGTTGTAAATTGTGGCTTACACGGGAACAACAATGTCGAAAACAAACAAAACGCAGGAAATTTTGCAGAAAATTAATAACTTGATATGAACGTAGAATCGTGAAACACTTTCCTACAAAAGTTATTTGCCCCGAATCTTATGCCTAGGGTAACACAAATACTTTTGTGAGATAAGACTACGTTTTCCCTTCGATCTTTAGGCACAAAAGATGAAGATAACCTTTGGAGATAATTTGTAAGTGTTTTATATTTTGAAATGATCAAGGATGCATACATTTGTTGTATGTATATTCAACCATGTAAAAAGCCTGTAAAAAGCACTTGGATTATAGAAAATCAGTTGCAAGTTCGAATATATAAGTTACAACCCAAGTGGAAAGGTACCATTTGGTTATAACTACCCAAAAAGGCCAAAAGGCACTTACAGGACTGTTATCGGACCACAGGCGGGCGCCTGTGGCCAGCCTGTGAAAGCCAAAAGCGACCCAAACTCTCTGAATCACTTTTACACTAGCAGGAACATCACAGGCGGGCGCCTGTCACTCAATTTCACCAAAATCTGATTTTTGGTCCTTTAACTGGTTTTCTGGTCCTTTAAGTGATTTTCCGAACTATACTTGCTCATTTTCCATCCGTATATTCATATACACTTGTATAAGCGTGCACTCCGCACCTCCAAACTTATTATTAAGTGTTACGAGTATATCCACCCTTGTACTAAACCCAGATTACCTCAACGGCTTGTGATTATACTTAAATCACCAACATTCCTCCCACATTTAAGTGTAATCCTTGGTTTAGCAAAACAACACTGTCATAAAACAAATCAACTCATGCTTCAATGAAAATGTCACGAAGATTGTGTTAGTAATATCATCCGCAGTGGAAGCGATTTTAAGGATCTAGATCTATAAAATACACGTAATAAAATAACTAGATCTATATCTACAAGGGGGTTGTAGAACATACCTCTTGGATCTCAAAATCCAAGTTGAAGAACCGCAATAGAAAGGATGAATACGTGAAGAGCACCACGATCTTCCGTACGTGTGATCCAAGCAACTCCCGGTGGAGGGAAATCCTCGTCTCGAATCCTTCCGATATGCTACCCGGAAAATCCTCCAAGATTTTTCCCCAACCCTCTTGGCCGAAATTTCTTCCTCCTCTCTAAGAAGTGGAGCTCGAAAATTGTGTTGTTTGTTAAGGCTTGGGAGAACTCTCTTTATATAGGAGAGTAAAACTTAGCCTCCAAGGATTTGATAATTAATACAAAATCAATTATAATAATCCTATTAAATAAAAGATAATCCCATAATATTCTAAAACAAATCTAGAATAATATTTATCTTTATTTCTTTCCATAAATATTTATCCAATAAATATTTTATGCACATGTCTTATTAATCCACAAAAAACTAATTCTTGTTCCAAAAATAAGGCATGGGGCGAAAATTACATGCATTGACCTAGTCAATATTAATTTTGCCATAACACAATAATTGGGCCAAGATTATGGAAAATGTCTTTTCCACATATTTAATTATTTAGCCCAACTAATTTAATAGTCCACTAAACAATTAATTCACATATCGTTTTAATAAAGTCCAACAAGAACTAAATTAATATTATTAGGATTCGATGTCCGAGAATAGCTATGCTATTAGGAGGCACGTCGGGGACCATGGACTAATAATCAGTGGCTCCGATAAATCAAATAAATAATTATCTTACGAACAGAATAATTATATTCGATAAATCAATCACATGAATATGCCACCATAATCCCGTGACTGCACTCCTCCGATTATGAGATTATATTTATCTCCTCACGAGAATAATAATAAGCGCCCATTGATATAATCATTACATATGGATTAATCCTCCATAGACTGTTCATTCTAAATCGGGAAGTTACCGTTAACCCTTTTAGAACCTCTTATCCTTATTTACCATTAACCCCTAGTGATCAATTAATTCATACAACTCACCGGTAGCTAATCAGTGTAATATGAACTCCATCGATCGATCAGTTTCTAGGATTAACAAATAAGGGAACTGTCTATCTACTTCCATAAATGGAAGGAATGGATTCCGTATCTGTGATAACACAGACTACTCACTCAATCCAGTACAATGCCAAGATGGGGTAATTCGGACCACAGACTCAGTGTAATCCTTAACCGTCAAGTCAAACTTCATACTGATTCAAGCAGTTGATTGTGATCACCTCAAGATTAAGATATATCCATAAATATGATCATCCATTGATTCGATAAGAATTCTCGATCACGGAATTATATCGTGAACTCTAATCAAATCGGTCCAGCCCTATATGATATATCTATCATATATAAATGCCCTACTAGGTTCTCTTAACCGAAAGTCCGGATAAGACAATCACACCTATTGTGTTCTGGGCGCATTAATAGCACGTTAAAGGAGAGACCCGATACTCTCGATTAACTTCACTACGGGCTAATTGTATTTTAAGTACATCTTCACTAACTCAATCCTCCCGTGTATATACCATACACCGAGTTAAGTGATTACATAAACGATATACTTAGGGTTTTCTGTAGTGTAAATACTATTGTCACATCGGTGATTATGAGAATAATAAATATGAATAATAATATCATTTCATTTATTAAATAAAACAATTACAAAAATTGTCTTTCGGGCATAACACCTAACAATCTCCCACTTGCACGAAAGCATGTGATTAATTGTTTTAGAGCACACCCTATTATTTAAAATACAACAAACTACATCTCCTACTTGCTCTAAAGCAATAGAGACCCATCCCGTATTCTAGTACCCATTAAGCATATCATAACCATTTCAGATGACAAAATACACTCCGAGTGTGCCGTCGTAGGATAGGTCAGTGACTCGGGGAGCACCTACATCTAAATGTCATGGGTCTTAATGATTAGTCAGGTTGTCGGCTCGAGACGATCCGTAGAATCAAAACGTTACCGGTCCATCTAATCATGTGGTACTGAGTAAACACTGAGCCCGAGATCGACTTAACGACCATCCTCAATCTGACTTAAAGTCAAAATCAGTGTATCACACATATCCAAGTTCACACATGAATATATCCGCATATTATTCCTCGTTCTCTCAAGATACTAAAGGACATACTAAACTTGCTTTGTTAACCGCCGAATCTAAGATTCGATCAAAGTTGACGTTCAATAACCTGACCATCTCTTACTATAAAGAGAATCTATCCCATTTCTCTTGATCCAAAGATTTAGAGAGTCATTCCTGAGGCATAGGGTAGAACTTCCTCGTTGAATGTTGCATACACAGATGCATCATCTTAACCAATAAGATGGATGGGAAACCAGTGACTGATTCTAATGAATTCGACCGAGTCAAACCCTTAAGAATGTTGTCCAAATCTCTGTTGCAGAGAATTGTGGTATTGTCAGATTCTGACTTCAGATAACACACCCATGTTGATTCCAACTGGTGCAGTGTTATCCTTCACAAACACTAATATATGTGTATATATTCACTACTGTACTAAAATTGATATCCAGTCTACAAAAGACTTATCAATATTCTGGTCAACTCCACATATTGTAGAAATATATGACTTCCAGTGACCGAGAGGTTTGCTTTTTATCCACAAAGGACATAATTCTTGACAGTCATCCTGTCATAAGTTCATAAGGCAATACCCTTTTGTTCTGAATGAATCTAGACTCCGTTTGTTTGGCCAGAAAGTCTCAGGGAATCACCCCTTTTTTCTGCTTTTGAACGAAATCAAGCAATACTAAGTGGTAAGAGAGTTCAAGGTCTGATTAACTCTCTACTTCTTAGGGAATTACCCCTGGACCACTCAATCTTTGCTCTGAAAGAAAAACTTTCCCATTCATTCTACTCTTTTCCGTGTAGATCCAATTACTCCCACTGGGCCTGAGACACTCAGGTGGTTCTACAAGAGTATGAACAGCTCTGGAGTACCAAACTCCATTCACAGGGTTATGGCTTGTAAACCAACCTCTATTATCAGAATCCTATACAGCGCACAAAAGAGCCATAGGTCATCAATCGATCCTGTAGACCATTAAGTCCTCAGAACCCGCAATGGGTAATGAATAAACCATACTCCCACTACATTCTGGGTGGATCGAAATTCTGATCTAGTTTAGTAGTATTTAGTGTTATCACCAACAACCGATGTTGGATGTGGTCTGATTTTAATCAGTTAGTAACTACCTTGAGTAAACGTACTTCAAGGTTCAAGGTTTTGCTGTTCATGGACTCTATCAGAAAGGATGCAACAGTATAACTGTCCCTTCCCGATTTCAAGAATCTTATAACAAACCTTTTTCTCAATGCTACAAGATATATAACGATTGGTCACTGACCGAACGTGTTCGCGAAATTCCCAGACCTACCTTCAAGCACCGTGTGCTAAATGCTTATATTTATGGAAGTGGGGTGAACCGAATCCACACCTTATCCGTAAATTCCAAAGCATATTCTAGGTAGACTTCTCGGTCTTACATTTCAATGTAAACCGTTATTTCGCTTCCAATATCTTTATTGAGTTAAGCAGTGTATTGTAGCACATCTACAACTATGTAAAGGCAATTCAACGGTTTCTCCCTTAGTGAAAGCATTTCACTATGAGGCAGGCCGAGCATCAGTCCCTAGGACTATGTGATGGCCCATTTTTGAGTAGAGAATACTCCATCTCCGACAAAATCAGAGACACCTCAGAATATTTTGGATAATTTTACCGGAGTGTTTGAATAGTTATCAGACGAGAAGTCACTACTCGGAAGCTCCTACTAACTTGTATCTTTCATCAGACCCCGAAGGTCGTCATGAACAAGGTATACTTCTTTATAACCATTATCCTTTCCCGATTGAAATGGAACTTAGTCATTGAACCTTTGAGACAATATAACCAGACTGGGAGAAAGGAATCACCCTGAGCCAGTCTTCAGGTCTTGTCTTTTAGGGACTATGCACTAACTATGGAATATGAAGAAGCGTTTATCTAAATATAGAAACCAATTGCTTTTAATAGTTCTTAAGATGTGTTTTATATACATATTTCAGCAATTGTAAGTGGTTTTGACTTTATCAAACAAAAGTCCAAGTCTTGGATTCGTACTACAATTGGTATATTCACTTTCTATACGACAAACAAATTATCGAATAGAAGGTAAATCCATTCGTTCCAACGAATCTTAAACAGAAAATAATTTTTCCGTGATATCCAAGGATTGAATCCGAGATTCATTTCCTTATATCACTCCCACTATTCTAGCTAAAATTAACTGCCCGTTGTTTACTCTTTTAATCGTTAAATGCACAGCTACCTTGTTCTTCCAAAGAACTTAGCTCGAGAAAATCGCCAAGGATTCATAGGTTGGTGATCCAAAATCACTGTCCTTATCCTATGATTTTCGGTTAATTAATTTTCGGTTTAGCCTTAAAGTTTTATTAGTTTAGATGACTAACACTTTTAGACATATTCTCCCATTCTTGACTTTCCGTGAATGGAAACAGTCTTGAACCAGCGGTTCGTTTGAGTAGACACTACTCTTGAACCGTGGGATGTCTATTTCGAGTGTTACTCGTCGGGACTTCTCGGATTTTCTAATATACCAGAAAAAACAACAAATCATAACATTAAAGCTCCCACTAGTTTATCGGTTCCAAATACCGTCTAACGAGCAATGCTTTATTTTTATGATTTTCCGATTTTTTCGATTAGAAAATCTTTCGTACATAGTTCCAATGTTTCCAGAAAAACAACAAATTATAGAACTCCCACTAGTTCATTGATTCCAAATATCGTCCAACTAGCGACAGTTCATGACTTTCCGGTTTTTCAATTAGAACGGTTATGTGTCTAGTCAGTTACACTTTTCTAATGTTCTAGAAAAACAACAAATCATAAAGCTCCCACTAGTTCATCGATTCCAAATATCGTCCAACTAGCGATACTTCATGATTTTCCAATTTTCCAATTAGAAAATTACTTGTGTAATTACTACACACTCAAAATTCACTAGAATAATTTTAAAGTCCGAAATCACCTAAGTTTGTCTCCCGTTTGACACGAGTGACACTAGTGACATACCTATATGTCACTCTGATTTTTAAAAGGCTTAAGAGAAAATATCTCTTTCGAAAATTAATTGCATTATCGATTAACTAGTTCAACGTCCTAGTTACTTTCCACTTTTTAACGAAGTCAATACTAGTCAATTATAAATTTTAAGCAATTTAGTAAGGGATATAATGTTGTAAATAAAATGACATATATTAATTCAAGTTAACACTACTATATTTATTTTAGGAATTGTAAACTAAAATTAAGTCTACTCTACCATTCCAAGGTTTTAACCTCGCATCTCAGTGCCGCCGTAGGGTAGGTCAAAGAGATGACGGTTAAATCGAGACAATCTCATCAATGAATAACTTGTGAGAATCGAACATCCCACGAGAATCGAACATCCCTTTATTCATTGACTACCTTCCTTTTTTAGCCTAGATATTT
Source organism: Gentiana dahurica var. dahurica (assembly GCA_024500145.1). Taxonomy (NCBI): domain Eukaryota; kingdom Viridiplantae; phylum Streptophyta; class Magnoliopsida; order Gentianales; family Gentianaceae; genus Gentiana; species Gentiana dahurica. The sequence goes on along the minus strand of CM044906.1, from coordinate 79,797,589 downwards.
CCAAAAATATCCTTTATGAGTGTGACCTACTATATCGGATCTCTTAGGTACGCCCCGAGTGTGCCGTCGTAGGATAGGTCAGTGACCCGACGAGTACCCAGAAATCCTATCCTTTCGGAGACCAAGCCATGAATGTTGATAGGGGTGAACACCATCCGTAGGGGACGAAATCAAAGCGCCGCGAGGCGTCACCCTTCTCTCACTTACTTGTATCTATAGTAGAGGCCGTGGGGTTGGCTGTCGCCTCCCCCGCTCCCACTCAATATTTTGGAAGTGGTGGTGGGTTAACTAACCACGCCTTTTTGATGTTAACATAAAAGCACATCAAATCAAGGATTCGAATGGTGTCGGTAACGTAGGCAAGCCTACCCGTCCTATTCGTTGGAACATATGTGATAGTCGGACGAAATCGGGTCAAGAGAGCCCCATTGAGATAAGAAGGAATCACCCCTCCGCTCTCCGGTGTAGCTTAGTCTTGCCGGACCCCCGTGCATACATCACACTAGGAGGGTTAAGTCGGTCGAGCGAAGCTCAGTTGACCACCCAACCTATAGGCGAACCGTTTTTATCCAAGATTTATTGTTCTTTTACCATCATTCAATCTCGTAGACACTACGAAAAGAAAACGTGATCTCGTTTGGGCTTTAAGGCGGTTCACCGAGAACACACACCGAAAGGCTTAACGATTTCATAACCCGTCCTCGGATCTTTAATTAGTTACTAAATTAATTAATTACCACGTATTAATTAAATTTCAACTAATTACGCGAGTTTGTATACATGCCTATTTTAATTACCAAAATTAAAATTCTACATGTATGCATGGAGTGGATTTATGATATGATGCATGTCATGGCAATTCCGATTTTATATCTATTTTATGATCAAACACATAAAAAATAAATTGCGGAAAATTTTAAACACCGAGATGGATCGTTGGAACCCCCGTATCTAATCTATTAGAAAATAAAAAAAAAACAAAACCCTAACTAGGGTTTACTACTTTCTAACAAAATCTGTAGATGTTCGAACTCTTCGACGATCGGCATACCAAACGGACTCGGATCGGGACGAAACTTTCCAGATATGTTCTTCACCTCTCGATCTTCAATATGGACGGTTGGATCGGTGCTTTGACTTACCAATTTTCTCCAGTTAGCCGCCCAACTTGATGCGGAATCTGACTTTGACTGCAGCGCATCAAAGACTTCCCGAGGAAGATCGGGAATCTATATTAATCCCGATCGACCTGAAATTTTTATCACACGTCCAGAACTCCATATTTATCGATCTGACCGGTTGGATTTGCGTTTCAACGGTTCAAACTCTCCCAGAAATTCGAGGAAGTCACAGGTAGGGTTTCTGTGAATCCTGCGTTTTTCTGTTACAGAAGCTTCTTTGCAGCAACGAACGGATATCACAACGGACTCCGATCGACGCCAAATTTTGTGGAATTGTTCAGCATCTTCCAGTCTTGATACTGACCGGAGGGATTGTCTTTCCAACGGCTCAATCAACGGCAAAAACGAAATAACTAAACAGCTACTAAACAGATCTATTTTCTGGAAAATAAAATTGCAATAAAAAAAATTACATAATTTCCTATACTCATATGGACGAATTTTCATCGTTTATATGAGTTTACAATAGATCTAACGGGTAAACAGTGCCAACCCCAATCCATCTTTTCAACCACGACATTCATAAGCATAAGAAATTAAACATATGCATCGGCCCCCAAAAATTGGGACAAAAAACTACATGTTTTCCACTCCTAGATCTAATATTTTATACGTATAAATATAGATCACCTCTTCTCTGATACCACTGTTAGTAATATCATCCACAGCGGAAGCGATTTTAAGGATCTAGATCTATAAAATACACGTAATAAAATAACTAGATCTATATCTACAAGGGGGTTGTAGAACATACCTCTTGGATCTCAAAATCCAAGTTGAAGAACCGCAATAGAAAGGATGAATACGTGAAGAGCACCACGATCTTCCGTACGTATGATCCAAGCAACTCCCGGTGGAGGGAAATCCTCGTCTCGAATCCTTCCGATATGCTACCCGGAAAATCCTCCAAGATTTTTCCCCAACCCTCTTGGCCGAAATTTCTTCCTCCTCTCTAAGAGGTGGAACTCGAAAATTGTGTTGTTTGTTAAGGCTTGGGAGAACTCTCTTTATATAGGAGAGTAAAACTTAGCCTCCAAGGATTTGATAATTAATACAAAATCAATTATAATAATCCTATTAAATAAAAGATAATCCCATAATATTCTAGAACAAATCTAGAATAATATTTATCTTTATTTCTTTCCATAAATATTTATCCAATAAATATTTTATGCACATGTCTTATTAATCCACAAAAAACTAATTCTTGTTCCAAAAATAAGGCATGGGGCGAAAATTACATGCATTGACCTAGTCAATATTAATTTTGCCATAACACAATAATTGGGCCAAGATTATGGAAAATGTCTTTTCCACATATTTAATTATTTAGCTCAACTAATTTAATAGTCCACTAAACAATTAATTCACATATCGTTTTAATAAAGTCCAACAAGAACTAAATTAATATTATTAGGATTCGACGTCCGAGAATAGCTATGCTATATTAGGAGGCACGTCGGGGACCATGGACTAATAATCAGTGGCTCCGATAAATCAAATAAATAATTATCTTACGAACAGAATAATTATTTTCGATAAATCAATCACAGGAATATGCCACCATAATCCCGTGACTGCACTCCTCCGATTATGAGATTATATTTATCTCCTCACGAGAATAATAATAAGCGTCCATTGATATAATCATTACATATGGATTAATCCTCCATAGACTGTTCATTCTAAATCGGGAAGTTACCGTTAACCCTTTTAGAACCTCTTATCCTTATTTACCATTAACCCCTAGTGATCAATTAATTCATACAACTCACTGGTAGCTAATCAGTGTAATATGAACTCGTACGATCGATCAGTTTCTAGGATTAACAAATAAGGGAACTGTCTATCTACTTCCATAAATGGAAGGAATGGATTCCGTATCTGTGATAACACAGACTACTCACTCAATCCAGTACAATGCCAAGATGGGGTAATTCAGACCACAGACTCAGTGTAATCCTTAACCGTCAAGTCAAACTTCATACTGATTCAAGCAGTTGACTGTGATCACCTCAGGATTAAGATATATCCATAAATATGATCATCCATTGATTCGATAAGAATTCTCGATCACGGAATTATATCGTGAACTCTAATCAAATCGGTCCAGCCCTATATGATATATCTATCATATATAAATGCCCCATTAGGTTCTCTTAACCGAAAGTCCGGATAAGACAATCACACCTATTGTGTTCTGGGCGCATTAATAGCACGTTAAAGGAGAGACCCGATACTCTCGATTAACTTCACTACGGGCTAATTGTATTTTAAGTACATCTTCACTAACTCAATCCTCCCGTGTATATACCATACACTGAGTTAAGTGATTACATAAACGATATACTTAGGGTTTTCTGTAGTGTAAATACTATTGTCACATCGGCGATTATGAGAATAATAAATATGAATAATAATATCATTTCATTTATTAAATAAAACAATTACAAAAATTGTCTTTCGGGCATAACACCTAACAGATTGAATTTCCATCTAGTATTATTACACATTTCAAATATTCGAGTATTGGGGTGTGTCTAAGCATTGAACCCCTTTACACGTTTTGAATACATGAAGATAACATACACATGAGTTAATATAACTCCAAAAGCTTATTCTTGAAACTAATTAATCAGGCCTTGTGTCCATATCCATTCATGAGCATATAGAAAGCCAACTCTCGAACTTTCTTGAAGCGGCCAAACTTCATACTCATATAGGTGAGCCTTTATATAATCGTGCACCTGCAATAGCACTTTGTCAAAGACTCATTATGAAGAATCCCTTCATCCTTAACTTACAGGTAATAGCACATACCTCGGGATAATATCATGTGCACAAATCTAGATAATAGGCCTTCCACATTGAATTCTGTCTCTAACATTGTATTAGAAGGGAATTGGGTATCCTATCACCAAGATTCAAATGAGTTGTAAACCCATCCCGATTACAGACTTTTGTACCAAGTCTCTAGCCAATCCTTTTGTCAAGTGATCAGCTAAGTTATGTTGAGATCTCACAAACACAACCGAAATCACCCCATGAGTGATCAACTCACGAACCGCGCTATGTCTAACGCACAAGTGTCGCGACTTGCCATTATACACTTGACTATAAGCTTTAGACAAGGTAGAAGCACTATCACAATGGATAGAAATGGGTGATATTGGTTTTGGCCATAATGGAATTTCATATATCAAATTCCTAAGCCACTCCGCCTCTTTACCGGCTGCTGCTAAGGCAACAAATTCCGACTCCATAGTCGAGCTAGTAATACATGTTTGCTTTTTGGAAGCCCAAGAGATGGCACCTCCTCCAAGCAAGAACACCCAACCACTTGTAGAAGAATGATCCTCTACATTAGATATCCAACTAGCGTCTGAATATCCTTCTATTACTGAAGGATGTCCAACATAAGTTAATCCAAAATCCTTGGTTAACTTAAGATACCTTAGTACACGAGTTACCGCACACCAATGATGACTACTCGGATTACTCGTAAACCTGCTTAGCTTTCCAACCGCATAAGCAATATCCGGACGTGTGCTAGTCATAGCATACATCAAACATCCTATTACCCGAGAATACTCAAGTTGTGATATCGGATTTCCCGTATTCGGCATGAGTTTCTCATTAGGATCCATGGGAGTATTAGCCGGAGTGGATTTTTCACAATTGAACTTCTTCAACACTTTCTCAATGTAATGAGATTGTGTCAAAGAGAACCCTTTGTCACTCCTTTTTATCTTGATTCCTAGAATCACATCCGCCTCCCCCATGTCTTTCATAGAAAAGCTTGATGACAAAAATGCTTTGCAAAGGTCAACTTGATCTTGGTTAGTTCCAAAGATCAACATGTCATCAACATATAAGCAAATTATCACACCATTACCGGTATCGTCAAATTTGCTATATATACACTTGTCTGATTGATTAATCATAAATCCATGAGACAAGATAACTTCATCAAATTTATGATGCCATTGTTTAGGTGCTTGTTTAAGACCATACAATGATTTAACAAGCTTACAAACCTTATGCTCATTTCCAGGCAAAACAAAACCTTCCGGTTGTTTCATATAAATTTCTTCTTCCAAATCTCCATTCAAGAATGCCGTCTTAACATCCATTTGATGGATTACCAGATTGTTAATTGCTGCCAATGCAATCAACAATCTTATTGTGAAGATTCTTGCAACTGGTGCATAGTATCAAAATAATCAATACCTTCTTTTTGCCTAAAGCCTTGAATTACCAATCTGGCTTTATATCTGTCGACAGTGCCGTCAACTTTCATCTTTCTTTTAAAGATCCACTTGCAGCCCAAAGGTTTGCAACCACGTGGAAGATCCGAAAGGATCCACGTGTTGTTTCCCATTATGGAATCCATCTCATCATTGACGGCTTCTTTCCACAATGACACGTCTCGAGACTCCATAGCCTCCTTAAACGTTTTAGGATCCTCATCAATATTATAACAATATGAATATTGGAATCCTACTTCATCTCTTGTTCCTTCTACCAAATAAGTTTGATAGTCGGATCCAAAAGATTTTGCTTTCCTAGCCCTTTTGCTTCTACGAAGCTCCAAAGGCTCATCTTGAGAACTGACATCATTATTGTCCTCCACTCCAATAGTAATAGGAGTTATATCCTTCGGTCTTTGTATAGACGAAAACCGATTTTCATCAAAGATAGCATCCCTTGATTCAATCACAGAATGAACGTCAACTGAATCATAGGCTCTATAACATAGAACCTATATGCCTTGGAATGCATAGCATATCCAATGAATATACAATCAATGCCTCTTTCACCCAAGGTTTTAATCTTAGGCATGGTGAGCCTTACAACAGCCCTACATCCCCAAACTCGTAGATAACTCAAGTTTGGCTTCTTTTTGAACCAAAGTTCATATGGGGTAATAGGATTCCTTTTATTAGGAACTCTATTCAGCAAATAACACGCCGTTAACATGGCTTCTCCCCAAAATCCCTCACTCAAACCTGAGTAAGATAGCATGGAATTAACCATCTCTTTAAGAGTACGGTTTTTCCTTTCCGCTATACCGTTTTGCTGTGGCGTGTAAGGCGCCGTAACCTCATGTACAATCCCACATGACCCGAAAAAGGTTGGATCAAAGTATTCACCACCTCGATCGGTACGCAACTTTTTAATTTTAGAGGTTAATTGCAACTCAACTTCACTTTTATAGATTTTGAATTTATCGATTGCCTCATCTTTAGAATGAAGTAAAAACACATAACAGAACCGAGTGCAATCATCTATAAAAGTCACTACATATCTTTTGTTGCCAAAAGACGGTGTAGCACAAAAGTCACATAAATCACTATGGACAAGATCCAAAACTGAAGACGACCTTTCAACACTATGAAAAGGCTGTCTAACAATTTTGTTCAACATACATGTATTACATTTATTTATATTCATATCAAAAGATGGAATCAAATCATGCTTAGACATTAATAACATGCGTTTGTAATGAACATGTCCTAACCGAGCATGCCATAAAACAGAAACATCAACATCATGATTCATACAAACATTATTCACAACATCATGCTGAATGTTAAGCATGAACATGCCATTACAAAGATAACCAAATCCTATAAATACACCACACTTACTTAAAATGTATTTGTCAGACTCAAAGACTTGTTTAAAACCATCTTTACATAATAAACTTCCTGAAACTTAGTTTTCCGGATCCCCGGAACAAATAAAACATGTTTTAAAGTTACAAATTTGCCAGAACTAAAAGGTAAAACAACATTTCCTCTTCCACGGATGGCGGCCTTTGACTCGTTTCCCATACACAGCATGGATCCATCGTTAACAGGTTCATAATCTTTAAACCAACGTTGATCCTTGCAGACATGCTTTGTCGCACCCGAGTCAATCCACCAAGCAACATCATCATCCTGCACATAAAATGCCTCAGAAAACAGTGGTACATAATTCATATCCGAATTAAATCCACAAACAATATTCTGACCTTGATGTTTAGGAGCACCTTGGTCCTTAGACCCTTGCCCCGAACTGTTGTTTGGCTCTTTCTGATTTTTGCCAAATCGACAATCAGCCTTAAAATGCCCAACTTTCCCGCAAACCCAACAAGCACCTTTCGGTTTCTTGTTGGCATCTTTGCCGTTATTTTTAGACGATTGCCCTTTTCTTTTCTTCTGGTTCTTTGAGAACTTTCCCCGGTTTCCACCATATTAATGGAAGAAGAATCCATTGTCTCCTTACCCTTGGCTTTACCGTTCTCTTGCGCCCTTAGAGATTCCTCTATGCGCAAATGACTACCAAGTTGTACCAGAGACAACTCTTCTTTCTTATGTTTCAGAAAATGTTTAAAATATTTCCAAGAGGGTGGCAATTTATCAATTATACTAGAAACAGAAATAGACTCATCCATTTCCATTTTATGCTGTGAAAATTGACCCAAAATACGAAGTAATTCATTGTACTGTTCCATTACCGACCTTGAATCCACCATGTTATATTTCATGAAGTTTCCAACCAAGAACTTTTTACTAGATGCATCTTCATCCATGTATTTGGATTCTAAAGAATCCCAAAGTTCTTTGGCAGATTCAACATTTTGGTAAATATCGAACAAAGCATCAGACATACCGTTTAGAATGTGGCCTCTACAAATGTAGTCATCATTCTCCCACTTGTTCTTCTTCCTCAACTCTTCCAGGGGACCATCCTCCAACACCTCTGGCATAGGTGTACTGAGTACATACACAACCTTCAAGGTTGTTAACAAGAAATGCATCTTTCTCTGCCATCTTCTGAAATTCACTCCCTCGAACTTTTCCAATTTCCCAAAATTTGCAGTCATCTCCTTGACACTTGACATTGTTAAACTAATAACTTTTGTAGATTGTTGTAAATTGTGGCTTACACGGGAACAACAATGTCGAAAACAAACAAAACGCAGGAAATTTTGCAGAAAATTAATAACTTGATATGAACGTAGAATCGTGAAACACTTTCCTACAAAAGTTATTTGCCCCGAATCTTATGCCTAAGGTAACACAAATACTTTTGTGAGATAAGACTACGTTTTCCCTTCGATCTTTAGGCACAAAAGATGAAGATAACCTTTGGAGATAATTTGTAAGTGTTTTATATTTTGAAATGATCAAGGATGCATACATTTGTTGTATGTATATTCAACCATGTAAAAAGCCTGTAAAAAGCACTTGGATTATAGAAAATCAGTTGCAAGTTCGAATATATAAGTTACAACCCAAGTGGAAAGGTACCATTTGGTTATAACTACCCAAAAAGGCCAAAAGGCACTTACAGGACTGTTATCGGACCACAGGCGGGCGCCTGTGGCCAGCCTGTGAAAGCCAAAAGCGACCCAAACTCTCTGAATCACTTTTACACTAGCAGGAACATCACAGGCGGGCGCCTGTCAGTGACAGGCGGGCGCCTGTCACTCAGTTTCACCAAAATCTGATTTTTGGTCCTTTAACTGGTTTTCTGGTCCTTTAAGTGATTTTCCGAACTATACTTGCTAATTTTCCATCCGTATATTCATATACACTTGTATAAGCGTGCACTCGGCACCTCCAAACTTATTATTAAGTGTTACGAGTATATCCACCCTTGTACTAAACCCCGATTACCTCAACGGCTTGTGATTATACTTAAATCACCAACACACACCACCCACATATATGTATGTATGTATTAAAACGATTTCAAACTCTTTGTCGTGTGCCTCAAAGTATATCAACAATCATAAAATAAAAATTGCAAGTTACTAAGGCACCAAAATTGATGTGTAATAGATTGATGAAATATAGCTCGTTTAAATTGTACGTTTTCGAGATCCTCAATTAAGCACTGCTCATTCCGATCTTGAGCTTCTGCTTAGTTGTGGAAGTTTTAGGGATATTTGGGATTGAGTTGGACCAAGTAACATAAGTCATTGAATTTTTTTAGTATCAATTCGGATTCAAATCTGCATCCATCCCCAAATAAGATAAAAACTCCACTTTTAACTGGTAATTCATCCCTCTACTTTTTATTTTCGTAGAATATATAACAAGCAAATATTATCTATAAAATCTTATTTTAATTCAAATAGTTTTTTTTACTTAAATGAAAGTATCATATCAAAACATTAATTTGCGTTCAAGTGCTAATTTGCATTTACAATTACATTAGTGTCTTGTTTTAATTAAAATGGTACACACACATATATATATATATATATATATATATATATATATATATATATATATATATATACTTATATGAGAGTATCATATCCAGACGTTAATTTACGTCCAAGTGCTAATTTGCTTTTACAGTTATAATAGTGTTAGTTATATTGTTTTTTGTTTTTGTTTTTGAGGAACTTATTTATAGTGTTATTTATGTTGTTTTAAGAAAAACAAAAAAAAAAAAAGATACAGGATTTATATATATATATATATACATACTTATAATATTGGGTGGGGAAAATGCAAAGAGGGTGGCCACGTGTATTTTTTTTTTTTACTGTTCATCGGGCGGCCCGGCCCAGAAAAAATATTTTTTTTACTGTTTATTGGGCGGCCCAGCCCAGAAAAAAGTTTTTTTTTTTTTTCTTTTTTTTTGTGTGAATTTGAGTTAAATTGTTCCATTTTAGAGGACTCAATTGTATTTTTAATCTACACATTAGCTTTAATTTATTCTTAATCTTATTATGTGTGTTGTGCTTAAGATGTATCTGATTCCAATTTAATTACATTTGGAAAATGTCAAAGAAGCACAATTATGTATCCCCCATTTCATATCCAACGAGTGTGTACAAGCCGCGCGTTGTGCGGCCTTCCCATCTAGTACCTATTTATAATCCTTGGTTGGGAAACTCCAACCAAGGTGGCCACGTATTTTTTTTTTTTTTTTTTACTCATCACGTCCGAAAAAAATGTTTTTTTTTTTTTTGTGTGTGTGTGTGTGAAGGGTTTGAGTTAAATTGTTCCATTTTAGAGGACTCAATTGTATTTTTAATCTACACATTAGTTTTAATTTATTCTTAATCTTATTATGTGTGTTGTGCTTAAGATGTATCCGATTCCGATTTAATTACATTTGGAAAATGTCAAAGAAGCACAATTATGTATCCCCCATTTCATATCCAACGAGTGTGTACAAGCCGCGCGTTGTGCGGCTTTCCCATCTAGTATATATATAATTAGAAAGTTAAAAAAAGTAGTGGGTACAAGTTGGAGGCCGGAAAGAGAGAGTCATTTGTCCAAAAAAACAAAAAGAAAAAACAAAGAAAGAGAGAGTACTGAGGCGAATGTAGACAAAAAGTAACAGAAGGGTATTTTTGACTAACTGCTCTGGCATTAGCGGCTGTCTTCAGTATTGCCTATGGTTTGAGCCGTTACAGTATTGCCTTCAGTATTGCCTATGGATTGTATGATATACCATAAAAAAAATTGGTTAGAGTTTCTTTCTTTAAATCTATATCATTTTTACATTCTATATAATTTTTTGATTGTACGATTTTTTCAAGTTTTTTTTAATCGTTGTACAAGTGAAAAAACATATATGATGAGATGATGATGATGTAAAAATTGTATAGATTTGAGAGAGTAACTCTATCGTTCTCCTTCATTGATACATCCACATGCGGTTGCAGATGTAACATAGAGAATTTCCCCATTGATCCTATGGGGTGGAGAGTGAAGAATAAAAGGTCATAAGTCTCACAAGAAAGGAAAAACGGTTATGATCTAAGCACACCTATTGTATCACAACCAGTGATATAACGGTCATCTACCTTGTTGAAATTGATTAATCTAAATTGATCATTATGTAAACTAAAAAAAAAATAAAAATTTAATATATATAATGATGTAAATTAATATAATCATTAACGGTGTAGTCGGTTTTATGTCTCTGATTATGACACAACGATTACATCCCTTAACCGCCTTCCAGTTTGAGCACAGCAAATTCGGACAACATGTTCATCACAACTTCCACTTATAACATAATCCTTTCCATTCATATAATACGATCGAGTGTAGTTCTGGGAGCATCCTGTTGATATTATTCCAAAATCTAAATGGACTCTTCCATCAACAGCCAATAATTGTTTAACCTGCCAAAAATATATGTCCTTCAGAGTTAAAAACTAGGTAAAAGGGAGGACTATATTGAGTTATTTATAGGGGGAATGAGCGAGAAGGACAGAAATATTTCATCAATTGAGTAGAAGGACAGTTTTTTGAAACTTTTGCATAAAGGACAAAACTATTTATTCACTGTCAAAATTCACTTGTGTTCGAAATTCACTGTTTAAATTCACTGACGAAATTCACTGTCGAAATTCACTAATTTTCAAAATTCATCGTCGAAATTCACTAATTTTCGGGATTCACTGTCGAAATTCACTGATTTCGGGATTCACTGGGGAGATTCACTGATTTTCGGGATTCACTGTTTGTCCTTCTCGCTATAAAAATTATGCAGTTGTCCTTCTCCCTATAAAAAATATATAGCTGTCCTGTTACTTAAAAATATTTCAGATTGTGTCCTTATCCCTAATTTTCCATTATTTATATTACCTCATTGTCAACAGCTGAAACAAGAAGATACTGATCATCATCAGGAGAAAAGCAGACCATTACATTTCCTAGAGAACTTGTTGCAGTATAGCACGGATGGTTAGGATTTTGTCGAAGATCCCACATTTTCACATCACGAATCACGATCAAATGAAGATGTGGCAAAAACAGAAGGAGATTGGTTCGAAAATTTGATAACATTTATATGTTCACTTACGGTGCATATCAGTAAACACCTGCAAGCGTTTCCCGCTACTGATATCATATAAAGCAACATGTTTTGAGTATCCACTAGCATATTACAGAAAATAAAAGTTTGTTACTTGCTTTTTAGGGAAATTCTACCCTAAAGACTCCAACATAGGGAGTCACCCATGTGACACAATCTGGACCATATAATTTCATTGCATCTGGTGAATATTGTTTACCGAATATTGTTGACTATTCCGGTAACGGTTGCATCTGGTGAACGGAGTTTTTCGAAGTTGAAGCTAATAAAGAACCATCTTCGAAGCACGATGAGTCAAGAACGCTTGAATGGGTTAGCGATAATATCGATTGAGCAGAAATTGGTTGATGAAATTGATGATTATACATTGATTAGTGATTTCGCCTCCAAATGTGCTTCAAGAGCATTGTTGAATTAGTATTTAGTATTAATATATATGTATGTTTTGTGTTTGCATTATGAATTTGATGTTTGTATATGAATGTATTAGAAAAAAAATTGTATTTTCGGTCGATTTTTTTTTTGTGTACATAGGCCCAATTTTTTTTAACTGGCTTCGGCCCTAAAAAACGTAGGACCGGCCCTGCGAGGGGTTAGTTGATGGGTTGAAAAAAAGGGGTTGAAATTTGAGCCACTACATCTAATTATTTTTGTTTCCATCTATTATTTAGATGGGGTAGGAATAAAAGCTCAAATAAAAAGGCCATTGCAGCCACTCTTAGCAACTTAAATGCACACTTATTGTTGTAATCACAGTTTTAGAATAATGAATAACACAAGCCTAAAGAACGTCGGCTAACTAAAAACGACGATACGTACCTTTAATGAATTTTTTTTTAAGCCGGCCAACACAATCCCAAAAAAATTCGGGAATGAGAAAGTGAGTGTGTAGCAAAATTCATTGTCAGTCTTTTGGACAAGCAATATTCTACTCTGTAAAAATGGCACTACAGGCATATCTGGGGGCCAGTGGCAAGTGGCAACTGGCCTTTTGCCATTTCACACCCATCGTTTTTTAGCAATAAAATACTTTGATGTTTCATATTATATAGCATCAGCTTCATCTTCAAGCTGCTTCACTTCTTCAAAAGTATTCTTCACTACTCAGTGATTCTTTTATAGCTAGCTGCATCTCTCTTATCCATGAATTTCCCTAATGGTGTGTAATAGATTTTGTCAAGAGCCATCATGATGGGAAGGGTCAAATTGAAGTCGAAAAGCGACGCCTTTTCGATTTCTTCTACTAGGGAAGAAGGGTGTATGGAGAGGAGAGGAGAGGAGAGGAGAGGGAAGCTACGAAAAAGACGGAAATGGATTGGAGAGGCAGAGGAGTTGGTGGGGGCTTTGGGGAAAAATAGAAAGAAAAGATAATAATCACATAAAAGGCTATCTCATCCTCTGCCACACATTATGGTGATGAGGTTCTCTCAACTTGATATTCCACGTGTGTAAACAAAAATAAAAAACTATGAATATCATGTCTTATTTGAATAATGTAACTCGACATCGTATATTTTATTGTATTTAATCAAAAAAATGATCTTGATAATTGTTTTGAGACATATTGATGGTGTGTTTAGTAATTCATATTTTTTTTGAATTTTTGAGATTTTTTTCAAATTTTTTAAATCATTTTATATTGGAGAAAACTCGTCTCGCCCGAAACGAGACCGATACGCGACGATACATGTGACTCGGTGATCTCCGAGTCGGTTACCGCGACCGCAACTTTGAACCATGATTATAGCACGTTTTGATGAGTTGACCAGCTTACCATTTACACTGTCCCCTGACATTTAATCATTGCATATATACGCTAAACAGCTCTTGAAAGCTTATAAAGCCTTTCACTTGTTCCCTGTCTTTCTTCCATAGTTCCATCATCCAACCTCCCCTTCTCAAAGTAAAGGGCGTACAGCAGCATTTGCAAGGTAAAGTGTAAAAAAAAAAACCCATTTCAGTTACAGTCTTTTAAGCTTCTTTTAGCATTGTGATTGAATCTTTTAAGAATTTTTGTGACAAAAATCTTGATTTACAGAAAGAAGAGCAATACAAGATTTTCGCAAGGAGATGGCTTTCAAGAGAATAATGGGTAAGTTCCCCCCCCCCCCGGCCCCATTATTTTTTTTTCGGTGTGTGTAATAATTTCTTACTTATGTAATAAAATTTGCAAATTACCCTGTTTTTAATGTTAAGTTGATATGGAAACTAAAGATTTCCTGTATGAATCTTGAGCAGATTTCCTGTACTCTGGTCTTTGTCTTGTAATAGCTAGCTAGCTGCTTTAAGGCCCAATTAGGCTGTCTTTCAAATGACCATATATATATATATATATATATATATATATATATATATATATATATATATATTGATTTCTTATTGGCAGTTTTGCTGTGGGCTGATATATTGGGTGGATATGCAATCTGGACACTGCAGACATACCTAACAAGTGTTTGGAATTTGGAAGTCACACATGCTGCTGGTATAATCAATGTAAGCAGTGGCCTAGCTAAAGCTCTACCTTTGCTCTTTGTATTCATGGTGGACTCTTTTCTTGGTCATTACTGGATGCTTCTCTTTTCCAGCATTGCCTACACTGCTGTAAGTTAATTACCACATTTTAAGTTTCTTTCCTGTACTAATCCATTGCACTTGGACCATTTAGGCAGTGTTTAGTTCCCTTTGTATCTCTAAAAGATGTTTTACTATCTGTTACAATTGAAAGTTTGAATCTTTAATCATCAACAATCTCAGGGTTTAGGCTTATTGTCTCTGTCAACACCGCCGGTGCTCGCCAAGACCACAAATACATGCAATGACTACAAGCCTGAATGCATTGGTCGGACGCAGAAAGCCCTTTTCTACACAGCATTAGCTTTTTTAGTTGTTGGGATATCGGGTCACATTGTTTCTTTAGTTGTGTTCTTGAAAGCACAGGCAGATGAAAATGGTGAAAACCGTGACCAAACGCCAGAAGAAGTCGCAACACCAAATCCGTTCCAGCCAGTGGATGCTATGTTTGCTTACGTGAAAGAGCGTAACATTCATTCTTTTAGGATAATTGTATTAGTCCTTGTCCCTGTTGTTGCAATTATTGCGCTTCCGTATGTAAATCCGTGGTCAATCCGATTTGGAGTTCCAGCAATATGTTCTTTGGTGGCCACACTTTTCTTTTTGATGGGCTGTTATCAAAGGGGTGGTCCATTAACAAGCTTCTTCAGAGCTACAGAAGCAAAATTCATAATTCGAATGATCCCATTTTGGGTAACATTCATAATCTGTGGAATAATAACTTCTCTTGGAAATACATACTTTGTTGAGCAAGCAAAGAACATGAATTTCAAGATTGGAAAATTAAAGCTGCCTATTACGATACTTCTAGTAGTGTACGATTCCGCGAAAAGAACCTTTACAAAAATCTACCTCGGATTAGCAGGGCAAGACAGGTATGTTCCTGTATTCGGCATTGGAACCGCGATTATATTTTCAACACTATGCTGCATCACTGCTGCCAAGATTGAAAACAAAAGGATCAATGTGATTACAGATCACGGTTTACTCGACAAACCCGATGAGAAGATCCCTATGAGTGCATTTTGGTTGGTTTTCCAGTTTATTCTTCTTGCTGCTCATGATTCATTAGCAGACAACAGCATTTCCGGGTTTTTTGACAGCGAGCCACCTGAATCAATGAGAAAGTACCTTCTTTACTTCACTCAGGCCGTTAGCGGTCTTGGGACAATAGGGAGCGTGTTGTCGGTTTACGTGGTGGGTAAAGTTAGTCAGAAGGTCGGTCATCATTCCAACTGGTTTCAGTATACATTGAACAAAAGTCGTTTGGATAACTATTACTGGGTATTGGCTTGCCTTAGTGCAGCAAGTTTTGTGTGGTATACGTTTTTTGCGTCGATTTATACGTATAGGAGAAGAAGTTGAGAACATATCAAACAAACATTTGCAAATGAAGTATTGATTAAATGGCTTTGTTTCCTCAATTGGATTTTCTCAGGATGTTTTGCTTGTGTCAGTTTTGGTGACTTGACCTCTAAACTGATAAATAATCTGGTGGAACTAATCTGAGAAACTGAAGACAGAGAATGATGGTCAGTTTCAGTTAAGTATATTCAGTTATGTGAAAGTCAGTTTGATGAAGTGCAACTGAGTTTCTTCTGGTCAGCAGTCAGTTTCTGGACTACTGAGTCTTACTGAGTATAGCTCAGTTCTACATCTAGGTAGTTGATTACAAATGTGGGAAGTCAGTTTTGAGCTGAGTTTTGCCTGGTGGATAACAGCTGGAGCTGGGGTCCACATCTGGGTATTTATGAGAATTCCGACATTGATCTTATGGCGGTTAGGGCTTGGGATTTGTGTCTATAAATACCAATGTTGTAATCAATGCAAGAGTGTGTCTTTCAAAGTGTTATTCACACACTTGTGAAAACCTTGTAATTATGTGCATAATAAATATATCCTTTTCTGTCCGTAGAGTAGTCGGCACAACGCCGAAAACCACGTTAAATCACTGTGTTTTTCTTGTTTCTGTGTTTATCAATTCCTCCATTCTTTACGTTTGCATTGCTTCTGTGTTTGTTTCTTTCTTAAACTGCAAGCTTTCTGTCGGTGTTTATAACAAACTGGTATCAGAGCGTCAGGTTCAAGATTCAGGAGTTGCAGGTGAACAGAGTTGATCTTCCCCAAGACCGGTGACCGGTGCTAGGATTTTGTGATAAAAGGTTTGTTCTTTAAATAGAAAGATGTCAGCAATGAATGTGAAGATTGATAAATTTACAACGAGGAACAGTTTCAGTCTGTGGCAAATCAAGATGCGGGCCTTGTTAAAGCAACAAGGATTGTGGACTCCTTTATCTGGTAGAGGGATGCCAGTTTTGTAGATTATGCCAGTCTGGAGGAGAAAGCACATTCAACCATCATGTTGTGCTTGTCTGATGATGTTATCACAGAAGTTGCTGAGGAAGACACCGCTGCCAAGTTATGGTTAAAGCTTGAAAGCCTGTATATGACTAAGTCATTGACCAACAAGTTGCTGCTGAAGCAGAGGCTGTTCCGCCTGGGGATGCATGAGAGGGCTCAGTTGAGAGATCATCTTGATCTGCTGAACACAATATTACTTGATCTCAGGAATATTGATGTTAAGATTGAAGATGAAGATGCTGCTTTGATTTTGCTGGTTTCATTGCCAGTTTCCTATGAGAACTTTGTGCAGTCCTTCATAGTTGGGGAATGATACAATTTCTTTAGAGGATGTAAGGTCAGCCTTACATGCCAGGGAGCTGAGACATAAGGCAGCTGGAGCAGACAGTCAGGCTGCAGGACTGATAGTCAGTAGCAGCAGTGGAAAAGAGCATGGTCAGTCTAGGAAGAAAAATTCCAAGAAGACAATGTCCAAAGGCCCTAAGTTCACAGATGTTTGCAATTATTGTAAGGTGCGGGGACATTGGAAGTCCAATTGTCCAAAGAGGAAGAAACAGCAGGAGAACAGTTTTGGCACAGCTGCTGTAGCAGCTGAGCATGATTCAGATGAGGACATGGTCCTAGTGGCAGGAGAGTCAGCACATCAAACTGATGTGTGGATTCTGGACTCTAGGGCATCCTTTCATATTTTCCCTCACAGAGAGTGGTTCTCAAGTTATCAGCAGATAGATGGTGGTCATATATCTATGGCAAACAGTAAGGTCTGCAAGGTAGTTGGGATTGGCTCAGTTCAGTTGAGGACATAGGATGGAAGATTCTGTAAACTGAGTGAAGTTAGACATGTTCCACAAGTGACCAAAAACTTGGTATCTCTCAGTTCTTTGGACAGCAGGGGATTCAGTTTTAAGGGGGAAAGTGGTGTGCTGAGTGTCTATAAAAACTCAGTTGGGGTTCTCAAAGGAATCAAGAAAGGGATTCTATATATATTACAAGGGTCAGTTGTTGCTGGTTCTGCTGTGGCATCAGCTGAGATTCATCAGTCACAGCTTACAAAAATGTGGCACATGAGACTGGGTCACATGGGTGAAAAAATGATGCAGGTTCTTTCTTAGAAAGATCTTCTTGGGGGATGTACGGTCAAGAATCTTGACTTTTGTGAGCATTGTGTGTTTGGGAAGCTTCATAGGAGAAAGTTCTCGAAATGGGTACACAACACAAAGCCATCACTTGATTACATTCATTCTGATTGTTGGGGGTCATCAAAGGTGGAGTCATTGGGTGGTCATGGATATTTTGTTTCCTTTATTGATGACTATTCAAGGATGACTTGGGTGGTACTGATGAAACACAAAAGTGAGGCATTCAAGAGCTTCATGCAATAGAAGGCTCTATTTGAAAATCAGTTGGGGAAGAAGATCAAGAGGCTTCGTATAGATAATGGTCTGGAATTCTGCAAGACTGAGTTTGATACATTGTGCAAAACTGAGGGTATTGCCAGACATCATACAGTCAGGAATACACCTCAACAAAATGGTGTAGCTGAAAGAATGAATCAAACTCTTCTGGAGAGAGCAAGATGTATGCTTTCTCATGTTGGTTTATCAAGGATATTTTGGGCAGAGGCTGTAACCACAACTTGCTACTTAATCAACTGGAGTCCTCACACAGGGATCAGTCTCAAAACACCAGTTGAGATGTGGTCAGGCAAGCCTGCAGATTATTCAGTTCTAAGGGTGTTTGGAAGCACAGTTTACTATCATGCCAGTGAAGGGAAAATGAACCAAGGGCCAAGAAATGAGTGTTTGTGGGGTATAGTGATGGAGTAAAGGGGTACAGAATTTGGTCATCAGCAGAAAACAGAGTTATTCTCAGCAGAGATACAGTTTTTGATGAAAATTCTATACTCAGTTTATCAGTGGAGAGGATAACTAAAACTGAAACCTGTGCTGAAACTGAGAAAACTGACAGTAAGGTGGAGCTTCAGGTGAAGTCAGTTGGAATGCAACAATCAACTGATCCAAGTCAGTTTTCATCTAATCTGGTTGCTGAACCAGAGCTGAATCCAAGCCAGTCAGCTGAGCAAATGTCAGTTGAGCGTCAAACTGAGAATGTGGGTCAGCAGAGCTAGAAGATACAATGTTGGGATACCTCCTAGAAGGTATGGGTTTGATGATATGGTTGGGTACGCACTTCAAGTTGCAAAAGAAGTGGATGGTTTTGAACCTTCTAATTACAGGGAAGCAGTGACATGTTCTGAAGCATCTCAATGGCTTGCTGTAATGGGAGATGAAATGGAGTCATTACTGAAGAATCAGACTTGGGATCTAGTTAAACATCCAGCTGATAGAAGAGTTGTTACTTGTAAATGGATTTTCAAGAAAAGGGAAGGGATAACTGGGGCAGACGGAGTTAAGTATAAGACACTTTTGGTTGCAAGAGGGTTCAGTTAGAAAGAAGGGGTGGACTTTGATGAGATATTCTCACTAGTAGTCAGACATACTTCAATCAGAGTGTTACTAGCAATGGTAGCTCAGCAGGACTTAGAACTTGAGCAGTTAGATGTGAGGACAGCTTTTTGTTAGGAAATCTACGCGGGAACGCAACAGAATTCAAAAATTTATTTCCTATCGACCCAAGATCGACTTCGTTTAAGCAATAAACAAATAAGTTAGTAGACGGTGGTTACCTTGGTTGATCTAAAAGAACGACGCTTTGACCGTCTAAGGAGAGTAGTTCTGCATAGAGCCGCCCAAGTGTTCGGCCTCTACCGCTAGTCCACACGAACAGCTCGCCGGAATCCCATCATGGATTGCTATTGGAAAACTCTGGTTGCTAAACCGGCCTTTTTCCCATCTCTCTCCAACTCTCTGTAGGATGCTCTCTATTTTACACAAGAACTATTAGTTCTTGGAATTGTAATGTACAAAAGAGCTTGACACCCACCTACTATTTATAACGGAAGTGGCGCCTCTTAGTAGAGTGGAGGAGAAGAAAACATTTTCCCAATAAAATAAGGAAAATATAATTGATTGATTTATCTCATTTAATTTAATATCATATATTAAATATTCCCAAGATATTGTCAATATCTTATATTGACTATATTTATCTTATTACCATAAATCAATTTACACATGTGTGCAAATCTATAGTCATTAATATCTAATATTAATATAAAATAATCTTATTAATTAAATTGCACAATCCAATTGTATCTTATACACTTTAATGTGGCGCCCCATATAGCCAAATATTGGCTTCCGGAATATTCTTTAATTAATATAATACTATGATTAATTAATTTACAAAATACATGTAAATCACATATATACATAAATTCGAAATTTACATCTATCAATATACATATTTAATTAATCATTATAATTAATATCTTGTATTATATTTATTCATAATAAATAAATACCACCATATTAATTTACCACTATAACCTTTATAGTACGAGATAAACTTTCCTTATTTGGTTATCATCTATAATCACATTTTAATCCGGCTAGATGTTCATATGTGTGTGACCCGATAGGCTTCCGAATATGTTGGCCGTAGACACAAAGTGCAAATTACGAAATTGCCCTGCATGCCTAACGATCACGGGATAGCGTCTAGCAACACACCGTGACCCCCAATCATCGGAAGAGTCAAATGCAATGACTACTACATTTCATGTGAAATAGCTACCGTGTAATTTACAATCCTATCGCTGTAATAATATCCATACGATCGTATCTCGAGTGTTGATACATTAACGGTCGTATCTTATAATCTGGATATCATGCTCTCTCGAAGTAACTCATTTACTCCCACTTTGCAAAGATTCACGAGAGCTAGACATTCCTTATAAGAAGGCCATTTCGGATATTCGATCCCAATCGTAGGATACGCGATTCCCGGACGACCAATCATGTATACTCCGCATGCTTCAGTATCACACCCAATCACTACCGCATGATCGCCCCGTGGCTAGGGGAAACCTCAATAGTGTCAAAGCATTACAATCCACACCGTGATGCCATGAAGACTCCGGTCAGAAGGATAATTACACAACCGCCACATAGTGTGACACTTAATGTAAGTGGGTCAGTCTAACGTACGCATTCTCTAATACACGTCCACGTACAGTCCAAGTGTCTCTACACTTCGATAGACGAGATCTATCCCCGCCCTTAAAGACAGAAGACATCTAATACGTGCTAGTCTGTTTATAGAGGTATTTAAGTATCAAACTTATTAAAGTGATTAGAGATCTCATCAACCATGATCGCTTATCATGGTTTCTCTATCACAGTTTAATACTAAGGACGTTATCATATAACAATTCATAATTGGTTCTTTAAAAGAACATATATATGACAACAGAAAAGCCATTTAATATATAAACATAAAGAAATAGTAGAAATGATCCGACCCGGTCGGATCCGGTCCAACCCGATTGGGTTTAGGACACTATTTCAACAATCTCCCACTTGGCCTTAAACCAATGACTCGCACACACAAGACCAAGTTGAAACACAAGAATTTCATGCAATACTCGCAACTAGCCCTAGCCATGAACGGATCGCTATCCGTGGGGACTCGGACTTATCTTCATATCATGCTCCATATGATCAAGTCAAAGGAACCGCCTCAACACACACATGAATCTCTGACGAGACCCTGGTCCTTGCTTCAAGCAATGAATCCACTTACTATATCTGCTATACAGAAAAGGTGGAAAAACCGCATAAGGTTCAGAAATAAACCTTCTAGATCCATGTACTGCTCCCGCTACGCCTCTAAGGCACTACTATGTTTTGGCTAAGTTGTAGAATATACAGTGACCCATAGCTAAGAACATTTCCAGCTCACTGTATCACTTAATCAAAGTGACTTCAAACCCAGACAGTAGCTCCCACTCGCCTTCATAAGACTCAGGATATACGTCTGTATAACTATATTTATCTAATTCCAAGTTTCAATAAACTAGGAACTCTTCATTTACTTGTTTAAGGATATTCTCGACATTCACCAGATTTACTTTCATACTTGCTCATGACTATTCACGGACTATGAACATCCGACATTACCTTTATGATGGTTCCTATCACAGTAGCGAAGGAAACCTTCATAATTATCATCATCTTTCACCTTATCTTTAGGACCAACGTCCTAACATAGATAGATCTTGAGAACACTGGCTAGCAGTATCTCCTTACGCGATCTATGCTAAACTCTTTTAGCATCACATCTATATAGGTAAATTATAATCTAACAGCAGTTAAATCTATCACTATAGATTCTTATTTCTAAAATAAGAAATGCTAATCCAAGTGCTTTCGTAAAGACCTTGAACTACCAAACATTAATTGACTATGACATGGGGTATTAATTCTCGAGAGGGATATCCAATACCTAACTCAAAAATCGTAACGCACTCCCACTATCCATCTTGCACATTAGGCATATTCTTCTTTTGACTAAATCAAAACTCCTTTGATTATCAAACAAAGAAAGCATCTAGAGAAACTTGTTTGAGTCCATAAATGGATCTCATGGGCTCACATATCATGTTATCGTCTATCAACATTGAGCTTTCTGCCCAACGTCATCAACACTATCATATAGCCATGATACGAAGTTATAACAAGCATAGTCTGAATAGAACCGGGCTCAGCCTTACAGGGACATTCCCTCTAGGTAATACAGGCTAGGTTCATAACCTGGTTGTCACTTATGGAACCTAATTCAGATGTTATGGCTCATGGCCATATCTCTCAATCTTGCCTTTCAAACATTCTTTCATAAGTCGTGAGATATTCATTCTTCAAGATGAACTTACCAGTAGCATTTTTAGGCTTGAGGTTATCCACAGACTTACAGAACTTTTGTGTGCACTGAGCAGTGTTCTACACCTCATCGCAATGTGGCGTCCGCTCACGTTCCTATGGTTGAATATCTCCTTGTGGTTCTCAAACTACCTTTGAGATCTAAACCTACTCCCACTGTTTCTTTTGGAAGAAACATTTCCTCTAGAAGACAGCATGTTTGGAGACAAACATTTTGCTCCGCGGACAAGTAAATAATATCTAGTGTGTTAGCTAAGACATTCCACAAAGTTGCATATGTCGTATTCGGCTCCAAGCCTTTCTGACTCTGCCTATGACAACTTCAAATCATCGGTTAAGATAGATTCGACATTATCCCCTTCCATATCTAATGTGGAATTTATTCAACCTTTATTCTTGGGAACTCGGTTAAGTATAAGGGCACTATCCCGAAACGGGTAAGGGATACTTCGCATGGTTTGCGTCACACCTTTATCATATAAGGTGTTGTTTCCATTTTGGGAACACAATCTAATTGCGTATCCCAAAGATGGTATCCTTCAAGGGAGAATCTTATTCCTTTTAGACGAGTTCTGAAACACCCTTCAGGTATTAACTACTTCAATCCAATTGGAGATTAATTCCTAAATAGCTCATCAATCTCATATTCCGACTAGCTCGAACTTTTCGGGCTTTCCGAATTATGCACTTCACTGAGTACACTTGACTATTTCTAAAAATAGACGTAGAGACTAATAAACAATTATTTGTGGCATTAATTGTCACAAGCCAATAAACTTCGGTATGTTCAGGCTTTAGACAATTTTTCTAGATTTTACAACCTTTTTCATAAAAGGGCATTTTAGTCATCTTTAGATAATATACGTATTACTCACATGATTCATAATCATATGGTTCAACATCATCAGAATGACGTTTAATTACACGCTTCCCTTCCAGAGAGACTATGTCTAGAACAACCACAAATATTAAGGATAACAGCCATACAAATATTTAGTTGAGATCTCATCACATATATCAACTATATAGTGACAACAATCTAGTATTTAGATTCAGTGACCTTCCAACTTTATCAGAATAACATTTATTCTTTACAATTGAATATGTCTATTAAATCCTAACAAATAACTGAAAGTATGTTCTTCATAAGAACCGGAACATAATAACATTTATTTAGTTCCCTTATCAGTTTACTAGATCCAGAATATGGTAAGTGTTACAACGTTTGTTTCACCTTCCATATCTGCATTTAATCTTTCTAATTTAATCACACTCGTAAGATATCATATATCTAAGAGTCGACTTTGAACTTAGATAGATTTATCTCAACACACTTGTCTAGAATAGAGATTTCAATAAGTTCTCTATTTAAGCACACGCCCTAACTTCCTTTGTAATCCTTCAAGCACTTGTAAATATTTCTTAGTCTAGTCTTCATAAGACTTAAGAAAGATCACAAGAGCTATTTCTTTAATTTCCTTTCATAAAGAAAATCTAAAGTTTATTAAATAGTTTATTTAACCTTTTAAATCGTATTTAAAACATTAACTATTTAATTAACCTTTAAGCAATGGTAGAATTAAGTCGATACTTAAATCTTATAATTTTGAAAACAACCTTTCCAAAATTAGATGTGGTCATTCTTATCCAACGTTTGAATTAATTGTCATCATATGACTGAATGATCATATTGGATCGTATCCAATGTCATGAGCTTCCGCCTTTCATTAATAATTAAAGTCTTGGAGTACTGCATCAAATATGTAGTCTCCTTGTCTCTAACTACTACAACGGGATTGCTCGTGTCATTGCTTATTTTAAAAGGATTAATATTACTTAACCATATTTGAGAACGTTTCTCAAAAGGTAACAGTCATAATTTGGTTTTACTAATCGAGAATAAAACATAAATATAAAGTTTGCTAAAACTACAACATAAAATGAAAATAAAAGAGTGTTGTTGTTTATACACGCAAAATCAAAAATGGTCTTTTGGTTTATGATTTTGCTCCCACTAGTCAACTACTCCCAATTGACTTTCAAGAATCTTTCAAAATTCTTTAGTGGCCAAGATCCCATCTGGTTACCCCGATTCCCGACGAGGGCCGATCAACCGGAATAATTCGAAAAATATGTAACTTTTGCCAATCACATCTCTATATGACTCTTGGTGGTTGACTAGTCAACTCTTTGACAATTCACATCTTTATGTGGTAGTCAACCCCTTGCCTCTAGAATAAGACGGTCCTGACGAGGGCCAATCACCGCAATACTCTAGTCAAGTCATAACCCAATATTCGCGAGATCTCATACGATCATATCTCAATAACGACGATATACCCGTGGTAGGTCAACTCCCGACGAGGGCCGATCAGTTGGATCCGAACAAAGGCTCTTCACCGTCGCTATAATATTGGGAGACAATTTTTCGACTTGATTTTTTGTGTGGAAGTATTTACGTAAATTAATTCACTTAATTAATTTTAATTACGGTCTCATCAAATATATCTATCTCTATAGACATACATCCTACACATTTTTCTAGATCATGCCTAGTCATGCATCTATCGTATCATATAAAATAAATACAAGCACAAAATAAATAAATGCGTAAAGCAACCGGTATGATCATGGACTTTTCCTAGGTGCGGTTTCGAATACAAACTGACGAAACCGCGGGTCACAATCTAAGGGTAGCTGCAACCGCCAATAGGATCTTTAATGCTCCATTCTCCAATGGGATCTTTATTTTCGTCTTTCTTTGGTCTTCATCTTCTGCTCCATTCTTGTTACATTTAATTCTATCTAATAAAATAAATACACCCGCCGCACACGGGGGGGAGCTAACGGGAATGGGATAAATGCAGAAAATAAACTAGGTCACGTTCTTCATAACGGCCTAGGACAATTTTTAAACCAACAGAAAAATTAAATCATTCACATCTATCCTATCGGTTGAGTCCATGATCAATCGGGGTCCATATAATCATATTATATCTACTATATCTAATCCATACAATAACATCTTATGAAAAAGATAAAATTAAAATTTAACTACTTGCGTCTTAATTAATCAATTAACATTTAATCTATTAAATAATTTTATCCAATCAATTAACTAATTAACATTTAATTAATTAAATGATTTTAATCGAAATAAAATTAACGATTAATTTTAAACAATTTTAATTAATTAGAACTATTCTAAAAATAAATCAAAATTAAAAATAAGTCTCTTTTGTTTCTTTCCTTTTGATTCCTAATCAAAAGGGATGCCTTTGGTTTCCTAAACCAAACGACATCTTCCTAAACCAAATTTGGTGTAGGCCTGGCCACTTTCCAAAATAAAAATTTTGAAAGTGGCCTAGGCCTTTTACAAATCAAATATTTGAAAAGGGTCTAGGCCTATTCCAAATCAAAAATTTGGAAAGACCAAAAATTTTGGTTTAGGCCTGGTCACTTTCCAAAATTAAAATTTTGGAAGTGGCCTAGGCCTAGGTCTTTTTTCAAATCAAATATTTGGAAAGGGCCTAGGCCTATTCCAAACAAAGTTTGAAATGGCCATTATTATTTTAATGTCATGTGGCATCCCAATGACCCAAACTATTTGAACCATTGGTTAACCACATGACACAACTAAACAAAGGAGATATTAATCACAACTATGAACAATATTGAATCGCAAAATACACAAAACAAAAACGGGACCACCGCATCACACCAGCCCGGGGAGCCGAGGCCGCCCGCCGATCACACGGTGGTGGTGCCGCCGCCGATCGGCCGAGCACCACCATGGCCGCCTTTTTTTTTTTCTTTTCGTGTATCAATTTTGCAAATAAAAATCTTTCATCTTTTAATTACGTGATTTAAACGATAAAATTAACTACGCAAAATAACATGCTTATTGCTTAAGCTCGAAGCTCTCTCTGATACCACTGTTAGGAAATCTACGCGGGAACGCAGCGGAATTCAAAAATTTATTTCCTATCGACCCAAGATCGACTTCGTTTAAGCAATAAACAAATAAGCTAGTAGACGGTGGTTACCTTGGTTGATCTAAAAGATCGACGCTTTGACCGTCTAAGGAGAGTAGTTCTGCATAGAGCCGCCCAAGTGTTCGGCCTCTACCGCTAGTCCACACGAACAGCCCGCCGGAATCCCATCATGGATTGCTATTGGAAAACTCCGGTTGCTAGACCGGTCTTTTTCCCCTCTCTCCAACTCTCTATAGGATGCTCTCTATTTTACACAAGAACTATTAGTTCTTGGAATTGTGATGTACAAAAGAGCTTGACACCCACCTTCTATTTATAACGAAAATGGCGCCTCTTAGTAGAGTGGAGGAGAAGAAAACATTTTCCCAATAAAATAAGGAAAATATAATTGATTGATTTATCTCATTTAATTTAATATCCTATATTAAATATTTCCAAGATATTGTCAATATCTTATATTGACTATATTTATCTTATTACCATAAATCAATTTACACATATGTGCAAATCTATAGTCATTAATATCTAATATTAATACAAGATAATCTTATTAATTAAATTACACAATCAAAGTGTATCTTATACACTTTAATGTGGCGCCCCATATAGCCAAATATTGGCTTCCGGAATATTCTTTAATTAATATAATACTATGATTAATTAATTTGCAAAATACATGTATATCACATATATACATAATTTTGAAATTTACATATCAATATACATATTTAATTAATCATTATAATTAATATCTTGTATTATATTTATTCATAATAAATAAATACCACCATATTAATTTACCACTATAACCTTTATAGTACGAGATAAACTTTCCTTATTTGGTTATCATCTATAACCACATTTTAATCCGGCTAGATGTTCATATGTGGGTGACCCGATAGGCTTCCGAATATGTTGGCCATAGACACAAAGTGCAAATTACGAAATTGCCCTTCATGCCTAACGATCACGGGATAGCGTCTAACAACACACCGTGACCCCCAATCATCGGAAGAGTCAAATTCAATGACTACTATCTTTCATGTGAAACAATTACCGTGTAACTTACAATCCTATCGCTGTAATAATATCCATACGATCGTATCTCGAGTGTCGATACATTAATGATCGTATCTTATAATCTGGATATCACGCTCTCTCGAAGTAACTCATTTAGTCCCACTTTGCAAAGATTCACGAGAGCTAGACATTCCTTATAAGAATGTCATTTCGGATATTCGATCCCAATCATAGGATACGTGATTCCCGGACGACCAATCATGTATACTCCGCATGCTTTAATATCACACCCAATCACTACCGCATGATCGCCCCGTGGCTAGGGGAAACCTCAATAGTGTCAAAGCATGAAAATCCACACCGTGATGCCATGAAGACTCCGGTCTGAAGGATAATTACACAACCGCCACATAGTGTGACACTTAATGTAAGTGGGTCAGTCTAACGTACGCATTCTCTAATACACGTCCACGTACAGTCCAAATGTCTATACACTTCGATAGACGAGATCTATCTCTGCCCTTAAAGACAGAAGACATCTAATACGTGCTAGTCTGTTTATACTATCAATGCCCTGTTTAATAGTACATCAGCCTAGAGACATTTAAGTATCAAACTTATTAAACTGATTAGAGATCTCATCAACCATGATCGCCTATCATGGTTTCTCAATCACAGTTTAATACTAAGGACGTTATCATATAACAATTCATAATTGGTTCTTTAAAAGAACATATATATGACAACAGAAAAGCCATTTAATATATGTATAAACATAAAGAAATAGTACAAATGATCCGACCCGGTCGGATTCGGTCCAACCCGATTGGGTTTAGGACACTATTTCAACACTTTTCTACATGATGAGGTAGATAAAGAGATATATATGACTCAGCCAGAGGGTTTCCATGTTCCTGGTAAGGAAGATCTTGTGTGTAAGTTGAAGAATTCCTTGTATGGACTGAAGCAAGCTCCTAGACAGTGGTATAAAAGGTTTGATAGTTATATGATCCAATTGGGTTATAGCAGAAGTCCTTATGATTGCTGTGTTTACAACAGTCAGTTGGAAGATGGATCTTACATCTATCTTGTGTTATATGTGGATGACATGCTGATAGCTGCCACTACTAGAATTTACCGGATTTGTGACAGTGGTTTTCGTCACAAATTCGTTAGTAACGGTGGTTTGTGACGAATTTGTGGCGAACCCTATTTCCGTCACGGAACCCTCCGTTGCAAATTTTTGCGTCGAAAGTAGCTTTATCGCTAAGTTTTTGTGACAAAATTGTGACGCAATCTAAATTTTGTGACACATTTGCAACGTGTTTTTTGGTGTTGAATCTGCAACAACATTTATACGTTGTGACGAAAGTGTAACGACACTTTGCAATGAGTTTGTTACCCGACATTGTGTCAAAGTTGTTACATAAAATAACGACAAATATATGATAAAACTATGTCATAATTTTGTGACGAAAATATATTAAATTTTGTCATTATTTTGTGACAAATATATTAATTTTGTCATAAGCTCGATTCGTCTGATTTAGTTTTTTTTGAGCTCGGCTCGGTTAATCATTTGAGTAGCTCGACTCGAGCTCGAACTCGAAAAAAACAAATCGAGTCAAACTTTTTTTCAAGTCGAGTACAAGTAGCTCAAGAATATCACAACTTACTTGCAGCCCTACATCTGATGGAGTGCGTGTGTGTATTTTCTTAGATAGCAGCTGCAACATAAGTGAAGATAATATTGATAAAAATAAGGAAACAAAGTAACATAGTGCTTATTTTGTATGATGTTTCCTCTCAATCATACTAGAAGTCAAATCAATTGCTTCTAAAATACGTTGAATAAAGCATTCACTAAATAATTTTTTTTTTCAAATTACTATCTAAGAAAAACTTGACGAACTACATCGGTGCACCGTCCCCCCTATAGCAGGAACTCAACTGCTTCCCCGTTTCAGCAAAAGAGCTTGAACAATTAACCTGGGAAAATGGAAAAATAATTAAGGAAATGGCTTATATTACATGTAATCCTTCGACAAAAGCATAAATATTGTAAGAAATACACACAGGCACAAGAAGAAATGTTAACATGCCATTATAACAATAAATTTACCAAAAAGACTTAATTGGTGAAAAAAAGACATTCAACAACTTGAACCATTACATGACCATAATAATGGGTTCTAGAACATAAATTTTTTTTATTAATTGTGCATCCAGAATCATAATTTTTTCTTATGCAAACAGCCAAAAAAATTTCTAAAATGGAAGCATATTTCAAAGCTTTTCTTAGCTTGCAAAAAAAAAAGCTAACAGACTTAAGTACCAAACTAACATGTTTTGATCATCTTAAGAAAAACAAAAGATTCGGTTAATCGACTACAGGTTATGATAACAATACAAGTGATCAACTCAAATAGCCCAATAAAATGCAGCAATGTATATAGCAAATTACCAAGCAACCACAGATTCGGTTAATCGACTACAAAACACAAAGATTATGTTCAAATAAAATATGCAGGTGATAATATGCAATCTGCTTACAAACTCAAGGGGATATTATGCAAGCAATTCAACAGAGGTGCTAAGAAAGGATTGATTACAGAAAAGATTATAACAGATTACAATTAAAATATCAGGTTCTGATTTCAAAGACAAGGTCTGATTCAGTCCAAAAGATTACAAAAGAATGCTGCAGATTAACACAACTTATCAGACTGAATATACACTCAAGAGACTGGTCAAACTAAGCTGACAACTCAACAGACCCCCAGAAATGATA
The DNA here is from genome assembly GCA_024500145.1 of Gentiana dahurica var. dahurica. Lineage (NCBI taxonomy): Eukaryota > Viridiplantae > Streptophyta > Magnoliopsida > Gentianales > Gentianaceae > Gentiana > Gentiana dahurica. The sequence continues at coordinate 79,766,988 of CM044906.1, read as the reverse complement.
ATCAGATCCCGAGGATGAGATTATCAAGGCTGTTGATCTATTCTTAGCACGAACCGGTCAGCAGATCAGCAAACAACAGATGTAAGCCTATTACAAAACCTTGACAGATAGCAGATATTATAAACAGGTTCATCAAATGCTATACAACACAACAGATCTTTAGAGAAACAGCAAACCAACAAAGTTGAACAACAGTAAAGATAGCACTATTCAGCAGCAGGTTAATGTAGGCTTAGTATCAGCAGGATCAAGTGCATCAAAGTTCTCAAATGCTCAAATTCAGCAGGTGCACAAATGCAGGTTAAATCAAGTACTTGCAACTGAGACCGAGAGTCAAAAGCATACTATGACAAATCAATAGCAAATTCTCTACTAGAATTGCAATTTTCAAAGACAAATCTTCACCCAAAACAAAGTCTCAAATGCATATATAGTGAAACGACAACTAGCCTTTAAGCGTTTGATTATTCTAAGAACACAACTAAATGTAAAGTGAGTATTTTCAACTAGATGAACAGACAAAAAAAAATGTCACTTATCGCACCTGCGAGAACGCTTTAACTATGTCGGTTGCATTAGAAACAACACAAATGTTGTTTAGCAAGTCGAGAGCTCGTCTTTAGATATTGTAAACAGAATTTCATGGTGAAAACAACTAGCATAACAATTATTGATAAATAAAACTCGTACACAACAAAGAAAACAAATGAAGAAACCAAGCTAAAACAATAAGTTGTGCATACAGGTGGAATATATAAATTTGAACCATTTTGATTTAATTATAACAAATATTGATGCAATTAACCCAATTTTCATCACTTGAAGCCTTACCCAAACAATATCAGTGAAAAATCCCCATTCATGTGTCACTACGGAAAAATAGAAGACTCAACACAAACATTTCCAACAATTTGCCAAGAAAGAGTACATACCAACTCCAACAATATGGCACACAAAATTACACAATAGCAGCAGATTATGAAACATTAATTCATCATAGAAAACCAACAAAATTAAGCACTAGAGAATTGAAACACGTTATCAAGAAGAATAAAGGAAGAAAAAATCAGAAAATAATTATTTTTTTACTAAACTGAAAATAGCTAAAGAAATGGTTTAGTAAGCAACCGGATAACTTAATTCTTCAGTCACCCAACAAGCAAACAAATAACAATTGATAGAGAGGAGTGACACTCGGCTGAGTTAAATAATCACAGGAAAAAAAAAATCCCAAAGTTAACGAATCATGCCTCATAGCGCTCTAGGAATGAGAAATCAACGTGACTCGGGAGGGCTGCGGTAATGTAGGAGTAAAGTAGTTTTCGATGTTTAGTCATATATTTTCTGATATCCATAGCAATCACAAAATTTATATCCTAGAAATCATGCAATGTAAAATAGTTTATTAACACTAAAATTTGTAAAAATTAAACACACCACTTAAACTTATTCCTGAACACTACTCACATCAACAAACTAAACTCAAAGTCATACACGGATGATAGATACATTAATACAGTAAAGTAATACACAAAAATTCAGCAACATCCACAAATAGAATTGATAGCTTTGAACCAAATTCTGATATCTAAAGTCTTAAAGAAGGGAATACTTTACCTGAAGTGAAGCCTCCCGAGTCCTCCGGCGGAGAAGGCGTCGTCGGAGCAGTGGTGTGGTAGACTGGTGGTCCACTGCTCGCTGCTGCTAGTCTGCTAGCTACCCTAACGCCTATCGGCTATATACTGCTGCTGCTCCAGGGGAAAGGACGGCGGACGGTGAGGGAGAGAGGAAAAGGGGATCTGGCTGAATTGAATCGTGAAATTTGTTCCCTCAGAAAAAAAAAGGAATCATGAATATATATTTTTTCCTTTTTGGATGACAGAATCATGAAATTTTAAGGACAGAAAAGCTGAAAAAGAAAATAAATAGAATTGTATTTTATCGTAGAATAATCGACATGATATAATAAATAAATTAAAAAAAAATCATACACATCGTTTTGTTGTTTTTTAGCAGGTATATAGCGAGTATGGTTCAATTAATGATCACCCATGGTCCGGTTTCGTTTCGTATTTTGAAGGAACTAAAACTTACAGTTCGGTTACGGCTAGTGATATAAATTAACCGAACCGAAAACTGAACCGAATATATCCAAACTTTTATATATTGGACCATTTATTTGGGTTTTGTAGGTTAACCGATTGAATTGAACCGAATATTTCGGTTCGATTACCTTTCAAAAACGGTTCGAATTCAATTTTTTATTAACAATAAATTTCGGCTCGGTTTTGGTTATGGCCATTAACCATACCGAACCGTATACATCGCAAGCAATAAACATGTCTTCGTCTCTTTTTAAATCTTAAACTGATGTTATGTTTATCCTCATTTGGAATTTTTTGCGAAATAAATAATGAAAGATGATAGTGCTCCATTTTTTTATTTTAAATAATTTTGTGTTATTTGGCCCTAGTTTTTATTCGATTTTGAATTCTGAACGTAGGTAATGTGCCTGAAAAAAATATTGTAATTTATTTACATTTTGGCACTAATACATCCAAAATTTATGACTAATGAGTAACGAAATATTTTTGTTGCTTTGTTGTAATGTTTCGTCAGCAATTTTTAGGTATATTGATGTGGACAAATTCATAAAGTAGCAACGAATTTGCTATAGAAAATTGTGCACCAACCAAATTTGTTGTTGGTTCGTCACAAAAATGGCGTATGATGTTTCATATGCATTATTTATCGCAATGTCGTCGCAAGTTTTCATGTAGATATTTTTTTTTAGTTTTGTCACCAATTCGTAGCAATGTTGTCGAAAAATCCTGACAAATATCCGATGTTGACAAATTTATCGTTTAGCATCGAATTAGCTACGGTGGAGTTTTGCAACCAAACTAGTTTGCCGCAAAATTGTCACAAATTATGGCGCCGGAATCTGGCGCTAGGATTTGTGACAAAATAGTCATGTACGTTTTCTCATGTACATATTTCGTCACAAAGTCGTCGTAATTTACTGCAAAACTATTTATTTTGTGTTTTGTCACTAATTCGTAGCACTGGTGTCGCAAATTTGTGACGGACAATTTTCATCACAAATTTTCGTCACAAAACCAGGAAATTCATGCTGAGAAAAAGTCTGATGTTCTGTTTCTGAAAGACCTTCTCAGTGCTGAGTTTGAAATGAAAGATTTGGGTGCAACCAAGAAATTTTTGGGGATAGGGATCTGGAGAGAAAGAAATCAGAAGAAACTATTTTTATCTCAGCAGGGCTATATACAGAAGATTTTGTCAAAGTTTGGCATGTCAGTTGCTAAGCCAATAGATACTCTTATGGCATCAAATATTCATTTGTCAGTTTTTGCTTCACAATCAGTAGAGGAGAAGGAATACATGTCAAGAGTTCCCTATGCTAGTGCAGGTGGCAGTCTGATGTATGCCATGGTGTGCACTAGGCCTGATCTGGCTCAGGCAGTCAGTGTTGTCAGCTGATTTAAGGCTCAACCCGGAAAGGAACACTGGAAAGCTGTGAAAAGAATGTTCAGGTACCTTAAAGGTACAACTGATGTTGGTCTCACTTATAGATGTGATACTCAGAAACTGATCACAGGATACTGTGATGCTGATTACGCAGGTGATGTGGACAGTAGAAAATCTATGACTAGTCAGTGATTTGGGGATACATCAGGATCAAGCTGAGATTTATTGCGACAGTTTGAGTGCAATTTGTCTAGCTATGGATCAGGTTCATCATGAGAGAACAAAGCATATTGATGTGAGGTATCATTTTCTGAGAAATGAGAAGAGGGTCGTAGTGAAGAAGATCAGGACCAAGGAGAATCCTGCTGATATGTTCACTAAACCAGTTCAGCAGAGCAAGTTTCAGTTGTGTCTGGACTTGTTGAATATTCAAAGCTTGTAAACTGAAATTCTGGATACTTAGTTGAGGGCAGATCAACTTGAGTGGATTCTGAGGAGAAGTCTAGCACTGTACATCCTGGCGAATGCATCTAGTACAAGTACATCTGATTATGCAATCTGGTGACGTTGAATGAGAGTTCAAGTCAAGGTGGAGATTTGTCAGTTTTGGTGACTTGACCTCTAAAATGATAAATAATCTGGTGGAACTAATCTGAGAAACTGAAGACTGAGAATGATGGTCAGTTTTAGTTAAGTATATTCAGTTCTGTGAAAGTCAGTTTGATGAAGTGTAACTGAGTTTCTTCTAAAGTCAGCAGTCAGTTTCTGGACTACTGTGTCTTACTGAGTATAGCTGAGTTCTACATCTTGGCAGTTGATTACAAATCTGGGAAGTCAGTTTTGAGCTGAGTTTCGTCTGGTGGATAACAGCTGGAGCTGGGGTGCACATCTGGGGTATTTATGAGAATTCCGATATTGATCTTATGGCGGTTAGGGTTTGGGATTTGTGTCTATAAATACCAATGTTGTAATCAATGCAAGAGTGTGTCTTTCAAAGTGTTATTCACACACTTGTGAAAACCTTGTAATTACGTGCAAAATAAATTTCTCATTTTCTGTCCGTGGAGTAGTCGGCACAATGACGAAAACCACGTTAAATCACTGTGTTCTTCTTGTTTCGGTGTTTATCAATTCCGCCATTCTTTACGTTTGCATTGCTTCTGTGTTTGTTTCTTTCTTAAACTGCAAGCTTTCTGTCTGTGATTATAATAGCTTGCATTTGTATATAAGTTGTCAGGAAAGAGGTAAAGGATTACAAGTTTGTTATGTTGTTGAAACTACAGAATTTGCATACCATTTTGCTATTCTGTAAATGTCCTAAATTTTCAATCAAATCTTTGAAGAAAAAAAAACATTAGGCTATTGTGGCTTCTCATTTATAGTTTATCTCTTGAATAATTCAATAAGCTGGATTTTTTTATTTTTAGTTTATCACATCCACACTAGATTTTTTTTTTCTAGTTTGTTGTGTGAAAAGATATTCACTAAATATTTACGCATAGTTCTGAAAAAAATTTGTGTAATGGATTTATGTTGTAAAGATTTTCAAAAGCTTTTTGTACAGTGGAGAAAATGTTTATGTTTAAAAAAAATACAAAGTGGTGATTTGTCATTGTGATAAAGTTTTTTCAGTGAAGATGTTCTAATACATATGAAGAGACTGTAATCAATTAAGTCAAACTCTGTTTAGACAACTATACAGGAGAACATGTTGTAATCCTATAGTCTGAGATGAGCAGTAATTTTCCTAAGGTGAATAAAGATCATGGCAAAAACCTTTATAGGGAATTCTCTCTTGATAGGGCCGAGATCAACCCTCAGCGAGCGTCTCAACCCATTTTCTTCCTCCTTCATGAGAGAAATGGCTTTTAACATGCAAGATATGTAAGGAAATCAGCAAGGTTACACAGTCGAATTCAAAATGCCAGGTAAATTTCTTTCCTGAATAGATACTTCATTTAATTTTTCCTTAAAAGCTTCTTCATACTTAGGATATATCAAGCATTATTTCCTCATTTTCATCAGCAGCATGTTCTATGTGCTCATCATTCTCAACAAGATCCTAAGCAATACTAGGATATTCAATAAATTCAAAGTGTATTTACTCAATGACTCTTCTAGACTCAGGATTATAGCACTTATAGACCCCAAAATACTCAGAAAACCCAACAAAGATACATTCAATGCTCTGAGAGGAAAATTGTCTAGGTTATCTTTGTTATTAAGCACAAAACACTTACAACCAAAAACATGGAAGTAATTGACCCTATGTGTTTTCCATTCAACGGTTCATAAGGTGTTGTGAGTCTACTGATCAAATAATATGCAAAAAACAACTGTTTCAACCCGCAAGAATCTATGGAGTTTATACTTATTTAGCATGGTTCATGCAGCCTCTTGTAATGTTATGTTCTTTCTTTCTACAACACAATTATGTTGAGGTGCGTTAGTTGCAGAAAATTCATGTTTTAATTCCATTTGAAATGCAAAACTCTGTAAAATTTGTGTCTATGAAATCTCCACCCATAAAACTTCTTACCTTAACCTCCTTGGTATTGTAGGTATTTTGAACTTCTTTTACAAAATAATCAAAGGGTTTCACAGTGTCACTCTTATGCCTTAAAAAGATAGTCCTCGTGCACTTGGAGAAGTCGAGTACAATGACAAACAAATAATGAATGCTTGCCACCTAGACTTGACCTTCTTGTAGGTCCAAATAAATTTATAAGCGAAGTTATTTTTTGATACTTAGACAATTCTTACGACGCATTCATACTCATTCTCCTAGTTTATATACTTTTTGGAGGAGAATCAAAGTAGTGGGAAGGCACCGAGTGACTACCCCGCACATTAATGTATCTAAGTTCGAGTCTCCTAATGAAGAGATGCAGACCTACTTCTTCATGGATTGTTAGAATTAGGACCGTCAGGGATCCAAAACGGATTGTAATAATCAAGAATAAACTAGAAAGCATAAATCACACAAGAACAATAACACAGGATTTAACGTGGTTTCCGGAAAATGCCGACTACTCCACGGGCAGAAAGAGGAGAATATATTATCACTGGAGATTTTACAGACTCTTGGCTATTGCCTAAGGAAATTTCTCAAAGCTACTGCTGCTTCTACTGCGGCAAATATTTTAGGTTACAACATATGTGTATTTATAGCCACAAAAAACTAGACCTAGCCGCTGTAAAGACATACTAGCAGAATGACTTAAATACCCTAGATGTGAACTCAGCTCAACTGACTCCACCAGACGTAACCTTGCTGACACTTACCCAAACTGAGATTTGCCCAAAACTGACTTTCCCAAAGTTGACTTCTGCTAAAGCTGACTTCTGGCAAAACTGACTTCTGCCCAAAGATGACTTCTTCCCAAAGCTCACTTCTGCTCAAAGCTCACTTTTTCTTGGCTGAATTTGCTCAGCTTAGTACTAAACTCAGCTTAGTACTAAACTCAGTTTAGTACTCAGCCTAAATAAGAGGTCCAGTCATATATCCTAACAATTCAGCTGACTTCAGGCATACTTCAATCAGAGTGTTACTAGCAATGGTGGCACAGCAGGACTTAGAACTTGAGCAGTTAGATGTGAAGACAGCTTTTCTACATGGTGAGGTAGATAAGAGATATACATGACTCAGCCAGATGGTTTCCAAGTTCCTGGTAAGGAAGATTTTATGTGTAAGTTGAAGAAGTCATTGTATGGACTGAAGCAAGCTCCTAGGCAGTGGTATAAAAGGTTTGACAGTTAGTTGGAAGATGGATCTTACATCTGTCTTATGTTATATGTGGATGACATGCTGATAGCTGCAGAGAAAAAGTCTGATGTTCAGTATCTGAAAGACCTAATCAGTGCTGAGTTTGAAATGAAAGATTTGGGTGCAACCAAGAAAATTTTGGGGATGGGGATCTGAAGAGAAAGAAATAAGAAGAAAATGTTTTTATCTCAGCAGGGCTATATACAGAAGATTTTGTAAAAGTTTGGCATGTCAGCTGCTAAGCCAATAGATACTCTTATGGCATCAAATGTTCATTTGTCAGTTTCTGCTTCACAATCAGCAGAGGATAAGGAATACATGTCAAGAGTTCCCTATACTAGTGCAGTTGGCAGTCTGATGTATGCCATGGTGTGCACTAGGCCTGATCTGGCTCAGGCAGTCAGTGTTGTCAGCAGGTTTATGGCGCAACATGGAAAGGAACACTGGAAAGCTGTGAAAAGAATGTTCAGGTACCTTAGAGGTAAAACTGCTGTTGGTCGCCTTTATGGAGGTGATACTTAAGAACTGATCAAGGATATTGTGGGTCTGATTATGCAGGTGATGTGGACAGTAGAAAATCTATAACTGGTTATGTTTTCACATTGGGGAATTCAGTTGTCAGCTGGAAAGCAACCCTTCAAACAACAGTGGCTTTATCAAATACTGAAGCTGAGTTTATGGCTCTCACTGAAGCATCCAAGGAGGGTTTCTGATTGAAGGGACTAGTTAGTGATTTGGGCCTATATCAGGATCAAGCTGAGATTTATTGTGACAGTTTGAGTGCAATTTGTCTAGCTAAGGATCAGGTTCATCATGAGAGAACCAATCATATTTATGTGAGGTATCATTTTCTGGGAAATGAGAAGAGGGTTTTAGTGAAGAAGATCAGCACCAAGGATAATCCTACTGATATGTTCACTAAACCAGTTCAGCAGAGCAAGTTTCAGTTGTGTCCGGACTTGCTGAATATTCAAAGGTTGTACACTAAAATCTTAATACTCAGTTGAGGACAGATCAACTGAGTGGATTCTGAGAAGAAGTCTGGTACTGTACATCCTGGCATTGACGAATGCATCTGGTACAAGTACGTCTGATTATGCAATCTGATTGACTGTGAATGAGAGTTCAAGTCAAGGTGGAGATTTGTCAGTTTTGGTGACTTGATCTCTAAACTGATGAATAATCTGGTGGAAATAATCTGGAAAACTAAGACTTAGAATGATGGTCAGTTCAGTTAAGTATATTTAGTTCTGTGAAAATCAGTTTGATGAAGTGCAACTGAGTTTCTTCTGAAGTCAGCAGTCAGTTTTGGTCTACTGAGTTTTGCTGAATATAGCTGAGTTCTACATCTGAGTAGTTGGTTACAAGTCTGGGAAAGTCAGTTCTGAGCTGTGTTTCATCTGGTGGATAATAGCTGGAGCTGGGGTCCACATCTGGGGTATTTATGACAATTCTGATAAAGATCTTATGGCGGTTAGGGTTTGGGATTTGTGTCTATAAATACCAATGTTCTAATCAATGCAAGTGTGTGTCTTTCCAGAGTGTGTCTTTCACTTTGTGAAGAATACCTTGTAACTTTGTGCATAATAATATATCTCGTCTTCTGTCTGTGGAGTAGTCGGCACAACGCCAGAAACCACGTTAAATCAATATGTTCTTTTTGTTTCTGTGTTTTATCCATTCCTCCATTCATTACGTTTGCATTGATTCAGTTATAATCTTTCTTAAACTGCAAGTTTCTCGTCTGTGTTTCAACATGGATGATGGTGCGGCTGTGTTGACTTTCAAAGTAGGTGTTCTAGTAGAAATAGACCACATTAGGGAAGATGATAGTTTATCTGTATAATTGTGTATGTTGAGATCTTTAAAATGATGTAATAACAAAGGCGGGGTACCTAACAACAATTATTACTGACAAGAGGATGTTGTTGTTATTACTAATGTTATTATTTCAATTTTAGTTTCTGATATTCCCATAGAAGGCTTTGTAACTAAAAATTTTGGTTTCGGATTCAAATCCGGGTAATTAGGTATAATTCAGTTGAGGCTATTACAATCATTGAATTTCAAAACCAATCAAACCCCCCTCCCAATTTTCATGCCTAACAACTATTTATTTAATGTGTAAAGAAGTACGCACTTATATCTAAGCTTGAAAATTCTACTAATTAACAAACAAACAAACGAACAACTATTTGTTTAATGTGTAAAGAGGTACTCACTTGATTAAAAATAGATGTAAACAATTTAGTGCACCAACGCTTTTGGTAAACAAAAAAAGCCATGAGGCAATGTGGTAATTCTCTATAGGAAAAGAACTTTGACGATGCTGGATGTCGTCTGATAACAAATCTGGGCTAAATTGATCTAGAGACAACAATCAAGATCTTAAACTTAAGAACGTTGTATTATTGAAGAATGTTTGGGTTTTAGGTTTTGACTGAGCCTGAGAGTTTATTCTCAAGCTGCATAAATATCCAATAAGAGTATTGGAATCAAGTCATTCGTAGATCCTTAGGGATAGTTTATATAAGGGGTGTCTCACCCGTTTACTTGTCCAACAAGTATTAGGATTCTTAACCCCTAAGGATTAATGTGTCTGTCCTGAATTTTAGGGATAATTACGGTTATAACCGATTATTTAAATCACAGTCTTAATGACCGAGGATTATTTCCATAACCTATCTTATTTTATAGGACACACGCTTAATATGTTACGTTGAAGCCTCGTGGCCGACATACGCCGAGCTTCCTAGCCCAGCTCGGTCTAGATATGACCTTCCTGACCTCCCCTGTAACCGAACCGACCTGTAGTGGTTAGTTCGGGAGACTAGTTCGGAGTTCCCACCTGGGGCTCTAAACCTTTAGCAAGATAGATTGTAGGGATCCTGGCCTTTTTTTGGGGTGATGCTACCCTACATTTATCTATTGCTCGTCCATTGTACGAACGACACGTGGCATGTCCTAACCCCAGACATCGTCATAAACCCCCTAGATCTAGCTGAATTAGCACGGTTAGATCAGATCGGTTATTGGTGGAGTTTGGACCGGACTTTCGGCACTTGTATACTTGACTACCTTTTTAGTCTGCCAGCTGGACAACCGACGTCATGGGCACGCTCACACTGTGTGGGAATCGAGGCATTTTTTCACCCACATATTCGAATCGGGGCAGTTATGATCGCGTGTAACTCACTAACGTCGATATTACTAGCAAGAATACTAGGTACATCGTAGTAAACTTGGTATTTCTCCTCCTTTTCTCACCAATCTACTAACTTGGATTAGTTAATCTTTATGTTTACTTCCCCACATAATTTTCTTAAATTAATCAAGCGAGCTTTTAGTTTAGTTTTAAAGCTACGGGTGCAACTCCTAACCTTATCTACTCCGACAATGGTAGTAGGCAATCTATACGCAAGCTACCCTCCTTAATTGGTCCGTAATTGGCATACGCATAAAGAACTAGAATTTCCGATATCGAGCGCTAACTCATACTGCTAACCCACCTAGATAGCTGTCGACACTGATCAGCACGTTCATAGGGTCCATCAAAACTATGTCCAAATTAACACTTCACTATTCATATTTCATGTTAATTTTACGATTAAAATAAGCTGATTGGCCAGATCTAACCTACTGTTAATTAAACATGTCGATCAACGTAGCTTTAGTGAATCCTCCAGATTAAGTTGTCTAAATATTGCCTCGGTAAACCGGTATAGACCGCCGGTTTACCGGGTCAGCTTTTCTTAATTCCGGATCTACATTGCTCAATTACGATTAATCTAAGTAAATATTGGGGTTGTTAAACATGTAGATTAACTAAATTATATAGATACAAACATATCTACCATATTGAAGACAAAAAGGAATGTTCAAAGCTTCATAACTTCAACAATGGAGATCTAGCTCGATCCACTCAAGCTAGAGATGGTAGAGAAAGTGAGAAAACTAGAAATAACTCCTTAAAAGCTTGAAGAACTTTTATTTCATCAAATTATATAATGTAATTGAAGATTCAATAATAAGATATGTAAGATGTCCAGTTCTGCGGCCTTATATAGATACAATGACCGAATTATGACTCTCAGAAACCCTAACCGACCTAGACAATACGGCATAATCGATTTCGTGTTCCTCAAGGCCCTCGGTTTACCGGACCTAACCCTCGGTAAACCGGGCTGACTTTTCTCCTTTTTCTTCAACAGACTTCTTCCTTGACTTCAATCACTTGGCCCAACATGCTCCTTTTGGTCCAGATCCATTCTCCAACGCTCCAGATTTGGTACATCCTATAAAACACATAAAATGAGACAAAACAGTACCAAATCTTCGGGAAAATAACATAGATGCAGAATTACGATCATGGGAACACGCACATAGCTTTTAACACATATCCTCTCTTGAGCAGAATTCGGGGTGAATAAGAGTATAATTATTGGTACCATTTAGGGCGTTATCAACTACCCCCCCCCCCACTTAGCTTTTGATCGTCCCGAGAAAAAAGGTGAAAAAAACGACACTCCGATCAGTATACAAGTTAATTAAAAACAACTATGCTTCATAAAGTCAAGATCAAGATCATGCCACTCATATCCATCAGTAACGCATTAAACACAATTCACGTCATGAGCCAATGTGTGTGCAATAACTTTCACAACCGCTTAGTAATACAGACAACCGAGTATATATTACCCTTAGGCTCGCGTTTATCGGTCTATGCAAAAGTCGTGCATCTTACGCTCTATCGACCCAATTTTTGCCAAAGAGAATATAGATGTATATATTGCAATGCACTTTTCTTTCTTGGCCGGTGATCTCTCATTGATTTATCTATCCTCACGGTCTCACTCTTGATAAACTACCAAATCCGAAATTCCTTTGCCTTTATAAGCGTTGGTGAAACATAATTCGGGATAAAGCCAGGGTCAACTCTAGTCAAGGCAATATGCTATCGACTACACACCAAGGAAAGTGAGTTATACGTGCTTAAAATGGTGGCCCATAACAGAATATGCGCTTAATATGCCACTACTTCAGAAGTGGGCACTTACCTTCACTTGTACATCGTGGAACAAAGATGAAGTCAATTAACTCAAAAAGATCAAAGATATCATATTTTTTTGAAATTATTTCGAAATGAATCAAAGTCTAGGTTGTGAACAGTGCCTCAAAGAGAATCAAGATAATCACGTAATTCATGGAATATAGTGCTAAGAAGCTAAGTGACGTTCCTTACCCCCCACTTAATCGAAACATTGTCCCCAATATGTAAGGTGAAAAATGAAAAATGAAAAGGAACTTAGCTTCGGGTAAGGGTGGAGCCAAAGAAGAATTGAGGTTTGCATAAAATTGAGCCAAAGAAGAATCGGGTACTCTTATGGGCCCACCGGTGGATTGCAAACCCCAAAATGTGCATTGATCCGCTCAATTGAAAAGTCCACTTTAACTCCACGGACCATCGCAAATGTAACCCCTGGGTTATACGAAAGATAAGCATAAAATTCTCTTACCACTGTGGCGTTGAACCGTGTCAGTGCCTCAGCCATATCCAGAATGACTTGTGCTTATAGGGCTCGTGGAAAGATCTCACCACAATTGTCCAACTCTACGCCCCGTTCTCAAGCAACTGGTCTTCCGTTCCAATGCCCTCAGAACTATTCGTAGATCTCTAAGGAATGAAATTGCTCAACCCCATCTATCAAGGGGTTTGCATCTCCGTAAACACTCTGATAACCACTTGGACGATGGACGGTTCGGCTACGCTTGGGACCCATCCTGAATGATAATAGGAACTGAAGATGAAGCTGATACTGGAAAAGGTACCCTCGGTAAACCGGCCTGAATCCACAGTTTACCGGCCTGAATTTTCTATTTTTCTTTCTAGGACAGTGCTCTGATGAAGAAAGAAGACAAACTGTAGCACTTCACTATTGCAGCAACACTACTAATCAGCAACAAAGATGGAAGATATGGTGTTTTGGTTGTCGAAATTGAAGAAAATAGGTTTGGTTTTGGTGGAGTTATGGCGGTGATAGTGGTGGTGATGGTGGCCGAATTTTCTAAATGAAGAAGAATTGGAAGAATTTTTGTGATTTGAGAAGAGGATAGTAGATGAGAATGATGATAATGGTGGTGAAAAGGTGGTTTAAATAGGAGAAATGATGGAAGGTGGAAGGATTTGATGGAATAGTGGCTAGAGGAGTAATTAGGGTGAGGGATTTGAGGAGGTGATTGATAGGATTGAGGTGGAGTTATGGTGGAGTGTGGGAAAGGATGAAAGTTTGAAAATAGGGAAAAATGGACGGTTTCAGCTGACTAGCAGTATCTGGTACAACATGTGTCCTCCACGTGCCTATAAAAATTCTGCTTTGTAAACAGACATTCAGAAAACTGAAAATCTTATCTCGGTAAACCGGAGGTAACCCTCATTTTACCGGGGCTTTTTTCCCCCAGATTTCTCTGTACTCCTTCACTGCACACTTTAATTAATCTCACTGCTCAATCCTGACCTCTAATTGACTAGTCTCTTACTCCTTTTGTTGCTATTTCCGACTTAATCCTAACCTACTTCACTATAATCCACAACGAGTAAAAAAACCTTCCCAACAACCATTGGTTTCAAGCCTAAGGGTGCGGTAGGATGGAAAAAAGATCGTCCCTTCATCCAGCTACTTTTATTTACTCCTATTCTAACAAAGGGTTCAAGGGAATAGTTCTGAGTTTAAAGTCGTCAGCTCGACTTACCTTCGGACCTTCAATCAATCAAAAGTCGGGGCCTTTACTCGCCAAACATGCATCTTTGAGGTTCCAACCGTCATGCACTTCCTTTCTCATTGATCATTACCGTTCGAGAGTGCCTTGTCACGGTTTTCCATAGAAACTTTCTGAGCTCTCTTCCTTGCACGTCTCTCTCTCTTTGCTTGCGTACTAGGTCGTCTTCTGCTTCGAGAATTAATCTTTATACCCAAGGACTCCACATTTTCCACTTTAAGCTCTAATCCGTCACTATACAATACGGAAGGACTAACTTCCGTGAGGGCCTTGTTGTGTTCCTTCTCTTTGCTCTCTCTAAGCATTAATCTCATGAATTCGTACTCAACAGTTTCTACTACAACCTCTCGTTGCCTAGGCCCTTCCTTCTCTATCTCCATGACTTCTACTTTGCCTGAATCATAAGTCATCTTGCAACTTTCCGGCCTATTATCTAGAGGCTCTAAGATTTTGAAATATACTGCATCATTATTCAATCTTAAAGTGACCTCCCCATTATCAAAATCCATGACTGCTCTGCTTGTCTCTAAGAAAGGTCTTCCTAACAAAACTGGGGAACTTGGGTCCTCTGGTACGTCTATAACCGTGAAATCAATTGGAAAAGTGAACCCTCTTGCTTTTATCGTGCACTTCTTAAGCAAACCGGCAGGCATATCTCTAGTCCTATCAACAAAGGTCATAGTTCGGGTTTGATTCATAATGACTGGAAGCTTATTCTTCTGGTAGAGGGATAGAGGTAGAAACAGCTTGAACCGGAATCGCAAAGACCTAAACCTACAAATATACCATTGATAGAAATTGGGAGTCGAAATGTTCCAGGGTCTCCTAAATTTTCTACAGTATCAGAATATGGGTAATCCGTAGAATCTGAGAACATGGTGTCCAGATCCTCCTCCAGATCATTAGAGTCATAATCGGACGATATATCAATTAGCTCGATAGAAAACGTACTTGTCCGATAAGTCTCATACTCCTTCGGGTTTTCCTCGGCTTCCCGTTTAAGTTTTTCAGTTTCCTACTCCACTCGCTTCTTATCAGCCTCATATTGCACTATGGCTTCTGATCCAGGGTAGATAGAGATTGGTTTGATGTTCAACATAGTACGAGGCATTGTGTCTGACTCGTCTAGCCTTAATTTCTTTTTCTTGACTGAATTTCTGAAGTGTCCGGATACTTCGCAAAAGAGACAAAATAAAACAAAGAAAAGGTTAGCAACTTCCGCTTCAGTTGGGGTTGATCCCAACTGTTGCAGACCTACTAACTAAAATCAACTAGGAATAACACAGAAAAACAAGGGTTGTTCAGAATTCGATTTCCCAGGCCTCGGTAAATCGGGGGTAACCCTCAGAAAACCGGGCCTAAGATTCCTTATTCTGGCAGATTAACAGGTCCAGGTTTGATCCAAAAACGACTCAAGACTCAAAATAAAATAAAATAAAATAAAATAAAATAAAATAAAAATGACTTCATAATCGGAATTAAAACGTTTATCTTTAAAATTGGCCATTGTCCCCGGCAACGGTGTCAAAAATCTTGATCACGTGTAAATCACTAATGGCAAGAATACTAGGTACATCGTAGTATAGTTAATGCGAGTCAAGGTCGATCCCACAGAGACAATGCAAGTTTAGTTATAAACGATTCTAACCTAATTAAGAAGCGACATATAGGCGGTCATTGACCAATAATGAATATAAAAGAAACTTGGTATTTCTCCTCCTCTTCTCACCGATCTACTAACTTGGATTAGTTAATCTTTACGTTTACTTCCCCACATAATTTCCTTAAATTAATTGAGTGAGCGTTTAGTTTAGTTTTAAAGCTACGGGTGAAACTCTTAACCCTATCTACTCCGACAATGGTAGTAGACAATCTATATGCAAGCTACCCTTCTTAATTGGTCCATAATAGCCCATACGCATAGGAACTTGAATTGCCGATATCGAGCACTAACTCATACCGCTAACCCTCTAGACAACTATCGACACTGATCATCATGTTCCTAGGGTCCATCAAAATTATGTCCAAATTAACACTTCACTATTTGTATTTCATGTTAATTTTACAATTACAATAAGCAGATTGGCCAGATCTAACCTACTGTTAATTAAACATGTCGATCAACGTAGCTGTAGTGAATCCTCCAGATTAAGTTGTCTAAATATTGCCTCGGTAAACTGGTATAGACGCCGGTTTACCGGGGGTGGCTTTTCTTAATTCCGGATCTACATTGCTCAATTACGATTAATCTAAGTAAATCGTGCGGTCGTTAAACATGCAGATTAACTAAAACACATAGATACGAACAGATCTACCATATTGAAGACAAAAAGGAAGGTTCAAAGCTTCATACCATCAACAATGGAGATCTAGCTCGATCCACTCAAGCTAGAGATGGTAGAGAAAGGGAGAAAACCCGAAATAACTCCTCAAAAGGTTGGAAGAACTTTTATTTCATCAAATTATATAATGTAATTGAAGATTCAATAATAAGATATGTAAGATGTTCATTTCTGCGGCCTTATATAGATACAATGACCGACTTATGACTCTCAGAAACCCTAACCGACCTAGACAATGCGGCAGAATCAATTTCGTGTTCCTCAAGGCCCTCGATTTACCGGACCTAACCCTCGGTAAACCGGGCCGAATTTTCTCTTTTTTCTTCAACACACTTCTTCTTGGACTTCAATCACTTGGCCCAACATGCTCCTTTTGGTCCAGATCCGTTCTCCAACACTCCATATTCGGTACATCCTATAAAACACATAAAATTAGACAAAACAGTACGAAATCTTCGGAAAAATAACATAGATGCAGAATTACGATCTTGGGAACACGCAAATAGCATTTAACACATATTCCACACAATAACGAGCCTATCTATCCTCTATTGAGCAAAATTCGAGGTGAATAAGAGTATAATTATTGGTACCATTTAAGGCGTTATCAAGTTACCAATGCATTTGGACGGTATCCAAGGCATTATAAGGGGTTTCCACCCTCACCCTGTCATATCAACCGTCTCCATCCCTCGATTATATCTGAGGCTAAGGACTTCACTTCATCGGATTCTTTATCTTCTTTATCCTTCTAACTCACAAGTAAGCATTCCTTTCCTTCGTTCCTTTTTTTATTTTAATCGGTTAATGAGGGCAGTGCCTGTTTGTAGTAGTTCTGTTAAGAGAGAGTGTGTGACTTTTTCTGAGTCGGATTCCGAGATTAACCAGCCTGATTTTAGGCTTTTTGCCCATAACCCTACACCCCTAGCATTTCCAGGTTGAAGATGGTTAGAGCACTTGATTGTAAACCCTTGTTTCACTCCCTCAGCCCCCATTCCTAGATCTTCATCCAGAACTTCTTCATTTGTGCTATCCTTGATAGCTTACATGGCCACCAAGGGACTTATCGGCATTCATGGTGTTAAATCCACTATGACTCAAGTCGAGTTAGAAAGTGCTTGCGACACCTACGGGATAGATGTATGTTGGTCCCTTGAAAAGGCTAACACAATTTTAGAGGGGAGGGCGCGGGGGTGAATAAACTTGTCACCACATCTCTCCCAAAAACTGAATCTAAAACCAGATTGAGTTCAACTAAAACTTGTGCGGAGTTAAACTAACTCAACTGAGTATAAGTCAATACTGACTTATCCTTAGTCTAGTTAACCGGCAGCGGATTAAATTAAGCCTTTATAAAATATGAATTATCAGATGATATGTTGAATCAGTTTCTTATGTTTGCTGAATGTGTGAACTAGATGATTATGACTAAAATGCAGTAAGTAAATGCGTGTTGTAAATAAACAAGAATTATAGAGGTTCTAGGTGGTGTAATCATGTCAATACTCTCTTCCCCTGTGATGTGGAGGAAAATTCCACTAGAACTTCTTGAGATGGCCCAGTTACAAAAAGTTCTAAACTGATAGTCCTTGACTAATCCCTAGCTTCACTATCTAAATACTTGTAGAACAGGTAGAATGGTTGCACTTCAATTTTTTGAAACACTGGTCCTTGGAGGGTTGAATTGCCTCTTCACCAGCTCATCATAAACACAGTCTTCCTGACTGCACTCAACTGTCCTTCAAACCTTCTTGGTGTTTCACAGTCTAAAACCTTTGATAAAATCAAAGTTGAGACTTGAATCAATAACTATGATTCAATTGTGATATGAGCTTTTCGTCTAGATAAAAGATTTTATGCACAACTCTGATTTCTTCAGATGATTGATCTTGATATACTTGAATGCTAATGAACACTTGAAGAAATCTTTTGATCTTGCAATTAAGTGTTTTACAGGAATTCTCTTGATTTACTTTCCCCTTTGATATGAGCTTTATTGGCTTGATTGATTATTAGAATTCCTCTCTCGCTTTTTTTTTTCATAAAAGAATCAGCCAATTATAGGGGTTTATCTAACGGCCAGATTATATGAATTTGAATCCTTGTAGCCGTTAGTGGTCCTCCTTTCTTGCTTGTACGTTACTGTCAAAACGGATAGATTATCCTCCAATCATATTGCTTGTTCTGTAACGGTTGAATTCTTCTTCAGTTTTACTTAACCAACAGTTCCAAAACTGATTCACTGAGAATATTGTTAGCTCTCAGTTCCTAAGAGCTTTAACTGAGTTTTTACTCTTCTTCAAGAACTCAGTACTCTTCCTTTCATATGATTATAATTGATTTAATCAGAGTACACCATTTTTAAATCAAACAGCAAAGACATCATTGTACTTATGTGTCTTAGCTCTCCATACATGATCTACATAGTCAGTTCAGGTTATCACAGACTTGCCTGAAGTCTAACTTATGTAGTCTCGATTTAGTCTTCATAAACTGAGTTTGAACCCTCAGTTCTTCAGTTTTCAATAACTGAGTTTGAACCCTCAGTTCTTCAGTCTTCTAGATAAGTCGACTGAGTCTGTGTCCCTCACCGAACTTACCTTCTTCAGTTTCCGTTGGTATGCTCTTATGTCAGTTTTCCAGTATTTATTTTGGATCTCAGTTTCCTCAAGTTACTTACTCAATTTCTCAGTTCTGAACCTAGAACTATTACAGTGCTTGTCTGATTAATCTATACAAATATCAGACTCTAATAAATCCTATACATTGATATCTAGACATCTTTTTGTTTTGCACTATAACAGCTAGTTATGACACTTCATTAATGGGGTCTAAAGCAATAACTGAATAAGTGATGAATCATCATCAAAACATAAATTTTATTTCCAACAATTTCCCCCTTTTTATGATGTCAATACCCTCCTTAAAAGAAATGCAAAAAGATAAAACAAAATACAATAAATAACACGACGAACTGAGAAACTGAGAATTTATTGATAACTGAGTTACAAAGCTGTGTAATAAAATACAACATAATAGAAAGAGCTAAAAGATAGCTTCGTTTTATTTAACAGTTTAACTAAATTGATTGTCATAAGCCTCAGGAACATTTTTCATAGCATCATTTGTTGCAATGCTTTCGATTCCATGGATGCTTCCCATATGTTCCATGACTCAGACAAATTGTGCTTGCTGAAGAAATTGCTCTTGAATAGAATTGTGAAGGTAAAAACAGATGTCCTCAGTCTTTCATTTGTGGTTGTTTTTAATAGATTCTGAACTAACTCAGGTTCAGTCTTTTCAACCTTGTCTGATGCTTTGTCTAGAATACCATCCCTTTCCCATTTCTTAAGTTTGTTCCAGTAATGCATTAGAATCTTTTGCATACGTAGGAATGTTTCTAGAGATTCTTGTCTTGATTGTCCTTCTCTGGTTGGTAAAACTTTGAATAAGTTGTAGAGACGAGAATCCAAGCCAAGTCTTTTCTCAGTTGGTTCTGAGTATTTAGCAATCAGCTCCATCTCCCCATCAGTGAATTCTCCTCTTGCTTTCTTCAATTCAGTCAGCTTATCATCAATGTTTCCAAGTACTTGTGGCATCTCAGTTGCATGGACTTTTAAGATATCTAAACTTTCCCCCTTATTGACATCATCTTTATCAATCAGGCTCTTGATATAAGCGTTCAGGTTCTGCTGAGTTGATGCCAAAATGGTTTGAGCTACAACTGAATTTTTCATGCCATTTTCCATCAGGGTAATTCTGTCAACCAGATTATTGAGAATACCTTCCCATCTATCTTGGGTTTCATCTCTCCTTGCATCATTTTCAATGGTTGTTTTTCGAAGCTCAATCAGAGTATTTTGACTGTTGCTAGTGACGATATTCATTTTCTTTTCCAGTTCGCTTCTTTCATTCTTTCTGGCTTCTAAGGATTTTAGAACTTTTCCAAACAAACTGTTATCGTCCTTCTGAATTCTGATTATCTCATTATGATAGAACTTAATGAGATCCACTTGAGTTGGTATGTCTTTTGAGGTTCCGGCTTGTTGTTCGCTGACTTTGCTTTTCTCAGTCTCAGTTGACTTAGTTTGCTTAAGAGGTGAGAGAACAACTTGCTTCAGCTTTTCCTTGTATTCTTTTGATCTTCTCCTTTCTTCAGACTATTTTCTAATTTCTTTTTGATTTGATTGATCAACATTTGCTGCTGGTGACATTTGCACGTTGAATTCATCATCTGATCCTTCACCAGCCATGTCAGCTTTAGTTCTTGCTATTTCTGCCACAGATTTGTCAGTAGGAGACTGATAACCTCCTCCTTCTTCTTCTTGTACATCCAATTCTGTTCTAGAGCTAGAACTTCCACTGCTTTCTTCAGAATCACTAGAATCACCATAAGTATTCTGATCAGTTCCAGTTTTCTTTTCTTGCAAAGAGGCGAGAATCCCTTTTTGTAAGTTAGGATCTCCTTGTGTGTTTCTGATTAATGCATATCCACGATTTAAAAATTCATCGGTGTTGATCAGTTCAGATAGGTTGGTAATGTTGTAGAGATCAAATACCCAGTTCTCAGTGACTTCCATTTCCACTAGTTGACTTCTTTGATTGGCGATAGAATTGAATTTCCAGATTTGATATTTGCGCAATCGCTCATAATCAGCTGTCATTAGTTCTCCATGATCAGGTGAGGATTTTGATTGAGTAACAATTTCCTTATTTCCTCTTGAGATCTCCTGGGCAACTTCCAGAGTATTTTCAGTTCTCACAACATCTTCAATTTGCATTGGATCAGTTTTGCTGGTTTCTCCCTTAGCAGTAACTGGAATGACTGATGATTCTTTTTCAATAGCTGAAACTGAGATTATCGGCTCAGTTTCCAAATCTTTGTTATTAACAAGTTTTTCAACAACTTGTTCTCCAGCTGGCTCAGGTTCCAGTTGAGGAATTGGTACTACTTTCATCGTGGATCCAGTGATTTCCTCTTCATTGACCAGCTCATCCAAGTGGATGACTTCAATCGGTCTCGATTCTACTTTAGCTCCTTTTTCCTCAGAATGAGAAGCTGAAAATTCTTTGATTGATTCCTCAAATTCTCGTCTGGAAACAGATTTTTGAGGTGTGGATCTGGTCTTTGAAAGTAACTTCAGCATGTCCATTGTTGCTTTGTCAATTAATCTTTCTTCACTATCAGATCCTTCATCGTCATGTTCAACTCTCAGGGTCTGTTCCCCCTGAGTGTCAGTTTCATTCTGTATGTCAGCTTCAACATTTTGTTCTCTGTTGACAACTTCAGTTTCCTTCATCATTTCAACTTCTTGTGATTGTGTAACTGGTTCTTGAGTTGGTAAGGCTTCAGTTACATATGCTGAAATGGGTTCGGTGGGAGTGACTTCAGTTCTGACTATTTGTGCTGATCCTTCAGCAACTGAAGTAGAGATTTTTGTTGATGAAGGTTCTACTGATTTTTCAGTAACAAGATCATATTTGTCTTTTTCAAATTCTTCTATCTTTTTCCTTCTTTCTCTTCTTTCTTCAACTTTTTCCAAAACTTCATCGCTAGTTAAAATCTTCTTTGACTTCCTGCTTTTCTTCTTCTTAGGTTCACTCTCAGAACCTTCAGCTTTCCTTTTTCCAGATCTTTCACCTTTAACAACAATTTTCCCATCAACAACTGATGTTTCTGCTAGGTGTAGTGCCCGAAAGACAATTATATAATTGTTTTAGGACAGAATTAATAATTCATCATATTATATGAATGTATGCTTATAATTAAGACACTACTGAAAACCCTAAGTACCTCGTGTATGTAATCACATAACTCAGTGTATGGCTATACACAAGAGGATTGAGTTAGTGAGATGTACTTAAAATTAACTTAGTCCGTAGCGTTTATTAATCTGAGTACAGGTCTCATGATTAATTTGCTAATAATGCACCCAGAACACTTTAGGTGTGACAGTCTTATCCGGACTGTCGGTAATAGGGCACCTAGTGGGGCATTTATATATGATGATAATCATATAGGGCTGAACCAATTTGATTTGAGTTCTCGATATATTTCCGTAATCGAGAAGTCCTATCGAATCACAAGTTGATCATATATGGATTAATCTCAATCCTAAGGTGATCACAGACGACTGCTTAGACTAGGGCAGAGTTTGACGTGTTATTAAGGATCACTTCGCAGTATGTGGTCCAACACTTCTCGTTGGCTCTATTTTAGGATGAGTGAGTAGTCTGTGCTATCACATATATGAAATCCATTCCTTCCATCGGGAAGTAGACAGACAGTTCCCTTATTTGTTGACCCTAGAAACTGATCGATGGGCCCAGTTCATACTATATTCGTTATGAACTAATTGATCACTATGGGGTTAATGGTAAATAATGATAATATGTTTCGAGAAGGGTTTACGGAGATATCCCGAATCGAAATGAACAGTCTATGGAGGATTTATCCGTATGTAATGATTATATCAGTGGACGCTTATCAACTCATAGTTGAGTATAAGTTATCTATATTCAGCAGAGTTCAGTTTCGGGTTTATGGTGGTGTAATCCCGGAATTAATAGTTTGAATATTATTGTTCGGTCTGACGAATAATTTTATTTAATTTATTGTAGCTACTGAATATGGGTTCATGGTCCCGACGTGGCTCCTAACATAGCATATGTTTTCTCGTCATTTCACCTCAATTATAATTAAATAGTTGGATTGGACTATTTAATTGATATGTAGATTAATTATTTAGTTGGACTAAATAATTAAATACACGGAAAAAGAATTTTTTCGTGGACACGGCCCAATGTGTCAAAAAATGAGCATGGACTTTACTTACTAAGGTTGGGGCGCATTTTGTATTAAGTGATTATTAAGCAATTAGTTTTCTTGGATAATTATTTAACATGTGATTTATATTTATTTGTTAATTGATAATTCATGAAATATTAGATAATAATATGATTTATCCTAATTTGTTTGGGATAATTATTCTTATTTATCTTTTATTTGGAATAAGGATTAATATAATAATTATCTCTTAATTATTGAATCCTTGGAGGACAAGGATTACTTTCATATATAAAGAAAGTTCTCCCAAACCTTTTGACATGAAAAACACGCCATTTTGTGAAGTAAATTAGCTTGGATTTTTCGGCTATTTACTTTGTGTTCGAGTTTTAGAAAAACTTCGGGTTTTTATAAGGTAGCATATCAAGGAGATCCGGCGACTTGAAACACCATCCACTTGGTGTTACTTGGAGATACACGTCGGAAGACGGTGGCATCTCATTGGATCGAATAGCTTGGATTGGAGATTGTTCTTGGCGTTTATACACCATAAAAAGGTAAACAATCTAAACCCCCTTGTAGGTTTAGATCTATTTATTTTATGTATTTTGGTTGACTAGTTTCCGCTGCGTAATCGGGTGGATTTTGATCCATCCGGTGATATTACATCTAACAGTTTCTTTTCTCTTTGCAATTCCAAAGTAATCGAGAATTCTTTGGACCAATAATGCAAGAGTCTTCTTGTGATAAAATCGTCCTTTCTTGTATTTTGGTTGACTAGATCTATTTACTTTATGTATTTTGGTTGACTAGATCTAGATCTATACTATTCCGCTGCGTAATCGGGTGGATCTTGATCCATCCGGCGATATTACATCTAACAATTGGTATTAGAGCCTTTGATCTATCAATCAAAGTATGTGAATTTTAGATCTAAGGAGTGGAATAGCATGTGTAGACTGCTTGTTTTCGTTTTAATTTTTTTGTTATTGATTCGAAAAATTTGATGATGATGCATTGTGAATGTTGTGGTGGAAGAGATGGATTGGGGTTGGTATTGTTTACCCGTAGATTTATTTTGTAGCTCTTTTGATTAGTATCAATTGAGCATAGGATGTGTAATTTATTTTATGTCATGCGAAAAATTGTAGAAGGTAGTACCTTTTGTATTTATTTTATTTGTTCTGGATTCGAGACGACGAAAATCATGGTGTTGAAAATCATCAAGAAGGTAAAACGGCAGGAGGCCGAATTGTTTAGAATTTTTTTTTTCGGCTGTTTCCGTTTTTTTTTTAATGCGGCAATGTTAAGTATTTGATTGTTTCATGCGGCTATTTTCTATTAAAAGTGATGTGGCAGCTTTATTTGACCATTAGGTCAAAAACAATAAAATAAAATAAATTTTTTTTTATTAATTTTGGCCGAGGGCCTGTTATAATAAAAAAAAAGTTTTTTAATAAAACAATTTAATATAGATATATTATAAATATATTGGTATATTACGGCTTCCTCTTCTCGTCGTTCGTGTCAAAATCGAAGGTTCGAGATCCGGAAAATTTGAGAACAAGATTTGAAGATCAAGACTTGAAGACATAGATTTAGTTTTACTTTTCCTTAGAAAATAAGTTAGTCGGGGGTACAAACGGTCCATATCGGTGTTTACTTTTCCGTTATTTTTTTTCCGTGTATGATCGAAAATTATGTGATAGAAACCGGAAAATTGCCATGACATGCATCATATCATGATTCCACTCCAATGCATACATGTAGCTAGTTTATTTGGAATAAATTAGGCATGTATAACTCGTATAATTAGTTAAAAGCTTTTTTAATTAATATGTGGTAGTTAATTAATTAAGTAACTAATTATTAAAACCGAGGAACCGGGTTTTGTCAATCGTTACGATTTTAGTGATGGATTCTCGGTGAATCCCACTTAGATAAATCGTTGAGCTTTTCGGGGATGGCTTCTCAGTGAACCCACCTTAAACAGAAACGAGATTACGCTTTGGGTGACAATTTAGAAATTGGAGAATCTTAGTACATGGGTTCGGAAATGGCCTAACCATGGTTGGGCGAGTTCAACAGAGCTTCGGCTCAATCGAATCCCCTCCACGTGTGATGTACGTTGCAGTAGTTTGACAAGACTTAGCATAGCCGATAAGCCTTCGGGCTAAACGGGGCTTCTCTTGCCGGATTGGCCTGAACTGTCACATATGTTCCAACGAATAAGACGGCGTAGGCTTGCCTACATAACCGACCCTGTTCGGAGTACTTTGATTTATTGTTTCTTATTGTCAATACCGAAACCGTAATTAGTAAACCCGCCACTTTTTCAAAATATTGAGAAGGAGCGGGGAAGGCGACAGCCAACACTACGGCCTCTACTATAGATGCAAGCACGTGAGAGAAGTTTGATGCCTCGAGCCGCTTTGATTTCGGCCCCCTACGGATGGTGTTCACCCCTATCAAAATTGTAGCCTTGGTCTCCGAAAGGATAGGATTTTGGGTACTCGTTGAGTCACTGACCGACCCTACGGCGGCATACTCAGGGCGTATTTTGAGATCTGATATAGTAGGTCACACTCTTTATGGATATTTTCGAAATATCTAGGCTAGAAAAAGGAAGGTAAATGATGATTAAGGTCCGGGATGTCTGATTCCCGTGAGATGTTCGATTCTCAAAGCTTAATCATTGAGAGAGATTGTCTCAGTTTAACCGTCACCTCTTTGACCTACCCTACGGCGGCACTGAGGTGCGAGGTTAAATCCTTGGAATGGTAGGATAGACTTTAAACAAGTTTATTATTCCTAAAATAAAAATCTAGTAGTGAAATTTTAATTTTGAATTTAACTTTCTCTCATGTTGCTTTTACAACTTTAATTTCTAGGCTACTAAACTTTTAGTAATAGGACTTCATTAAAAGTGTGGAAAGTAACAAGTACGTTGTAATTATCAAACAATGCATTTATTTTTTCGGAAGAGATTTATTCTTTTGAGCCTTTAAATTTTAAGTGACATATTATAGGTATGTCATTCATGTCATTCGTGTTGAACGAGAGACGACCATATTTAGTTTACAAAAGATGATTTAGGACTATATATAAAATTCACTTAGTGAATTTTAAAAGTGTAATTACACATCAAATTTCTAATTGAAAAATTGGAAAATCATATACATAAGGCGTTGCTAGTTAGACGGTATTTGGAACCGATAAACTTGTGGGAGCCTTAGTCATATGATTTGTTGTTTTTCTAAATCATTAGCAATGTGTAATAGACTGCACAGGAGTTTCTCCATTCATTGGAAAAACATGAATAAAGTGTTGCTAGTTAGACAGTATTTGGAACTGATAAACTAGTGGGAGCTTAGTTCTGGAGATTTTATAATCTTTGAAACATCATGAACATAGCATTGCTAGTTAGACAGTATTTGGAACTGATAAACAAGTGGGAGCTTAGTTCTAGGTGATGTTCTAATCTTTGAAAAATCATAAATACAAAGTGTTGCTAGTTAGACGGTATTTGAAACCGATAAACTAGTGGGAGCTTTGGTCTTATGATTTGTCGATTAGAAAAATCGATAGTCCAAGCAAGTAACACTGAACATCCCACAGTTCAAGAGTAGTGTCTACTCGAACGAACTGCTAGTTCAAGACTGTTTCCATTTAAGGAAAGTCGAGAATGGGAAAGAATGTTTATACGTGTTACTCATCTAAACTAAGTAGTTTTAAGGCTAAACCGGAAAATTAATAAATTGGAAATTAGAGGATAAGGAAAGTGATTTCGGATCACTGACCAATGCATCCTTAGCAATTTTCTCGAAAGCTAAAGTTCTTTGGAAGAACTAGGTAGCTTTGCATTAAACGATAAATAAAATAAACGGGCAGTTATTTCAGATAGACTAGTGGGAGTGATATAAGGAAATGAATCTCGGATTCAATTCTTGAGTATCACAGAAAATTCATTTTCTGTTTTCGGATTCGTTGTAACAAACGTATTCATTTTCAATAGGATAATTTGTTTGTCTTATTGACGATAAATATAACATTCGTAGCACGAATCCAAGACTCGGACTTTTGTTTGATAAAGTCAGAACCACTAAGAAATGCTGAATAGGTATATGATATGTAACACATCTTAAACTATATAACCGCAAATGGTTTCCGTATTTCGATAACGCTTCTTTCTATTCTATTAATTAGTGCATATTCCCTAAAGACAAGATCTGAAAACTGGCTTAGGGTGATTCCTATCTCCCAGTCAAAGGAACACTGTCTCAAAGGAACAATGCCTAAGTTTCCTTTCAATCGGGAAAGGGTAATAGATTTAATGAAGTTACATAGCCTGTTCATATCGACCTTCGGGGTCATATGAAAGTTACACGCTAGTGGGAGCTTCTGAGTAGTGACATATTGTCTGATAACTACTCGAAACTCCGGTAAGTTTATCCAAAATATTTGGAGAAAATCTCTGATTTCACCAGAGATAGAGTATTCCATACTCAGAAATAGGCTATTGCGTAGTCTTCGGGACTGATGCTCGCCCTGCCTCCCAGTGAAATGTTTTCACTAAGGGATACACCATAAATTTGCCTTATATAGTAATTGATGTGCTACGATATGCTGCTGAACTCATTTAAGATATTGGTTGCAAAATAACGGTTGTAATGAAAAACCGAGAAGTCTACCTAAAAGATGCCTACGCATTTGTGGATAAGGAGTGAATTCGGTTCACCCCACTTCTGTGAATATAGACATTTAGCATTTAGTGCTTGAAGGTAGGACTGGAAATTTTGCGTACACGTTCATGTCGTGAAATATCTTAATGCATTGAGTAAAGGTTGGTTATAAAACTCGTAAAATCAGATAATGACGGTTATACTGTCAAACTCGGTTTGATAGAGTCTATAAATAACAACCTTGGATCTTGAAGTATTTGTACTCAAGATGTTACTAACTGATTTGTTCAGTCCACATCCAACACCGGCAGTTGGTGATAACACTTATAAAAAACTACTAAACTAGATCAGTATATCAATCCACCCCGAACGCAGTGGGAGTATGGTTTGTCCATTACCCATTGCAGGACCTTACGGTCTATATGATAGATTTGTTGGATCGAGAACGCGCAATAAATACTCTAGAGGGGGGGGGGGGTGAATAGAGTATTATGACCTTTTTAAAAATTGATTAACCACTTTCAATAATACTCGAGCAGATTTATATAAATATAGTGGTTAACAGTCAAAATCGGAGTATACACTTAACTTAGTTCAGTTAACGAACCTAGGCGGAAGATCTAGTTTCGATTAACTATATGAACCTAAGTTAACTTCAGTTGAATTGTTTCTAGACCAAATTTAGTTTGTTAAGATAAGGGACTGTGATATGCAGAAACTGAAACTTATACAAGTGAAGAACATTTTGAACACTTAACCAAAATCTGAATAGCAAAACTTGCACATTCAGATTTTAGGTTGATAGCCTATAACATGCAGCTTCTATGTGTTCAACAAAAATCACAGAATTGCAGATTCAGATTTTATCTTGTTAAAGCCTAAGACATGCAATTCTAAGGTGTGTATCAAAGTAATAAACTACATAAGCACATATGTGTGATCTATAAAAGATCACACCCACACACAAAAGTTTTTCACTAGATGTAGCTTGAGTTTAATTACAAAACAAAAACAAAAACAAATAAAATTACAACACTTTCACTGTTAAAGTGTTACTAACCGGATAACCAAATTAGTATTAGTCTTAAGCGAACTAACACTAAGATGTCTTAAATCCTTAGTAACAACATTCAACAGATTTGTACAAAACACAACACACTCACCAAAAGAGTAACACTCTCCAAAGGAGTACTTACCAAGAATCACTGCCCGGATTCTTGAACACGAATTCAGCTCCGTGAATTCGTCCCAGCAGCACCGAAACCGACTGCTGAACCACAGCTTGGCCCAGCTTAACAAAAGGTAGAGATTTGTCCTCTACACTTACCACTCTACTTACACCTCACTTTTCTCACACTCAAGAAATAAATCTAATTTCAGAATACAAGTGCTTACAAGAAAATTAGATTGAGATTTAGTGATTTAAGTTGATTGGAGAGGCTGTTGTCCGTTTCTTGAATGAGCTGGAGTAGTATATATATAGAGCTGGACAAGCTGTCTAAAGTCTTTGGCTTTTCAATGCTTTGTAATGCAGACCCAACGGATATAATGCTGATGAAGCTGACAACTTTGGCTATTTAGTGCAGTTCAGCCTTGGTACAACTTTCAGTCCAACTTTATTGTTCCAAATAACTACAGCTATGTCCAATGAGAATCAGAACACTTAACAAACACAAAATTAAATCTGTGGAAGGGACAAGACAAAATGTAGTAGTACACCTTGGGTAAAGAAAATGTTACATATCACATGGGAGAGGGAAAATATTAATAAACATTTATCAAAATAACATATTATTCAAAACAATATCACTTTGCATTTTGCACTTTTCGAGAAAAAAAAAAGTTTTACAGTTATCAATGCAGACACATATATCAAGAGTTATACAGATCTGAAAATAATATTTATCGTACATATATATGTGATATATACATATCAATAATATATATACATAAAGATATATTATATCAGATTGATACAAAATGCATATAAAGTAGATATATATTTCCATATTCATGAAAATATTTAACATCCTTATTATTGACACTCAAACAGACTCGAGACACTTTTCTAATATATAAGCTGTAATATACATTTTACAAATGCAATAAAATATTCATTCAATGTCAAGCATTGACTTTTGCAATTAACACAAGAATGGTAATTAAATGTAAACACCATATTAAGTATATATACAAATTATATTAATCAAAACATATACAGATAGAACATACGTATGTCAACATGCATTCAGCACATAGAAGGGATAAGTCCACCGAATATTTTCGGATAAAACATATTTGACTAAAATATCAATTAGTCCTTTAGTCAATACAGAGACAAAATATATGCATATACGTACAGAAATGTACATCTAACACATATGTGTGTGTATATATATATACGTGATATATATCACAAATATATATACATACATATATTATTTCTCATAGCACGAGAGATCAACCAGACTATATATATATATATATATATATAGATCAAATAAGCATAAAAAAAATGAGTACCACAGCTTAGACTCGATTGCAGAAAAGATTTCATCACTAAAAGGACTCGGTTTTGCAGAAAAGATTTCATCTTTAATTCAGGGATAAAAAATCTATTAGACACATACATCAATTTATCATTATTTCGATGCAATCTCAGATTAACACATATAGTCAATAAGCATTCATTATTCAGATCAAAGATTAGGCATTTAATCGCAAAAAGCTTAGGTTAATCAAATATTAAATTAAAGTAAAAACTTCCCTTAAGTTTTGCAGATTTAAAGCCTGAAGATTTCGGTTGATGAAAAGTCATCATCGGCCTCAGAAAAACGTCTTCATCGGCCTCAGCTTGTACAGAAACGTCATATGGCTGGCTTCTCTACCATCACTGAAACACTGAGCATCGGCTGGCCTCATCAGATGTTGCAAAGACTCCATAGTCCAGATCAAAGCTATTTTTGGCACAGACGCAGATAGCTTTTTAGCATTAGAGATCGATTTCTTCAAAAGAGGAACAAATTCATGGAAAGGAAACAAAGCTTTTCTGGAAATGAACAGAAAAGAGAGATGATTTTCAATAAGAGAAGAAATGAGACGTTTAAGTTCTGAGAGCAATTAATGGAAAGTGATGTGTGGGTATAGTATTCTAGGGGTGATAAGAGCAAGCGTAATGGTTGCTATGTAGAAGCCCATCTGCCTGACAAAGAAAAAGTAGACTCATTTTTTGTTACAATAACAAAATAGTGGGAACAAAATAGCTGTGTTTTTTGGGAAGCCATGGATACCAGCATCAATTTCTAGATGGGGCAGGAGATGCTTATCCCTGACACATCTCTCCTCCTCCTCCTCCTCCCTTCTCTTCTTCTTTATCTCGTTTTTCCTTTTTTTTTTTATAATCTTAATTGCATCAGATCTGATTTTTTAAATTAACAAAAACACAACTCTACCTTAGAGTTGTTTTAAGGAACCGATTTTATAAAAAATATGTGGGTTTCATAAAAAATGCAGAGACCTCAAAATTAAGGCCATGTTTGAATTTTTTTTCTCCGCAAATTGAAACTTTTGAAGGTGAAAATTGAGAAGAATAAATTAACAACTATATGATAGATTTGTGTGAATAACAAAGCAATTGTCATTAAGAGAATAATGAGTGTACAATAGGTTTATATAGGAGCCACAAAGGCTATAAACGGAAAATACAAAATAATATAAAACTATCGTCTAATACGCTCCCTCAAGCTGACAGAGCTGAGCGAAGGCCAAGCTTGGAAACTAGAGTAGAAAATGATAACCGCGGCAATGGCTTGGTAAGAACATCAGCCAACTGGTCTGCAGCAGCTACACGAGCAACACGAACAAGACCTCGCTCAACATGCTCACGAATAAAGTGATAGTCAATAGCCACGTGTTTCATTCGTGAGTGGAAAACTGGATTGGCACTGAGACGCAGAGCACCCAAATTGTCACAGAAGATTACTGGTGTGGAACGAACCGAAAAACTGAGATCTGCAAGAAGATAGGTCAGCCAGGCAACCTCCGCTGCCGTATCTGCAACGCACCTGTATTCAGCTTCGGTGGAAGAACGAGAAACAGAGTGTTGCTTCTTGGAACTCCAAGAAATAGCATTTCTGCCCAAGAAAACGATGTAAGCATAAGTAGAAGTGTAGCCAGGCACATACTCAGAGGACGCTGGATCACGGTAGCCATCTTCCCTGTTACCCGCCCAATCAGAATCTGAAAACGCATGTAAGGCCATAGGAGAATCCTGATATAGCTGCAAACCCATAGTAGGAGTGCCAGACAAATAACGCAAAAGGTGTTTGACAAGCATCCAATGATACTCCGTCGGTGCATGCATAAACTGCGAGAGCTTATTAACCGCAAACTGAATATCAACTCTCGTAAAGCATAAGTACTGCAGGGCACCCAAGGTCTGACGATACTGAGTCGGATCTAAATAAGCCAGAGAAACAATGGGATCACCTGAAAAAGCATTGGCTGGCATAGGCGTGGAAACTGCCTTAGATTCCTCCATGTGAACCTGAGACAGCAGCTCACGTGTGTACCTGGTCTGCGTAAGTAACATACCCATGGTAGAATGAGTAACCTCAATTCCCAAGAAATACGACAGAGGACCAATGTCCTTAATAGAGAACCGGGAGCCCAACTGATCAATAATACTCTGAACTTGCTCATTGGAGCTACCTGTAACAATTATGTCAACGACATATACCAATATAATAGTAATGCTGGTAGGCGTGTGACAAACAAATAGAGACGAATCAGCCACAGAGTTAACAAAACCCATAGTAAGAACAAGGGACTTAAGCTCATGGTACCAGGCCCGGGGTGCCTGCTTAAGACCATAAATTGCCTTGCGAAGTTTACACACAAATGTAGGTTTTGTTGCATCCTCAAACCCGGGTGGTTGAGACATATATATGTCTTCAGCTAGTGTTCCCTGCAGAAAGGCATTATTGACATCGAGTTGGCGAAGAGACCAACCTAAGGAAACCGCAATACTGAGAACGAGACGGATCGTAGCAGGTTTAACAACAGGACTAAAAGTTTCGAAGTAATCCAAACTAGGACGTTGTGTAAACCCTTTTGCAACCAATCGAGCTTTGTATTTATCAATCGAGCCATCCGGTTTCCTCTTAATTCTGAACACCCACTTGCAACCAACTATATTCAAACCATCAGCATGGGGAACTAAGGACCACGTGTTATTGTGAAGAAGTGCACTATACTCATCAGACATGGAAACACACCACTGCGGGCACTGCAAGGCCTGCTTAAGGGTTGAGGGTTCTGTTTCAAGGTAGCAAGTGTGAAGT
This sequence comes from Gentiana dahurica var. dahurica, assembly GCA_024500145.1. Classification (NCBI taxonomy): domain Eukaryota; kingdom Viridiplantae; phylum Streptophyta; class Magnoliopsida; order Gentianales; family Gentianaceae; genus Gentiana; species Gentiana dahurica. The sequence goes on along the minus strand of CM044906.1, from coordinate 79,733,806 downwards.
TGAGCTTGCAGGTTAAAGAGTTGACGAGGTTTGTAGATTTGGTTGTGAGAGCGAGTGGTCATGGGATGTTGAGATGGCGGTGGAGGAGGGGGTGGCGCTGGAGGAGGTGGGGACGAGCTGGAAGGAGATGAGGTGGGAGTGGGGGAAGAATTAGAATCACTGCTAGAGGTAGAGTTGGGAGAAACAGGAGAAAGAGAGGGGAGAGAGTTCTCGGGTGGCTCATAAATGCCCATGGGTGGGGTGTGGGCTGAGGAGGATGGGTGGTGAATAGGAACAGTCGTGGGTTCATAGGAAGCAAGGGGTAGAAGAGCAGTTAACGGAGGTAAGGAACAATCAGAGGCGATGCTAGCAAAGGGAAAAATATCCTCCACAAACCGAACATCACGCGAAATATGCATTCGAGACTCGGAGATGTCATAACAGAGGTAAGCACTTTGTGTGAAGGCGTAACCAAGGAAGACACAAGGTTTGGATGTGGGCGCAAGCTTGTGCGGTGTATAGGGTTTAAGCCAAGGATAGCAAAGGCAACCGAAGACTCGAAGCTTAGAATAGTTAGGGGGCTTAGAGAGAAGTTTGAGATGGGGTGAAAGCATATCAAGATTTTTTGTGGGCATTCGATTAATGAGGTAAACCGCGGCACTAACGGCATAAGACCAATAGGTAACCGGCATTTTGGCATGGGCAAGAAGAGTTAGGGCTGTTTCAGCTATATGCAAGTGTCGGCGTTTAGAGATGCCATTGTGCTGCGGCGTGTAAGTGGGAGAAGTGAAATGAGAGATGCCATGGTCAGAGAGAAAGGGACGTAACTTGATGTAATCGGTGCCATTATCAGAATAGAGAGTTTTGATAGAGGCATCTAACAGCTTTTCGACATATTGCTTGAATTTTATGAAAATATTATATACATCAGATTTACATGCTAACGGATATATCCACATGTATCGAGTAAAATGATCGACAAAAAGAACGTAATATTTAAAATTGTCAACTGAATAAATGGGTGACGACCAAACCTCGGAATAAATAACCTCCAAGGGTTGAGAAGTACATAAAGTAGAATCCGAAAAAGGGAGCCTATGGCTCTTATTACAAAGACAAGAATCACAATAAGAATGCGAAACAGTAGATAACTCTAAAAAATTGTTTTTTGAAAGATTTTGAATAACAGGAAAAGCTGGATGGCCGCAACGGAGATGCCAAGTAGCTGCAGAAGCTTTGGATGCAGAGAAAGCAAAGAGAGCTTTGAAAGACTACAGATAGGCTCCATCACTGACTTGTCCTTGGTGGAGGAATTTGCTCGTCTTCAAGTCCTTCACCAAAAATGAATCAGGTAAGAATTCAATAGATACAGAATTGTCCTGGCAAAACTTTTGGACAGACAGTAAATTACGAGAAAGGGAAGGTACACAAAGCACTTGATTTAATTTGAAAGAGGAAAGAGAAGTAGAGCCAATGTGTGTGATAGCCAAAGATCTACCATCACCAATGACTATACGATCCGTACCTTGGTAAGGGGAGTGAAGAGAGAGCAAGTTGAGCTCCTGTGTCATGTGATGAGAGGCACCACTATCAAGCATCCATGGAGCGGAAGGGTCAGAGTACTGCACAGGGTAACTGGAAGGAGCATTCTGAGCAACATGAGCATGGGGAAGCTGTGGAGGCCGAGAGTTGCTTGGGTTGCGGGGTGGACGGGGAAGATTGTTGTAGAGTGGATAAGTGGTGCAACGAGTAGCAACATGACCTTGGACACCACAAAGTTGACAGAAGCCCTGATAGCCTTTGGAATTACGAGCAGTGTTATTTTTGGATGAGTGGTTGGGGGAGGAGAGGGCTGTTGGGGCCTCGAGTAGGGGGGAAGCTTGCGGCATGTGTTAAGGGTCAAATTGTAGTGTTTTTAAGGATATATTTCACCTCAATTTCCCCCATATACGTATGATTTTCATAGAATTCGAGGTTTATAGTGAAATATTGAGTGAATGGTGATTTAAAGAGTTAAATATGAAAACGTATCAATTTATACGATTATTTGATTGTTTTATATGGTTTTGGATATTGTTACGTTTTTGTGGTGTTTGGATGCAATGTAGATACATGTTTTTGACTTGGAAGAGGATAAAGATGGAGATAAAGCTTGGAATGAAGCATTCAAGCAGCCGAACTTCCGACGCAGTTCTTGATATGATATACACTGATTTGACTCTCGACCTCAAGAGAAGAGTTGTAGGGCTTGAAGAGAGGATTCTACAGGATCTTGAATCACTTCATTCCGACTTACGAGGCCCGAGATATGAGCGTTACAAGTTTGGATAATGATGCTGTGGTATTGGAAAATCCCGAAAAATACTCGTAATACGAGGGGCTAAGCAAAAAGGCGTTTTCTGAAGAAGAGTCCTTAATGAAAGTTGTAGAGTTTTCCGAGAGCTTAATTATGACATTCGGATCATAATTTTTGGAGGTCTACAACTCAAGATATGAATTTTAGAAGTTTTATTCCAATCGAAGGAATTTGGTCCAGAACTCAAACGTGCGTCCAAGATTTTAAACCAGCGTTCAAGGCAGGAAATCAATACAGAGTCTGCAAACTACAAGCAAACGTTCGTCCACCCTCCGTTCAAGTTTTTACTGTAGCAGCCGACATACCTTATTTCATTCAGCCGCCTTTCAACCTTATAAAAGCACCGCACAATGCAACCCTAAGAAATATACATTACATACGCAACAGCTTTTCTTTGCACTTAAAGGGTCGAGCAGCAGCAGCCCGGCCGGCCAAGCTCCATGCTTGGTCGGCCGGAGGTTGGTTAGATTAGGTCTTTTATTTTGTACTTTTTTTTTTCTTCTTGTTCGAGCATGATGAAGGCTTGAAGCTGTCAAAACTGGAGCAGCCATGTAATCTCTGTTCTCAGCAGCTTTTGTTTCTTCTCTTGGATGATTTTATGAATGATTTTATTTAAAGTTTGTATCTTTCCTTTGATTATTTGTTTATTGCATTTATATCGAAAGATGTGCATGTTTGATCGTTTACAAAATATGAAAGTTGCGTAACCGTTAGATCACCATAGGAAAGATTGGATCTTTAACCTATGTCAAACGAAAGTTGATAGGTTGAATGTCTAGGTTATTAGATCTGATAAATCTTGCACCTTGGTTTATTTTATGATGCGTTAATCTCCGTAAATCGAAAGATAGAGATTGATAGGCGAATTCATCTACGAAAGTAGGAATTCATACGTTTGATAGGTGAAACCACAACTTGAATTAAATCATTATACGATAATCTAGGGAGAAAATTAAGGGTTGCGGGATGGTGGATCATGATTTGTTTCATGTTGATTTACTTCAATCATTATCATGTTCGTTAGTTAGTTTACTGTTTTTCGTAGTTATAGTTTTATTTATTTTGGTTCGCAATTATCCTTCCTGGCTTTGGATTAACAATCCTCTGTCCAGTTTATTTTCTGTTTTAGATTAGGATTAGTTATGTGTTTTAATAAAGAGGAATTAATGACGTTAGATTCAATATCCCTTTTCCCTGAGGATCGATACCTGTACTTACCCTACTATGCTATCAACTACCCGGTATTCGGCCGGTTAGGAGGTAGTTTTGCATGGTAGTATAGGTTTATAAATTTTCTTTTGTTTTAATGATGCAAAATCTCCCCAACAGCATGATGGGTGGTGGAGGCCGAGGGGTTTGGGGATAAGGGTAATAGGATGTATTGGGGGAGACATGTATAGGACGGGGTTGATTATAGGCAGGGAAAGCAGTGCACGCAGGGGGTGCAACAGACTGACTTTGTACAAGCAACGCTTCATGCATTAGCAATTTTTCATGTAACAACGGCATAGAGATAGTATCATCACGAGCCTGAATGGCACTCACAAGATCCTTATATTCACTACCAAGATTTTTTAAAAGTATCTCAACTAATTCATCATCAGGCACTTTAGCATCTAGAGACGCTAGATCATCCGCAACAGTTTTAATGGAAGTGAAATATTGAGAGATTGACACTGTACCTTTAGCAATAGAGTGTAAACGCAGCCTGAGATGTCTAACACGGCCCTTACTCTGTTTCCCATACGTATCAAGAAGAGTGTCCCAAGCTTGTTTCGAATTGTTCGTGTGTTGAATCGTAGCCATATAGTCCTTGTCAACCGAACCCAAAAGCAAATTATGTATCAATGCATCTTGTTGTATCCAGTGCAAGTGAGCCGGATTTGTTGTGACATCACCGGCCGCAGATGTAAGTGTGGGTGGCGGCTTGGGTGTATCGCCGGTCACATAACCGATGAGACCATGACCGACGAGCAAGGTGGTCAATTGAAGCTTCCAAGCCGTAAATTTTTTGTCATCAAGTTTGGTTGGAGCATTGACGGCAGGATTAAGAGAGACAACAACGGTTGGGGAGGAGGAAGATTGCGTGGTGGAAGCAGCTGAAGTAGCCATAGCGGCTGTTTGGTGGCCGGCGGTGGTGAAGCCCTAGCGGCGGCGGCTAGAAGAGGACGAGCAGAAAAAAAAAATAGGGATCGAGTCTCTGATACCATGATAGATTTATGTGAATAACAAAACAATTGTCATTAAGAGAATAATGAGTGTACAATAGGTTTATATAGGGAGCCACGAAGGCTATAAACGGAAAATACAAAATAATATAAAACTATCGTCTAATACTAAAAAATAAATATCTGGAGTTCAAAGCATCTGTCAAATTTTTTTTTTTCAATTTTAATACAGTTGCAGACTTTCGTCATTCAAAAGGAGCTTTAAAGTAACCGGATGCCATGGATTCCGGCTATCTTCGTGCCGGAAAACAAAAATATATGTGAGAACCAGATCTAGAATTTTCGGGAAAAGAAAAACGAAAGGGAATCTGAAGTTTTGGTTGGGGGCGTTCTTGCAGACAAGTGATTTGGATAAACAAGAGACATGTTTTTGTTTTTTTTTTTTTGAGAAATAAATAGGAGAAGAAATGGTTTAATTAAAGAGAGAAAAACAATTATATTGTATTAGGGAAGAACGCAGAAGAAGAAATAGTTTTTAACAAATAAAAAAATGAGGAGTTTATATATATATATATATATATATATATATATATATATATATATATATATATATATATATATATATATATATAAATATGTGTGTGTGTGTGTGTGTGTGTGTGTGTGTGTGTGCACGCACTCGCGTATACACATCAATATGACATACAATATAAACAATGAAAAAAAATGTGTTGTATAATTTATTATAACCATTTTATTATGATATTAACAGTACTCTTAATAAATGATTACATTTATTAAATATAAGTAGCCAACTAAAAAGGAAATTACAAACTAAAAAAAGTTACATTTCTTTGTAAATAATTTTTGCAGTTTTTTTTAATAATTTTTTAGGATACAATTTTTGCAACTAAAAATGTAAATACATTTGATAGTATAGAATTTATTATTATTATAACTAATAGGCGAAAAAAATAAGTTATAACCATTACGGTATCTAATCAAATAAAAACTACCTACTAAACCCATCAACATTGTAAGCCAATCACCACATGTCATGTGGCCTTACATTAGCAGGATGTGTAAGAAAATGGTGACCAACCACTACGTCTGCTTTAAGGATGGATGTTTTGGGAGAAAATATACATTCAGGTAACTGTAGCGACCCATATTTCAAGTCAGGTATGTTCAGGCCTGACATTTTTTTTTAAGTAGCCCGTGCATGTTTCCACGGGACCGTGTAAAATTCCACCAGATCTCGTGGAATTGTATAAAGGCCACGTGGAAGTTCAACTGATGGCAAAAGTTACAATTCCATGTGACCTGGGGGAAAAGTGAAGAGCGCCACGTGGAAATTTAAGAGCTCAGCGTGGAAACTTGACACGGGCCCGTGGAATAAGGAAATTGAATGAATAAATGCTCCAACTGTCGTTTTTCCTACATTTTAGTCAATACCATCATCTTCTTCACCCAAAATCATCAATCTTTTTCACTTGAATTTTTCTTCACAAAATTTTCAGACAAAAATTATCATCTATGGGATATCAATCTACACTGGTCTTTTGCCTTTAAACAAATGGGTAAGCATTTCGTATAGCACTTTTGTTTGAATTATTTTAAATATCGTATTTGTTTTAATTTGATGATATGTTTGAGGTAATTAACCTTATAAAGATATAAATTTTTGATTTTTAGTATGGTGAAAAGGTAAAAGCTTATAGTTTTAGGGTAGTGAAAGGAATTTTTTTTGATTATTAAGCTATTGAAATGATTAATTATAATGAGATCGTTCGATAGTAAAATTGTGATTCGTTGGAGGAAAATGTAGTTCATATATTTGTAGAAATCTTGACGTCGTAGAAATTTTGATATTGTAATTTTTTTGATTATTTGATAGTTTAGAAAAAAATTAGAATGAAATGCATTAATGATATTATAGTGGCAATGTTAATATTAGAAATGATAATGTAGAAGTTTTTATAGTGTACATATTTCGATTATATGTTATTGTATGTATGTTATAAGTTGTTTCGAAATTTAGTAGTATAAATTCCTTTCATGGTCCATGCCTTAGTTCATTTTGAAATGTGTAGTTTGATTCAACTTTAGTTTTCATATAACACTCAAATGAAAATGCCCTAATTTAATAAAAAAAAATTGAATTTATAAACGAGAAACAAACGACAAATAAATGTTGTTTGAAAAATTTCCAAAACAACACAATGTTGACAAATTCTATGGTACGCTTCGACCTGATGAGTTTCTTAGAAATGCATGCATCCCTAGGGTGTTTTCGAATCATTCCGATCCACTGTGTCATGCCTAATCTCCATGCTTTGTATTGGGGCTTCTGGTAGGTAGCTCGTAGAATATTTCATTAGGTCTGCTCAATAGAGCATCTTTTCCGTTCTCAGCAGCTTGGTAAAGCCTCCGCCGGAAGTGAGGCATCCGTTAGATCGAAAGTATAAGATCTGTTCTATTGGCTCTATCCAGCATCTGATCTCCCTCGTCATCATCAAATATTCTATGACACTGGTGAAAACAATCTTCACTTCTATTACTCCCGTCTACTGTCACAACACAACACAACGAAAATTGAATTTTTTTGACCTAACCTAACCTAACTGTGTGTGCGTGTGTGTGTGTGTATGTATATATGGTAAAGAATACTTATTTATTTTAAAGGTTGTGTATATACACGAGAAACCAATATTCACACACATATATACTACTAGCATATATAAGTGTATATATGTATTGGTTTTTCATTTATATACACATATATTTACTTGTATATACACACACACAATATATATATATATAGACACACACACACACATACACACACACACACACACATATATATATATATATATTTCAATCCAGAATAATTTTACAATAATATTTAGTCAATCCAACAATATTTGGAAAAAAAACCTAACCGTGTGGATAAATGATTGTTTTTTTGCAGATAACAACACGGTGTCCGTTAAGTTTTTATTTGGCGGAGAGTGGAAATACCATGAAGATAGCGACAAATGGTCTTATAAGAAAGGAAAATTGTATTTGGTTCGTGTGAAAACCGATACGACATTGGACGAAGTCAATGTCAAAGTGTGTAAGAAAGTAGGAATTGATGTCTCAAACAACACATTGATCATGAAACTAATGTACGTAGATTATGACCAACCGATTGATGTTTTGGATGATGATACATGGCTAGGCTACATTGATGATATTTTGAGAAAAGAAGCTGTGAAACTATGCGTTAACGCTGAACCGGTTATGCATGATGACGATACGGAAGATGAGAACGAATTTGACTTAAATGAGCAACTTCATGAAGAAAATGATAGAGACATTGAGGATTTTACATCCGAGTTGGACTGTAATCGAAATTCCCGAAAGCATGTTGTACCTACCACATCAGCCTTATCCCCTCATGAAACTGCCATCCGACCGAATATAACTTCAGCTGAACAAGTCATTGACATCACAAGTGAACCTGACTACGATTGGGGAATAATTGCGAATATGATTCGTCAGTTAATTCACACACCTCTGCCTAATTTTAGCCAGACAACGCACACACCGTACATCCAACAACAGTTTGACGGGACATGTCATAATGTCAACATAAATGGAACAAGCCAGCAGTTTAAACCGTCCGCCTCTTATTATGCCAACACCAATGCAAGCGGGTCCCAATATCGGTGGATCGTTTATGAGTTTTCTTAGAGCACCTTTCGAGGAGAACATTCATATGCCAACACAGATGCAAGCGGGTCCCAATATCGGTGGATCGTTTACGAGTTTTTTGAGAGGGCTTTTCGAACAGAACCTTGGTATGCCAACAAGGATGCAACCGGGTCCCAATATTGGTGGATCGTTTACGAGTTTTATGAGAGCACCATTAGAACAGAACCTTGATATTGGTCATAGATATAGTATGGCAAGTATTAATCGGAATAGAGGTGTTCATTTCGGTTCAGACATTCCGGATTCGGAAATTCCTCCGCGTCCACGGGCTGGGGCGTTTCAGACTGAAGATTCTGGATTATTGTATATTGGTAAAAGGTTTAGGGACAAGGATGATATGCAGATGAAAATGAGTTACCATGCATTGAAAAATAATTACATGTGGAAACCTATCCGGTCCGACAAGGGGAGGTTAAAACTACGATGCTTTACATCAGAGAGATGCGAATGGGAAGTTGTGGGTAGAAAGATGTTTGATTGCAATAACTTCGAGATAACCGATTACACTGAAACTCACACTTGTGGATTGGAGCGATTAAGCAGCGATCATAGGCAAGCCAGGCCCGGAACTATAGGTCATCTCGTTAGAGAGAACCTCATAAAACTCGGCAGTCATTTCACGACAAAACATTTAATAGTGGAGGTCAAAAGAGTATTCAACATAGACCTTGATTATCAGCGTGCATATCATTGCAGACAGAAAGCGTTGGAATTAATCGGAGGAAGCGTAACACTATCGTATTCTAAATTACCCACCTACTTTTACATGTTGAAGAGTGAAAATCCTGAAACTGTCACAGACATAGAGACGGACCATGTTACTGGCAGGTTCAAGTACTGTTTCATGGCATTGAAAGCTAGTATTGACGGGTTTAAGTACTGTCGACCTGTCTTAGTCGTGGACGGTACTCATCTGAAAACAAAATGCGATGGGACATTCTTAGTAGCTATCGGTGTAGACGCAGGTAATAAACTCTTTCCGGTAGCGTTTGCCGTGACCGACGGGGAGAGCAGGGATGCGTGGATGTATTTCATGCTTCAAGTGAAGGGGGTAATCGGGGAACGTGAAGACATGGTGTTCGTATCAGACAGAGGGGCTGGCATCATTAGTGCTGTTAGAGATGTATTTCCAAACGCTGACCATAGTTTTTGCTACCACCACCTTGTCATGAACATCAATAAAAAATTCGGAAACACATGATACTGTCCATACACTTTCTGGGAAGCCGCGTATACTTTTTCAAAAACTTGATTCGCAATAATGTTTCAGCAGTTAAAAGAGCAGGATAAAGATCCAAACAATAGAGTGTCTAGTTATTTGGAGGCTATTGGATTTCGTTACTGGGCACGATCGCATTTTCCAGGGACACGTCATGCAATAATGACAAGCAACTACGCAGAAAGTTTTAACAACGTGATCAGGGATGCGCGTAAGATGAGTATCTTGAATTTGTTAGACTACATAAGGGCAACGTTGCAGAAATGGCATTGCGAGAGGAGAGAACTTGCATTGGCATATCGCTCCGTGTTAGCCCCTGAAGCTGAAAAATTCTTGATTGAAGTCTCGCATGCCCGAAGAACCTTCACACTAAAGCCGATCGACCGGGACCAGTTCCAAGTTGAGGACGCTGATACTAGCGCAAAGGTAAATATGGTTGAATGGAAGTGTTACTGTGGAGAGTTTCAGGGGCTCAAGATGCCTTATGTACATGCTTGTGCTGCTATAAGTGAGCGTTGTGAGAGTCCGTACGATTATTGTTCTCACTACTACAAAGCTCAATGTTTCCAGCGTATTTATGAAGGACGCGTATACCCTGTTCCAGTCGAGGATGATTGTATTGTTCCCACTTCAATTAGAAACCAGCGCATTCTGCCGCCTCAACCTAGACTGAGCGAATGAGGGGAAACACAAACAACGGTTGCGAGGCGGGGCCGGCCCAGGATCCTCAGGATTGCTTCTCAAGGTGAACCTCCTGGCGGTAGGACCAGCAGGTTGTCTAATGAGAGGACAATCCCAGGCTCTGGTAGGCGTTGCTCGTTGTGTGGAAACACCGGACACAAAAGGCCTAGATGTCCGTTTCATACAGTTGTTGTTCCTAATTGATACAGTCATTTTGTTCGTCTTTTTTCATGTTTTTTAGTATTATCTCAAGTCGTGAAAGTTTTTATACATGTTTTGTAACTTTTTGGGGACATTGATACTAGCGCGATCGTGACTATCTTATATGTTTTGTATCTTTATATTATAATAGCAAATGGGTATTCTAGTTCAAACGAGTGATAAATAAACGTAATCAAACCCAAACAAATGGGTAATATATATATACACACACACACACACACACACACACACATATATATATATATATATATATATATATATATATATAAATTATACGGCATCGTTGAAAATTCACACGGGATCGTTGGAAATTCACACGAGTCATAATTCACACTGACCCTCTCAATCAATGCTTGTTTTGACAAAAAAAAAAAATATTAACCAATCCTTTACCAAAGCATTCACCCCTCTCATTTCTCGTTTATTTTCATAGAATAATCTCTTTTTAGTGTACCTTTCAATGGCTAACCCCCATGCTCCTGTGTTAATTCCCAATGACGAATTTGATTTGTCGTTGGACGAGCAGTCTCTCATAATCCGTTTCACAACAGAAGAGGAGAGGCGTGAGTACGTGACTAACTGGATGGCAAGAGCTGTTGTTCCAGAGAGACGATTGAATATGGAAAGTCTACCTACTTTGATCAAAAACTTGTTCCGAGATAACTGGTGGTATGGTGTCCCTCAAAGCCCATTAAGCTTTCAGCACGTGAATCGGTCTATTGTGCGTGAATTTTACGCTTGTCTAGCAACGGCAGAGCTCAATGAAATGTGTGTCATAGTGCGAGGCGTTCCCGTCCGTTTGAATAATACATGGATCAACGACGTGTATGCCATTCCAGAATATCGTCAAGGTTTGGATTTCTTTCTTTTTCCGGATGTCCCTGAACTACTACAGCGTGACATGGCTGTTTTATTTGGGGGTACGCATCTGTGGGAACGTGTGAGGCCTCAGCGGCCTACCCGCCCTTTACCCTGGTCCTGGTACGGTCCATTCCTTCCTTTCCTTATTATGTTTCTTGCCACCAATATGTATGGTACGGTGAATTACACCGAACCGGCATTTGATTTGTACGCCCTTGCTTACGCATCTATTACTTCCTATTTCGACGTTGGAGAGTATATTATGTCAAGGATTCGACAGATAGCAAAGGGCAATGCTGGAGATGGATATATTTTTTTTTCCCGTATCTGATCACAGGTCTATGCGTCAGGTCTGCCGGGGTGCCGGAATATGTTGAAGATGATGTGACATACGGTCATGATGACGTTATCACATACGAAACTTAAATATGATGAAAGTGTTCATCTTTTATTCATGTTATTTTAGTATTTATTTTTTAGATAGATCAACTTTCATTTCGGTTTATTTTTGTTTTGTTATTTTTATGTTCATCTACTATAGATGTTATTTTTATGTCCTCTCGACTATATAAGTTTTTTAGGTGTTATGTGTTCTTGTTGGTGCCCAAAAACCCCCCTACCCCTCCCCCTCCCCCTCATTGTATTCAAACCTGGGATCGCTTGGGGCCCTAGAAGAGTGCCAGTGTCTGTCGAACTCATCTCCGCATGCACATCATCAATATCGAATTCTGGACCTAGACCAGCGCACTCAAATGAAAAATCATTCAATGGGTCAAGATGGGTGCTTTGCTCTATCTCAGGGTGTTGACCCTGAACGGATGGTGTGTTTTGTGGACCTGAAGACGGCCCAGCTTGGGATCCTGATACCTGAAGCCCGGAAGGAGTAACTTTGGACGGTGACGCCATATGAACATTCCTAAGAGGTGTCTGCTCCGTGTTTGTATCACAACCTCGAGGTGTCTGGTCCGTGTTTGTATCACAACCTTGAGGTGTCTCAGTCTCAGGCTCACGGCTGCCTTGTGTAGATGAAGACGGCCCAACTTCGGTGGTTGGTG
>CM044906.1:79505831-79721006 GCA_024500145.1 Gentiana dahurica var. dahurica | reverse complement strand
ATTTGTTAACTCCAAAGTTTTAAGTGTTAAGTTTATTCACCCCCCCCCCCCTCTAAACTTAACTAAAGCCTTTTCAAGGGACCAACAATGCTGGCTTGACACGTGTTCCATAACGTCTGATAATCGTTAGATCGTGTTAACTGCGGTTATAAAGGATGAAATAAATATCCCGCCAATCTGCTTTTTGACTATAATAACTTTGACTGTGTAACGTTCCATTCAGCAAGGTAGTCCTCAGCAGGGTGGGCTCAGCAGTCTGCTGATACTGAAGCTTCAGCAGGCCGCTGACAAAGTGACTCTGCTGATCCTTGATTTCTTCTTGTGTTGTTCAATTGATAATACAAAATGAAGTTTAATACCAATGACTGATCTGTCAAGTGAGCTCACCCAACATGACAAAGACCAATCCCCTTGGCAACCTCATTTGTTCAATTGTCCAAACATAAGTACATGGAATTGTTGATACCAATGACTAATCTGCTAAGTGAGCTCACCCAAAATAGCAAAGACTAATCCCCTTGATGAATTCCAGTACATTGCTGATTATCAGTCAACTTTTATAATTCCAAGTTCAGTCCTTAATTTGGCAAATCTTTCACTATCAAGTGGTTTAGTGAAAATATCAGCAAGTTGATTTTCAGTAGGGATATATAGAACCACAACATCTTTCTTTTCAACATGATCTCTTATAAAATGATGTCTCACATCAATGTGCTTGGTTCTTGAGTGCAAAACAGGGTTTTCTGTGATTGCAATTGCACTTGTGTTGTCACACATAATTTGAATTTCCTTTTCATCAATACCATAATCCCTTAATTGTTGTCTTAGCCATAGTACTTGTGCACAACAACTTCCAGCAGCTATATACTCAGCTTCAGCAGTGGAAGTTGATATTGAATTATGTTTCTTGCTGAACCAGGAAACCAGTCTACTTCCCATTAATTGACAGGTTCCTGTAGTGCTTTTTCTATCAATCTTGCATCCAGCATAATCAGAATCTGAGTAGGATATAACTTTGAAGCTTCCATCCTTGGAATACCATATCCCTACTCCCAGAGTTTCCTTTAGATACTTGAGAACTCTCTTGACTGCACCTAAATGACTTTCTTCAGGTTTAGATTGAAATCTTGCACAAACACCTACAGCAAAGGATATATCAGTTCTGCTGGCAGTAAGGTACAGCAGACTGCCTATCATCCTTCTGTATAGAGTCTGATCAACATCTTTGCCTTCTTTATCTTCATCCAATCTGATGTTTGTACTCATTGGAGTTGATATCTTAGTGTTGTTTTCATACCAAACTTCTTCAGCAATTCCTTGGTATACTTGGTTTGATGAATGAAGATTCCATCTTTCATCTGTTTAACTTGCAATCCCAAAAAGTAGTTCATTTCTCCCATCATACTCATTTGGAATTTACTCTTCATTAGATTTGCAAACTTTTCACAAAGTAAATCATTTTCAGAACCAAATATAATGTCATCCACATAAATCTGTACCAGCAGGGTGATGTTCCCTTCACTGATTCTGAAAAGTGTCTTGTCAATGGTGCCTTTTGTAAAACCATTGTCCACCAAGAATAGAGATAGAGTCTCATACCATGCTCTTGGTGCTTGTTTCAATCCATAAATTGCTTTATTGAGTATATACACTTTATCTTCTTGATCTTTAACTTCAAATCCAGGAGGTTGATGAACATACACTTCCTCCTCTAGAATGCCATTCAAAAATGCACTTTTGACATCCATTTGATATACTTTGAAGTTCTTATATGCAGCATGTGCCAAGAATAATCTGATAGCTTCCAATCTTTCAACAGGTGCATAAGTTTCATCAAAATCTATTCATTCTGCTTGAGAATAGCCTTTTGCAACTAGTCTGGCCTTATTCCTCACAATGATACCAGATTCATCAAGTTTATTTCTGTATACCCACTTAGTACCAATGATATTTGCATGACTTGGCCTTTCAACTAGTGTCCAAACTTGATTTCTTTCAAATTCATTCAATTCTTCTTGCATAGCAATTATCCAATCTGGATCTGAAATTGCTTCTTCAACAACTTTAGGTTCCATTTGAGATAGAAAACAAGTAAACATTGCTTCCAGTTGTCTTCTAGTCCTTACACCTTGCTGTACATTGCCAATAACTTGTTCAGCAGGGTGATTCCTCAACCATTGTGGATTCTGGTTATTTTGATTATTAGGAACCTCATCTTCAGTAGGGTCTGTTGTAGCTTCTTCAACAACAGGGGGTTCAGCAGATCCTTGAATTGCTTCAATTATTGAATCAGTAATGTCACCAGCAGGGTGTTCAGCAGGGGCAGTATCAGAAACTTTTAAATCATTGAATCTTTCCAAAACTTCAACACAATCAGGATCAGTGACTTGCTGATTCTCAGCAGGTTCACAATCTTCATATTCCATACCAGTAAACTTAGGTTAATCAAACACAACATGGATTGTTTCTTCATGTTTCAGTGACCTCTTGTTCAGTACCCTGAATGCCTTGCTGACTGAAGAATATCCCAAGAAGATTCCTTCATCTGACTTTGGTTGGAATGTCTTCAAATGAACCTTGTGATTTAGGATAAAACATTTGCTTCCAAAAGGATGGAAATATGATATATTTGGTTTTCTTCCATTCCAAATCTCATAAGGTGTCTTCAGCAGCTTCTTGTTTACTGAAGTTCTGTTTTGTGTATAGCATGCTGTATTGACTGCTTCAACCCAATATCTTTCAGGTAGCAATGCTTCACATATCATTGTCCTTCCTGCTTCCTTTAAAGTCCTGTTTCTTCTTTCATCAACCCCATTTTGCTGAGGTGTGATGACGAGATCAAGTGATGATAAAATACTTGACCACCATAAACCAATACTAGCAAGTGGACTAGGTCCATCGTAGTATAGCTATAGCGAATCAAGGTCGATCCCATAGGGAACCAAATTGTGGATCATTTATATACAAACAACTAATCATTCATGTCAAGGACACAAAGGCGGTCTACGACCAACAAAAGACAAGAAAAAGTAAAGGACACGACCGACACAACACATAAACAACGTAATTAACCTCCCCAATTATTATGTTCTCGTTTGGATTTAGAGATTCTATATAATTAAGCTAGACTCGACAACTATTAATCCGATCCGTATTTCTTTTATATTGGCTACGGGAGTCATCCCCTAAACTAGATCTAGCTCCGGGTAGGCCATCCAGATCACTATGCTACATCACGTGACTTCGCTTTTTCGGCCTCCATCTCATATGACTTGCACGCTTACAAAACTAGGGATGCCGATATTAACCGTATTCCTCACCTAGGCAACATTCCTTTTTCAGGCGTACTTCCTAGACGATCGCATCAATCTCCGTCCCATTAACACTAACTTTTAGTTATCATGTTAATCTACGATTGACGTATAACTAGGTGTGCACAATTCCCTAATACAGAACAGATCTAGATCTCGCTGAAAGTCCCGGAAGATCAATTCATGAGCCGACCTAGGAGCCCTATATTGGTATTTCCTAATAATACGCTAATTAAACCAGACGAGCAATGTAGTCGTAGCCATACCTACTAAGATAAGAAATTCTAGTGGACAATCACACCATAAAGACGTGGCTAGATTGACGCGGCGAAAACCTAAATCTTAGCGTTTCTACATACGTAACGGATAAAATAGAGATTCATAAAGCAATTATATAGAACTACTAAAAACACGGTTGTCGATCATACCAAAGTCATCTATAGGTCACCGGATAACATATCTGGGCGTGTGGATCCTTATAGACAAGGAATCCCCACTTCCTCATATCGTATCCTTAGATCTACATCGTTCGGTGAAGAACGAACAACCTCAAACGATAAATAATAATTGGGTGCTTAATTACAAAGAACAAAGAACAAATAAATACAAGAACTTACATTATTGCAGATCTTGCATAAAAACTGCTCTAAGAAAAACTGAAGATTTTATTATAAACTGAGAAGTGTAAAAAATGTATTGTGTAAAGAAGTGTGTAAATGGCGTGTATAACATGCCTTTATTTATAGGGGTTCAAGCTAATTAAGAGATATACATCAAAATGTCAAAACAAATAAGAGATAACTCCCGGCCGATCTCCAATTAAAAGATAAAATGCACCCCCCTAGAATGCATATCCTCCATTGGCGCCATCTTTGAGTGGTTTGCCATGCTTATCCGATCTTTTCGTGCTAATCCGATATTTATCTTGATTTTCCTTTGATTTATCTTGAGATTTAATTCTTCCATTTGTATTTATCCTTCATAATTATCCAAATCTGCAAAATAGATATTTATCCCAAAATAAATCATATTTAAATAAAACGGATAAATATAATAAAAACGGATAAATACCGATTTATATAATAAAAACGGATAATCACCAAATTATATCTTATAAAATGGATAAATACCAAATTATATTTTATAAATCACAAAACATTAAATAATACATATAAACATGTGATTTAATATAAAATACATATTATTAATCCCGATTTAAGGTCAACGTTGATGACTTTTACGGGTATAATTTGACCGTCATCAACTACCTCCCACTTAGACTTTGATCGTCCCGAACAAAGCATCAATAATTCATTCCCCATGAAAACAATTGCCATGGTCAAATCATACTTATGCGAGAAGCTCGAGTCAACTCATACCAGTCATGCTCATAAGATATCCATTATTCACTACTCTCTATGAACCGAAGTGATGTGTGCATGTGCATTTAGATTTTATCTATTTGTGGGAAGATTAGAGTTTATGCTAACTTCGTAGTCTCAACCTACCAACATCAGCATTCCCACTTCTTAAGCCTCGCAATGGGTAAAGACATGGTGCAATAAGCAAGAGCGTTATCCATAAGGTTTTTGGACTTGGAGACCGAGAAAAATACTCAAGCCTCTTAAAAATTTGAATTTTTTCTCATTTTCATCATTTCAAACTTTACCACTTCTCAAGAAAGAAACTTGCTTTAAAAGTAAAATATGCATTGCAAGAATCCCTCTCTCACGGATTAGTGGAAGCATTGAATATTACCACAAGCGCGAGGCTACTTTGGTAATGTTCCTACAAGCCCAGTGTTTAACTTATTGTCAAAACACAGATAATTCTCAAGCTTATTACTCCGCTTTGATGGCTAGAAGATAGGAATACATCAGCAGATAAATATCGACACTAAGTCTACATAACCAATCATCTACACAATGTACACATAATTTCTTCAGTTATTATGATTTGTGCGGTAAAGCTCGATTCAAAGATTGAGTAATCGAATAATAAATAACTACTTGCAATAATTGGCATGAATATCCTTAAATTTAAATTCACATAAGTATAAAATGATCACGTACTCATGCAACTTGGCTCCTTTCCTATCAATTCTTAGCTAGGAACTCACAATTCTAAAGGTACGAGATAAATAATATGGCATTTATTCAATTTTTTCAATTTTCACCGTTTCATTCAATTTTCAATTATAGTACATCATAGCTAAGTCTCCTACCCCCCACTTAAACATGGCATTGTCCCCAATGACAAATAAAAATGAGAATTTAATAAAAAGACTTAGCTCTGGAAACGGCTATCAAGTAGATACTGAACATCGGAGTAAGCTAAGAACGTCGTGGAGAAGCAAGTGAAAACCTGTTGAAGCAAACCAAACAGAAACTCCACGAAACCGTTAATAACATGTCAAGGGAAGTTATAAAATAATGTGGCAGTAATTAGGTATAAAATATCCAAAAACAGATTAAGCCACTTTATTCCATACAACCAATGATAAAGAAAACCAAAGAGTTAAAACTACTTGTTCAGATGTAACAAGAAAAATACTAAATAGAAAGAAAGATAAACAATCAACAAGAGATTATAGTCTTCATCGAAATCCTCCACCGCTGAAATATTCTTAAAACCGGGTGGAGAAGACAAAGATCAAAAAGCATTACCCCATGTGGGAGAACACGAGGTCGACTGGATCAACCCTGTATTCAATCCAGTGGAAAAGAGACACTTGGAAAGGTATAACAGATTGAATGTGACCTGTCGGCTAAAGATAAAATCAGATGCTGAGCGCAGACTCTTCACGTTTTCATTGGATATCAACAACCTAGGGAGATGTAGCTTCTCCTTGAAATTACTAATAACCCAATGTATCACGTAAAAGTCATAACCGTCATCAAGGCCGGATCGGTGTGATATTTTAGAACAGAACTCAAGATCTTGACCGGAATAGGCGTAAAAGTGTGAAATGTAAAACTTCCGGTAGAAAGATAAGTTGTATTTTGAATGAACCAAAAACTTTTAAAATCTAGCTAGGGTCAGAGCTACACGTACCCCAGCTAGGATCATGAAAACCAAAATGATAAAAGATAATCATTCAAATTCCGCAACAAAAGGGTATTTTGTAAACAAAATGGAGTTTGAGAGTATGATGGGTTTAGAAAGAGATATACATAAAGATGGTAAGAAAAGATAAAGGGTGGGCAAGAAATTGTGTGTTGGGTGGGTATTGGTTCAGGGATTGGGTTAGGGTGGGAGAGTGAAATAGATGGAAAGAAAGAGAGGGGATGAAAGAATGGTTAGAAATGTGAATTGCGAGGCAGATTGGTGAGAGAATAGAAAGGTCGAAGGGTGAAAAGGTACAAAGGAAAGGATACGGGTAGTTGCAGAATGAATTGCACACAACTTTGGATTTTCACTCGGATCGCCATTCTAAAAAGTTTTGGAAGTTGACCAAAATTGTTCTTGTTCGCACCAATCACTCTCTGTTACATTTTCAGTAATTCTCAAGCTCTCTTAATGCTTTCATCTTAAGGTTGATTGCTAAATTTCCTTTTCTTTAGCAATTTCTCGACTCTCCTAAGAAACTCTAATTCACGTGGCCTATATTGAGTAAAAAAGTTTTGCACATCCTTAGCCTAATGGCCATCGGAACACGGCAAAATAAAAAACCTCAACATATGTCACGTTACTCTTATTTGTCTCGAAGAAAAATGAAACCTAAAATCCTAAAAAGAAATCCTAAGGGTTTTAAAGAAGTAGTTCTGAGTTTAAAGTCCTCAGCTCGACTTTCCAAAATTATCCTTGTCAGTTATCCTTCTTGGATCGCTAGATGTTGATCCCTTGAGCACTATATGAGGTGGGCTCATCGCTTTTGCGGATTAATACCCTTCCCTTGGTTGTGAGACCTAGGAAACGACATTTATCCATTCCATTTATACATAGCTCTTACCTCGGCTCTCGTTTTAGGAACTAGTGAATTCTAAGAAGATTTAGTCCTAGGGACCCATTTTAATCACATCCTCTATAATGCTGCTTCATTATGCTCTCTCAAAACTCAACGTCTTCTTTAGATTGCGAATGCTTGACTACACAGATTGTTGCTCCCGTGGCCACTAGAAGCAATCTCATGCATAAGACACAGAGATTTTGACAGAACTACGAGGAACTCTTTATTCACTGCTTCCTTCAACAACTACATGTTTCCTTACACCCTCTAGATGAGACGGATTTGGGGCAAAACCTTCCACACTAATAAAATAAATCTTACAAACCAACTCCGGGCTAAGATTCTCATTCAGGTTCATGTAAAGACTAGCTTATGTTCAAAAGATCAAAAGATATTAAAATATAAGCAAAAAAGGTAGTACCTTGCCTTCAACATTGTACCACGAATAATTCGAACCTTAATATTTATTTTCTCGGAGCCATCTTGGTGTTTTAAAGGTGTTTCTTCCATTGCTTTCCCATCGTAGATTCGTAGCTCCACATGCTGCTGGGTTATTTTCTCAGTGCCCATGAAAAATTACTGACTCAGATTATTGCTTCCCTGGTTTCTGCAAACGGAAGAAAAACAAAACGAACCGTAGACTGATTTTAACATGGTTTCCCATGCTGCTATCAGACTTACGGATTAAACATACGGAGATAAACAGACACGCGAAATTCCAAAAAAATAGAACCAGGCTTGCTGGCAGCGAGAGGCAGTCTTGCTGGGAGCGAAACCAGTTGTTCCATATTTTGGAATTTTTACACAGAGCAGACAACCAGAGGGACTCAAAAACGTAAAAACAAACTCTAAAACAGAAAACTTGACATGAATAAAAATTTATTTGTATATAAAATTGACCGTTGGTTCCCCGGCAACGGAGCCAAAAACTTGATGACGAGATCAAGTGATGATAAAATACTTGACCACCATAAACCAATACTAGCAAGAGGACTAGGTCCATCGTAGTATAGCTATAGCGAATCAAGGTCGATCCCACAGGGAACCAAATTGTGGATCATTTATATACAAACAACTAATCATTCATGTCAAGGACACAAAGGAGGTCTACGAACAACAAGAGACAAGAAAAAGTAAAGGACACGACCGACACAACACATAAACAACGTAATTAACCTCCCCAATTATTATGTTCTCGTTTGGATTTAGAGATTCTATATAATTAAGCTAGACTCGACAACTATTAATCCGATCCGTATTTCTTTTATATTGGCTACGGGAGTCATCCCCTAAACTAGATCTAGCTCCGGTTAGGCCATCCAGATCACTATGCTACATCACGTGACTTCGCTTTTTCGGCCACCATCTCATATGACTTGCACGCTTACAAAACTAGGGATGCCGATATTAACCGTATTCCTCACCTAGGCAACATTCCTTTTTTCAGGCGTACTTCCCAGACGATCGCATCAGTCTCCGTCCCATTAACACTAACTTTTAGGTATCATGTTAATCTACGATTGACGTATAACTAGGTGTGCACAATTCCCGAATATAGAACAGATCTAGATCTCGCTGAAAGTCCCGGAAGATCAATTCATGAGCCGACCTAGGAGCCCTATATTGGTATTTTCTAATAATACGCTAATTAAACCAGACGAGCAACGTAGCCGTAGCCATACCTACTAAGATAAGAAATTCTAGTGGACAATCACACCATAAAGACGTGGCTAGATTGACGCGGCGAAAACCTAAATCTTAGCGTTTCTACATACGTAACGGATAAAATAGAGATTCATAAAGCAATTATATAGAACTACTAAAAACATGGTTGTCGATCATACCAAAGTCATCTATAGGTCACCGGATAACAGATCTGGGCGTGTGGATCCTTATAGACAAGGAATCCCCACTTCCTCATATCGTATCCTTAGATCTACATCGTTCGGTGAAGAACGAACAACCTCAAACGATAAATAATAATTGGGGGCCTAATTACAAAGAACAAAGAACAAATAAATACAAGAACTTACATTACTGCAGATCTTGCATAAAAACTGCTCTAAGAAAAACTGAAGATTTTATTATAAACTGAGAAGTGTAAAAAATGTATTGTGTAAAGAAGTGTGTAAAAGGCGTGTATAACATGCCTTTATTTATAGGGGTTCAAGCTAATTAAGAGATATACATCAAAATGTTAAAACAAATAAGAGATAAGTCCCGGCCGATCTCCAATTAAAAGATAAAATGCGCCCCCTAGAATGCATATCCTCCATTGGCGCCATCTTTGAGTGGTTTGCCATGCTTATCCGATCTTTTCGTGCTAATCCGATATTTATCTTGATATTCCTTTGATTTATCTTGAGATTTAATTCTTCCATTTGTATTTATCCTCCATAATTATCCAAATCTGCAAAATAGATATTTATCCCAAAATAAATCATATTTAAATAAAACGGATAAATATAATAAAAACGGATAAATACCGATTTATATAATAAAAACGGATAATCACTAAATTATATCTTATAAAATGGATAAATACCAAATTATATTTTATAAATCACAAAACATTAAATAATACATATAAACATGTGATTTAATATAAAATACATATTATTAATCCTGATTTAAGGTCAACGTTGATGACTTTTACGGGTATAATTTGACCGTCATCAAGGTGTACCAGCAGCAGCAAGTTGATGTAGTACACCATTCTGTTCACAGTATTCTCTTATAACTTTGTTGAGAAATTCAGTACCCTGATCTAATCTTATCTTTATTACTGTTAAACTTTTCTCATTTTGTAATCTCCTTAAAAGATTAGGCATGCTTTTGAGTGTCTCACTTTTCTTGTTCATAAAAATCACCCAAGTGTACCTTGAAAAATCATCCACAATCACTAAGGTGTATTTCTTTCCAGTTACACTTGTTGGAGTTATTGGTCCAAAAAGATCCATATGCATAAGCTCCAACACTCTATTAGTTGATTGTTTAGTTTTTGACTTGAAGCTTGACTTTATTTGTTTACCCTGCTGACATGCATCACATATAGCATCCTTTTTGAATGTGATCTCAGATAAACCAATCACCAGCTTCTTCTTCACCAACTGATTGATATCATCAAAATTTAGATGATTCAACTTCTTGTTCCATAACCAATTGAGTTCAGACTTGGTATGCACAATCAGGCAGGTTTCTGGAGCTGCAGTAGACCAATCCACAACATACATGTTCTGTTGTCTTCTACCAACTAGTACAACTTGATCACCTCTTTCACTAATGACAATACAGTTGTTTTTGTCAAAAGTGACCTTGTATCCCATGTCACAGAATTGTCCAGTGCTCAGCAAGTTGTAGTCCAGTCCTTCCACATATGCAACATTCTTGATTGTAAGTCCATTTCTGACAAGTGTGCCATATCCTCTTGTATATCCAGGTGTATTTTTGTTGCCAAAATTCACCCTTGGGCCATCTTTTGCCACAAAGTTTGATAAACAGTGCTTATTCTTTGTCATGTGTCTGGAACATCCACTGTCAAAGTACCAGACACCCTACAAAACAACGTTAATGCATTTTAGGTACCCAAACCTGTTTGGGTCCATAGTGGTCAGTAGTAAGCATGACTTTTGGTAAGTTTCCATAAGGTCTTCTCCTAAAAGTGTCATACTTTGGTTCATACATGTATTCCACACATCCATAAGTTTTAACAGTAGGTTGTGTAGGATTCACATATGTTTTCTGGCCTTTTGGTTTATAATGCTGTTTGAAGTGATTCTTGATGTTAGAAGCATTAGTATAACCATTTGTTTGCTGTCTGTTAGGAATAGCCCTGTAATATGGAGTCTGTTGAGGTCCCTGCTGAGGCCTCTTATAAGTCCTCTGCTGAGTTCTTTGTTGATTCCATTGCTTAGGTTTTACCCTAGCAGCATGGTTATACTGGTTGTTTCTATCAGCAGGTACATGAATATTCCAATCATCATCAGCAGGGAATAGTCTACCTTTCCCCCTGAGATAAGTATCCCTTGAATGACTAACATTTTTAGATTTGGGATTCTTATCCTTGGAATATTTCTGACCTTTACCTTTTTGTGGTCCAGCAGACTTGGTAGCAGGTCTGCTATCAGTAGGTCTAGAAGGTCCAGCAGTCCTATTTTTAGATTTGTTCTTTTTATTAGGAGCTGTTGACTTCTTTGACTTCTGATTTGGCTTCTTTGAAGTATTCTCAGTAGGTTTTACTGCCTCAGCAATTACTTGGAGTTGGATCTTGTGCTGGTACAAACTTAGGACCAATTCTGGTGCTAGATTCATTTACCTTACTGGATCCACTCTTTTTGGATTGTTGAGTTCCAAATCCAAGCCCTGTCTTATCACCATAAGGCTTTCCAGATTTGTATGCAGTAGTGGAGCAAGATGGTTCAGCAGATTCAGGGGCTGCTGGATGATCAGCAGGCTTATACTAATTCTATCCAACATCTTTTTCCTTACCTTTGAGAACTCTTAATTCAGCTTTCAATCTTCCAACTTCTAATTCAAGAGCTTCTTTTTCAGCCTTCACAATCTCATAACCAGATTGTATTATCCTCAGTTGATTAAGGATGGCATCCAAAGTCTCATTATTATCAGAATTTCTAGGATTTGAACCACAAGTTGATTCGCAATCACTTCCAGCAGGAGTATTGATGGATACAGTATTGTATACCTCCTCAGTTTCATCCATATTGGCCATCAAGGCATAATCTTTCATATCAGCAACCAGTGCTGTGTCATCTGATTCATTTCCCTTTTCAGATTCCACTTCATACCCTGATTCATCTTCAGCAACCATAGCCTTCTTGCCATGTCTTCTTTGTTGACTCTTGGTCTTCAGTAGATCTTGTTTTAACTCAGGACAGTCAGGTTTGAAGTGTCCTGGTTTCTTGCAATGAAAGCACAGATAATCATTATCTTTCTTTGATTCTTCCTTCCTTCTTTCAGTAGGCCTTTTTGTGAAGTTTCTTGAAGGGGCCTTTCCAGTCTTCATCATCCTGATTTTCTTGGTCAGTAGGGCAATCTGCTCTTGCATTTCATCCAGCAGATCATCTTGTCCTCCAGATGTTTCTTCCTGATGTGAAGCAGCCAATGCAGTGGTCTTTGGCTCTTCTTTTTCAGTCTCAGGTACAAGCTTTTTGCTAAATTCATAAGCCTTGAGATCTGAAAACAACTTGAAGGTGTCTTCTTCATGCAACTTTCTCATTTCTTCTATTGCAGTCACCTTCATTTTCCAAACATCTTTTGCAGGTAGAGCCTCCAAGATTTTAGTGTTTATTTCTTCTTTTGAATAACTTACACTCAGCAGGGTAAGTTCATCCAAGATTGCATTAAATCTTGATTCCATTTGCTCAATGGTTTCATTTGGCAGCATCTTGAACTTTTGGAACCTCTTTCTGGCCACACTGATTTTATTCTTCTTTATTGCATCAGTGCCTTCACAGATCAAATGTATCTTGCCCCAAAGTTCCTTTGCAGTTTTGCAATCTTTAACCTTCATGTACATATTGCTATCCAAGGTTCTGTAAATGATGTCAATAGCAATATTGTTGAGGTTTGCTCTTTTTTTGTCTTCTGCATTCCATTCTCTTTTTGGTTTAGGAATGTACTTAGTTGTATCACCCACTGTTATTGCCTTGGTAATCTCCAGTGGTCCATCAGTTAGTACATCCATCATCTCATCATGAGTTGCAGCAAGGTAAGCCTGCATTCGACGTTTATACTCATCAAATTTATCTAGAGAACACATCAGCATAGTCCTAGCATACCGTGTGTTATCCATGATGCAAGTCTTTGAAAATCAGTAACTTGAAAGAAAGTTTCAAAGAATTTTCACAAGCACAACAAGTAGGATTTCTTCAGAATAGAAGCACTGCTCCGATACCAATTGTTGGTCCCTTGAAAAGGCTTTGGTTAAGTTTAGAGGGGGGTGAATAAACTTAACACTTAACACTTAACACTTTGGAGTTAACAAATTCTGCAACTTCAGCAGCCTGCTGATACTTCAGTAGTCTGCTGAGACTTCAGTAGCCTGCTGATAAACAGTTGTCTACTGACAATTGAGTTTGCAGAATTTGTGCAGCAGAATTATATCAAAATTAAGCCTTAATACTTGTTGTTAAATATGATACTAAGTATTAGATACTCAGTAGTGCAAGTGTGTGATTTCAGTTGCTAGATTCAGCAGGTTGATGTGTAAAATAAACTAAGTGCAGAATGTAAATGCTGAAATTAATAGGCAAATTTTATAGTGGTTCCAGGTGGTGTAATCTTGTCAGTCCACTCTTCTCCTGTGATGTTGGAGGAAATTCACTAGAGATCTTTGATGTAGCTTTTACAAAGATTCCTAAGGTTGCTTGTCCTTCACCAATAACTATGGCTTCACAAACTGAAAACAGGGAACATGTAGGATTGCTGCTCCTTAGTCTTCCACTGGTCCTTGAAGGGTAGGATTGCCTCTTCACCAGCTCCACCACAAACAACAGTCTTTCACACCCAACAGATGCTTCACTGTCTTCAGCAGGTTCTTTATAAAATAAAGATTGAATCAAATAAATGATTCAGTTGCAGCAACTTGATTAGGATGAAATAATCAGCAGCTTGCAGGCTTCAAGTGTGTATGCTTGATGTAGCTTGAATGTAGAAAACACTTGAAGAATTTCTGTAGATAAGTAGCTTAAAGTTCAGTAGGTTCAGCAGGGTGTTTTTCAGTTCAGTAATATCTCTTCAAAGTTTGTTAATTTTCATCATCTTGTTTCTGAGTTGAAAGTCCTCTATTTATAGGCAACAATGCATGTGACTTGTATTTGAAATTCAAATGTAACCGTTCCTTGTTTTTGTCCCATATGATCTGCATTCTGTCACTATTCATAGGACTGACACTGTCAGAATTCTTTTTGACAGTGCAGTCTGTCCACCCTTTGACTTATATCCATTGGATAATAATCTGAATGATCCCAACGTCTGTTTAATCTCAGCCTTTGATTTGTTTGATAAGTCAGAGGTAGTTGGCTGTCATTTTCAATGTAATCTTCCAATGTAATCTTGAATTACCCGAGGTATTTCATCAGCAGGTTGATGCGATACGATCCCAGGAGATCGACGAAAGGATCAATGAGAGCGGAAAAACCCTAACCTAACTGGGCAGCAGTCTAGGAAGAGGGCCAAGAACAACTCAACGCTTTGCTCAAGAACGCTGATAAGCTCTCGAAAGGGGTGCAATCTCTACGACAAAGAGATCACTCGCTCGCAAGCGATGTTCTTGATCAATCACAGACCAAGGAAGAAGAGAAAACTCTCAATTTTATTATAATAGATTCATCATTGGTTATTCATATAAAATTACAAGGAATGCCTTTATATAGGCTACAAAATAAATAACTAACCAACTCCTAAGCAATGTGGGATAAATTACATAGTAATTTTCGCCACTTTATTTTGCACTAAACCTAACCTGCCCCAAATAAGCCCAAATGGCTTTTATTTGCTAAAAATAAACACCTGGCCCAATATACTAACATATGGGCAACTTTTGACACGGGTTTAAGGCCGTTTTATTCATTAAAACACTGAAAACTAAAATAAACAAAACAAATAAAATGTCTCGGGACGGATCACATCATTCCCTCCCGGTTGGAAAGGATTCGTCCTCGAATCAATAGGACGTCATAGAAGTCAGCATCCGAAACCAATCCCGAACAACCCGCAAGCAAAAGCAAAGATATACCGGGATCAAATATGAAGTGGACAGATGACATCACAACAATGGTGCGTGGAACGAACGAGTCATTCTTCATCAGTGCAACAAAAGAAAAGTCTAACGGCTTGAGATTGATGTCAAGAACACTCGGCGTAGAAGCAATGTAATCATAACAATATGGTGTAGGGGCTTCGTCAACACGCACATCAAAAGGATCCATAAAACAATGCACCAGTTTCTCACCATAAACTACCTGCAAAGATAAATCGGGAACCTCGGATGATGTATCAAGAACCACAGTATGCTCATCACTACTCTCAACAGGTTCTTCAACGGATGCCTCTTCAACGTCAACTATCTCATCCACGTGATCCTCAACAATTGGCACATCAGTCACCTCCACCACACTATCACCAGCCTCCTTTGACATCATAACTTCGCAATCACGAACAATCACTTCGTTCTGCCCCCTAAGTGCAAACTCTTGCGGTATACGCTGCTGCTTAAGTTCAAACTCTTGTTGCCTACGTTCACATTCCTTTTTCCATTTTTCCTGCCACTCATTCCACTGACGGTCAGATTCCTGTCTATCCTTTATAAGCTTCTCATGTGTCTCAGCCGCACGTAACATGGCCTCCAAGGTAGGACACACCTGTGCTTTA
Organism: Gentiana dahurica var. dahurica; assembly: GCA_024500145.1. Classification (NCBI taxonomy): domain Eukaryota; kingdom Viridiplantae; phylum Streptophyta; class Magnoliopsida; order Gentianales; family Gentianaceae; genus Gentiana; species Gentiana dahurica. The sequence continues at coordinate 79,705,355 of CM044906.1, read as the reverse complement.
ACCCGATTCGCAATATCTAACCGCAACCCTGCGAAAAAGTACGACTTAGTCTTCGCCTCAGTCTCCTGTATATTAGCCTTGGCCAAAAGCATGACCAACTCTTGGTAATAAGCTGCAACAGAACGCTCGCCCTGTCGAATAGTTTGCAGTTCTTGATAATACTCACAAAAATAAGATTTAGGCACAAAGCGATATTTCATCTCTCTTTTCAACTATGTCCACGTAGTAATTTCATTCTCATGGCTACAACGCCGAGCAAAGTTCAACTGCCTCAACCATACATAGTATACCCGGGGAATTCGAGCTGAGCTAACTTGAACTTCTTCTCGTCAGAGTAGTTATTACATTCAAAAATCTGTCCCATCTTTGATTCCCACTTAAAGTAAGCATCCGCATCCACTGAACCCGAAAAAGATGGCAACTTCATCTTAACTTGCCTCATATTATTATTGACACCGTTACCACCATTCCTATTTCCACCGTTACCACCATTCCCTCTCATCATTTCATTCACCCTAGCTGCCAATTCAGCCATGGCTTGGGGTAGTGCGGCCAAGCCATTCACAGTATGTTCGATTCTAGCCATCCTCTGATCTACACGGTCGGTTATCTCTCGTGTCAAGTTGTCTGACATTATCTTAAAACGACCATCCGTCACAGGCTCGTCATCCCCATGTCTCACCATCTTGTCTCACAGTCACTCGTGTTTGTCACTCACCCTCGTTCTCTGAGTAGTAGGAGCACCCTTTGTTGAGCAAATCAGAATACGAGCAACCGACAAGTGAACCTAAGACCTACTACCTAGATGTGACCACTAGGATAAGGATGGGAAAGAGTGTTTGGAAGAAAGGAAAACGGTTATAGAAGGGAGTACTAGTACAAGAATAGTTTGACTATGCAAGAGAAACAAGTCAGAATTTTTTTTTTTTGTTTCGGTCGAAAAATCAGCAAGTGTCACACCCTGGGTGTGATAGGGGCTGTTTTTTTTTGACTTCTTCTTTCTTTTTGGGCTGAATTTTTATTAAATAAAATAAAACAAATTCAGCACAAAGAAATTAGGTCAATTTTTTTTTTGGTCTTATACGGCGGCGGCAAACGAGGACTTCTTATTTGTAATGATGATGCAACAAGCAATCGACGATGAATGTTGAGAAAAAGGTTGACTTTTTTTTTTTATTTTTTTTTTTTTATGTTTTTTTCTTTATTATCAAAAGATGAAGAACACGATGGGAATAAATTTTTTTTTTTTTTATTTTTAATTTTGATCTTGGATGAATTCGAATAACAAGAAGAAAAAAAAAACTAGGGGATATTTGATACCTTCGTCGCTGAGCTCTGCTACCAACTGATGCGATACGATCCCAGGAGATCGACGAAAGGATCAATGAGAGCGGAAAAACCCTAACCTAACTGGGCAGCAGTCTAGGAAGAGGGCCAAGAACAACTCAACGCTTTGCTCAAGAACGCTGATAAGCTCTCGAAAGGGGGTGCAATCTCTACGACAAAGAGATCACTCGCTCGCAAGCGATGTTCTTGATCAATCACAGACCAAGGAAAAAGAGAAAACTCTCAATTTCATTATAATAGATTCATCATTGGTTATTCATATAAAATTACAAGGAATGCCTTTATATAGGCTACAAAATAAATAACTAACCAACTCCTAAGCAATGTGGGATAAATTACATAGTAATTTTCGCCACTTTATTTTGCACTAAACCTAACCTGCCCCAAATAAGCCCAAATGGCTTTTATTTGCTAAAAATAAACATCTGGCCCAATATACTAACATATGGGCAACTTTTGACACGGGTTTAAAGCCGTTTTATTCATTAAAACACTGAAAACTAAAATAAACAAAACAAATAAAATGTCTCGGGACGGATCACATCACAGGTTCATCAGTCTGCTGCGATACATGTCAGTCTGCTGAACTCCAATCTGTTGTGTATAAAATACAATCCAGCTGACTTCTATTATCTAACTTTTATTTGTGAAGTTAGATTACACCTTTTTAAATATAACCAAGTTCCAAACATCATCCAACTAATGGAACTTAGACCTTGTACACAAGGTATATGTAATCAGTTTAGGTCATCACAGACTTGCCTAAATTCTGATTCCATATCCTTGACTTTAATTACTAAGTTTGATCCCTTAGCCTTCTGTAACTGAGTTTGAAACCTCCTTCAGTCTTCAGCAGGTTCCTGACTAGTCTACTGACCTATCTACCCTACTGAAATTTGACCAGTCTGCTGATATAAATCAACAGCCTATTACAGTGCTTGTTTGATCAAACCTATTTATGAATCAAACTCTAATAAGCCTATACTTTGATCTAGACATCTTTTTGCCTTTGCACTATAACAGCTAGTCTGGCACTCATCATCAAAACATAGAAATAAGTCCAACACTTTTTAATATAACTCTTATGCACATTTTGATGTACACATGATGCTCAGCACATTTTGGTTTACTTACGCAACCTGCTAGTTCAATACCCTATGTGTAACATACCGACTTTTCGTAAAAGGGTAAAATAGTCATTAGTTGTATTTACTACGACCTAATTATTATTTGTCACATTTATTTAATTAAAAAAGATTTAATTAAAGGATTTAGTTACTTAATTAAGGGATTTAATTAAATGGCTATAAAAGAAATAATCTCAATTATTTTCCCTATAACCTACACACGCTGCTTCTGATGAAAAACAAAAGAGGAACGGCAGAGCAGGACGCAGAACGCAGAAGAAGAAAGCGAAATAAAAGGAAGAACCGTGTGATCAATCCGTTCATCTGTTCAAGACGCCGCAGGAGAGAAAAGTGATCAGCGCGAGGAGACGCAACTTTGAAAAATAACATCTCTCAATTTCGTAAGTTTTCAGTTTAGCCCCAGTTTTTGTATTCGTAGAGTTCGATTTTTGAAAAATTCGTATCTTTTAATCCGTAGCTCTGTTTCGCAGCTATGAGTAGTCGAAACGATCGTCTTGAAGCGTAGAATAATCTAAAAATAGTTTCACAGCAGTAAAACCAGGTAATCTTCAGTTTTACAGGCTTTTTCAGTTTCGGTTTTATGCAAAGAAATAGGAATTTAGGGTTTCTTGTTGATCACATAGGTTTTGGGGTTGAGGATCAACAGTTGTTGCAGCTGCTTGGCATGTTGCTTGCGATTTTGCTGGAAATTAAGGTAAGAGACTCCTCCTATGACCTCGATTATGATTCGTAAAGTTTAGATCATGTTTTAAGATGCGTAGATGCAAGAAAGATGTGCTTTTCGTTGATCAAAGGATCATAGATGTTTTGGAATGTTTAGATATGTTTCTCTATGTTTTACTATGTTGAAATCGATGTGAATTAGGTTAGAAACGGTTTAGAAATCGCGTTTTGAAGATTTTAGCATTTTGGGAAAAACCCAGGCAAACGGGCGTTTGCACTAGGCAATCGGGCGTTTGCGATCATAGCAGCTCAAACGGGTGTTTGCACAAGGCAGACGGGCGTTTGAGGTTAGACTTTTGATTCAGGATGTAGCCTTTTTTTACGGATGGGCGTTTGGGGTTAGTGGACGGGCGTTCGATGTCGAACGGGCGTTCATAGGATGTCAAACGGGCGTTTGACCTGTTTTACCTTGTTTTAGCGTTTCAGCTTGGTTTTCGGCTTCCTAATCATGTTTTCATTGTTTTAAACCCTTAATTATGATATGTTAACATTGTATAAACATAAACAAGCTTGAATTGAGCTTTTGATTTTTTCAGTTAAAACACCGAATGTACTCTTAAAGGGAGTTGAAGTTCAAATCCGTCGGAAAAGCATGATAGGCTTGTGCTTTGATGAATTAGCATTCATCAATGTCTGTGTATTTGCTAGGCCTTGTTAATGTCTAGTGGTCTAGGAAGAGAGTAGTATTTGTGAGGGAGATTAATTGAAAACACTTAGGTGGTTAGTTAATCATTTTAATAAATACGTACTTGACTAGTAAAAGATTAAACAACATGTCTCTCTTGGATAGGCACCAGTCTATATCGCGATGTGTGTGCTACCTCTGAAGGTGGAAGAACCCATAAGTCAAAAAAACCACAAGATCGGGTGACTCCACTGAGATGCACGTACTATCGGAGTCTACCTATTCTAGACTTCGTGGATATTGGTGTGATCCATCAATATGTTGCCAAGAGTGTCCCAAAAGTGGATACGCGTAGTGCCCTTGAGTGCGGTTGTAACACAGATAAGTTAAGTAGAAACGTTTAGTCAATTCATGTTGATGGACATGAAGTTAACCCCAGATTGAGTCGGTCACACATAAATAACTAAACGATTAAATATCTTTTCTTTATAAATTATAATTGTTGTCATAGCTTCTCACTTTTACTAAGTACTTTGTACTTACCTCCTTTGCATTTTTTTTGTATGCATTGTGGGGTGAGAATACGAACAGGTTGAGCATGTTTATGAGAAAGATTTCGATGACGACATTTGACGACGCCTCGTTGAAGACATATCTTTTATTTATTCTGTTATTCATTTAATAGACTTTTTAGTACCTTTGGAGTAGGCTTTTGGTCTTTCGAGACTTGTCGTACGTGTATTTTGGATTTCAAATTTTCCTTTTAATGTAATAAAGTTACATTTCCAACTTTGGTATGGTTAATTTCTATTCATAGTAGCTTTTACGTTTTTACCGGAGTCTTTTTAGCTTCCGTTTCCTTTTATTTGATACGACGACGTAGAGGCTTGCGTATAATATTAGATTTATTTAATGTTATACGTGCCGAATGTTTTTCTTCCGGATAGGGGCTCGGTATCCGGGAACGGGGCGTTACACTATGTATTAAATGTAAATTATAGTACCGGCTATATTTTAGTATCAAGAATTATTTTTATCTAAGTCCAGTACCATATATATAATCTGTTTTGAGTTGGCTGCATATTTGCTTCCTTATGAATGGTATGGCTGCTGTTTAAATTAGGTATACTTTTTATACTGCACTTTGGTAATGACAGATGTTTCTCAAGTATGTCATAATGTATATTAATTATATATGATGATATATATTATTGATGATAAAAAAGATGATCCAAACGTGGTATTTTATCATCTTAGGCACCCCCGAGTTCTTACTATATACTCCATACTTATATACCTTTGGTATCGGTTGTGTATATTATATAAGTACAGGTATCCTAGAAGTTTATTTTACGGATGTCACATGCCGAACCGGGTTTAAGCTAAGCCTTTAATCCCTTCGTTTTATTTATATAAACACCGAGGTCAGTAATCACTTTTAAAGTAAGGGGTGGGGGCTAGGCAAGCTAGCCAATGTTTCGGTTTTAATTTTTTACGAGTCGTGCCTTAGTTTTTAATCGTCTTTTAGTTAAATTTCAGGCATTTTTTTTTCAAATTTTTATAGTTTTAACATTTTTTATTGTGTTACGAGCCTTCGTATTCCATAGTATGACATGTGCTAATTACTCGAATACATTCTATTATGTAGTTTCGATCGTTTGTTGAAAATTGAAACAATTTCACGTAATAGCTTCGACGTCATAATTACTCGACTAGTGAACGATTATAGTTGTCGTTTGACCCGGTTACCTAGAACTTATATTAGTAACTTCAAGGAGAAATGGAAAGGTCGTCGTTGTTAGGTTCGTGATGATGGTTTTGGCAGTTAGTTTGACCCGATCAGTGCCAAAGGCCAACCTTAACATTTAATCCATAGTTACCCGTCTCAGCCTGTTGTAGGGTGGTTAGACCTCGACCCGAACTAGCTTTTCGTGTTACTAACTCATAAATACCGATTCCCCGAGTTTTATTTTGGTCTACGTATCCTTTATCACCTTGCAATTGAGCTTGTTAGGCACATTTTTATTATGCTGCGAGGTGTTGTTGAGACGTGATTGTGATATGGTGTCGTGAGTACAAGTTATTCGGGAAGAGGATTGTAACAATAAATCGGATATGAGTTTTGATCGAGACTTTGATGTATAGTTTCAATTTTTATAATAATGCTTTCTGTATCTTATCTTTAATCGAAGATTTAAAAAAAAATAAAAAAAAATAAAAAAAAAACGAAAAAAAAAGCGAAAAAAAAAAAAACTAAAACTAAAAAACAAAAAAACAAAAGCAGTGTAAAGTATATTGATATAAGTCAAAAAAATGGACTAAAATGTTTGTATAAACCTAGTATTATATATTATTATGAAATTGGAGTTGGAGTTATTCTTTAATTCGGTTTGTTTTCGGGAATGTAAATAGTCGGAAGATTGAAGACATTTTGATAACCGAGTTTCGTGTATATATCTCGGTTAAAACTCTTTTGCGTCGTCTCTTTCTATTTTTATCATAATATCCTTTCGTAACCTGAACCCTAGCCTAACAATATAACCCTTCAAGTCCTGATCGACCGTACTAGACAACGATAGACCTCGATTAGTGGAGATGTTTACGACATAAAAGCCTAGGGTGTAACCCTGGTACATTACGCGTCTATAATCTGAACCGGTCGTTAGTAGTTAATGTCGAAGAAGATATTTTCACACACACCTTAATTATTCAACACAAGGTAGAACCAATTTTTTATGTATTCATGTTTTTAACTATTGTCTTACCTATATGATACATGAGACTCGTTATATACAATGACAATGTTGACTCTATTTCTGTTTTAAACGCTCGGTTTTGCTCGGGGGCGAGCAAATGCTAAGTAGGAGGTTGCTGATGAGAGTCAACTAGACTCAGTTTTCCTACGTGTTTTATACCCTGTTTCGACTTGTTTTACTTAATTCTGGACACATTTGGCTTGGTTTTGACACGTTTGGCACTGTTTCGATGTTTACGAGAACCGGACATATAATTCGGGATTCTCAGTCTTTTTCGGTGTATTTATTACTCTCGGTCACCCTAGTGTCCCATAGGGGTTATGTGTGTTGTTGCTTTGGTGTTTTTTTAAGAACTGGGTGTATGCGATACCCGGAAAATGCGTTTCGGAGCATTGGAATGGTGAAAAAGTCCACTTTTGATGAAAAACTTGATAGGCAGCCGCCTATAAAAGACAGACGGCTGCCTATCCACCCCAGGCCACCGCCTACAGGAGGCTTTCACTACTACGGCTTTCAATAAAAGACAGACAGACGGACGGCTGCCTATCATATTTGTCACATTTTTTTAATTAAAAAAGATTTAATTAAAGAATTTAGTTACTTAATTAAGGGATTTAATTAAATGGCTATAAAAGAAATAATCTCAATTATTTTCCCCATAACCTACACACGTTGCTTCTAATGAAAAACAAAAGAGGAACGGCAGAGCAGGACGCAGAACGCAGAAGAAGAAAGCGAAATTAAAGGAAGAACCGTGTGATCAATCCGTTCATCTGTTCAAGACGCCGCAGGAGAGAAAAGCGATCAGCGCGAGGAGACGCAACTTTGAAAAATAACATCTCTCAATTTCGTAAGTTTTCAGTTTAGCCCCAGTTTTTGTATTCGTAGAGTTCGATTTTTGAAAAATTCGTATCTTTTAATCCGTCGCTCTGTTTCGCAGCCATGAGTAGTCAAAACGATCGTCTTGAAGCGTAGAATAATCTAAAAATAGTTTCACAGCAGTAAAACCAGGTAATCTTCAGTTTGACAGGCTTTTTCAGTTTCGGTTTTATGCAAAGAAATAGGAATTTAGGGTTTCTTGTTGATCACATAGGTTTTGGGGTTGAGGATCAACAGTTGTTGCAGCTGCTTGGAGTGTTGCTTGCGGTTTTGCTGGAAATTAAGGTAAGAGACTCCTCCTATGACCTCGATTATGATTCGTAAAGTTTAGATCATGTTTTAAGATGCGTAGATGCAAGAAAGATGTGCTTTTCGTTGATCAAAGGATCATAGATGTTTTGGAATGTTTAGATATGTTTCTCTACGTTTTACTATGTTGAAATCGATGTGAATTAGGTTAGAAACGGTTTAGAAATCGCGTTTTGAAGATTTTAGCATTTTGGGAAAAACCCAGGCAAACGGGCGTTTGCACTAGGCAAACGGGCGTTTGCGATCATAGCAGCTCAAACGGGTGTTTGCACAAGGCAGACGGGCGTTTGCGGTTAGACTTTTGATTCAGGATGTAGCCTTTTTTTACGGACGGGCGTTTGGGGTTAGTGGACGGGCGTTCGATGTCGAACGGGCGTTCATAGGATGTCAAACGGGCGTTTGACCTGTTTTACCTTGTTTTAGCGTTTCAGCTTGGTTTTCGGCTTCATATCATGTTTTCATTGTTTTAAACCCTTAATTATGATATGTTAACATTGTATAAACATAAACAAGCTTGAATTGAGCTTTTGATTTGTTCAGTTAAAACACCGAATGTACTCTTAAAGGGAGTTGAAGTTCAAATCCGTCGGAAGAGCATGATAGGCTTGTGCTTTGATGAATTAGCATTCATCAATGTCTGTGTATTTGCTAGGCCTTGTTAATGTCTAGTGGTTTAGGAAGAGAGTAGTATTTGTGAGGGAGATTAATTGAAAACACTTAGGTGGTTAGTTAATCATTTTAATAAATACGTACTTGACTAGTAAAAGATTAAACAACATGTCTCTCTTGGATAGGCACCAGTCTATATCGCGATGTGTGTGCTACCTCTGAAGGTGGAAGAACCCATAAGTCAAAAAAACCACAAGTTTGGGTGAATCCACTGAGATGCGCGTACTATCGGAGTCTACCTATTCTAGACTTCGTGGATATTGGTGTGATCCATCAATATGTTGCCAAGAGTGTCCCAAAAATGGATACGCGTAGTGCCCTTGAGTGCGGTTGTAACACAGATAAGTTAAGTAGAAACGGTTAGTCAATTCATGTTGATGGACATGAAGTAAACCCCAGATTGAGTCGGTCACACATAAATAACTAAACGATTAAATATCTTTTCTTTATAAATTATAATTGTTGTCATAGCTTCTCACTTTTACTAAGTACTTTGTACTTACCTCCTTTGCATTTTTTTTGTATGCATTGTGGGGTGAGAAGACGAACATGTTGAGCATGTTTACGAGAAGGATTTCGATGACGACATTTGACGACGCCTCGTTGAAGACATATCTTTTATTTATTCTATTATTCATTTAATAGACTTTTTAGTACCTTTGGAGTAGGCTTTTGGTCTTTCGAGACTTGTCGTACGTTCATTTTGGACTTCAAATTTTCATTTTAATGTAATAAAGTTACATTTCCATCTTTAGTATGGTTAATTTCTATTCATAGTAGCTTTTACGTTTTTACCGGAGTCTTTTTAGCTTCCGTTTCCTTTTATTTGATACGACGACGTACAGGCATGCGTATAATATTAGATTTATTTAATGTTATACGCGCCGAACGTTTCTCTTCCGGATAGGGGCTCGGTATCCGGGAACGGGGCGTTACACTTTGTATTAAATGTAAATTATAGTACCGGCTATATTTTAGTATCAAGAATTATTTTTATCTAAGTCCAGTACCATATATATAATCTGTTTTGAGTTGGCTGCATATTTGCTTCCTTATGAATGGTATGACTTATGAATGGTATGGCTGCTGTTTAAATTAGGTATACTTTTGATACTGCACTTTGGTAATGACAGATGTTTCTCAAGTATGTCATAATGTATATTAATTATATATGATGATATATATTATTGATGATAAAAAAGATGATCCAAACGTGGTATTTTATCATCTTAGGCACCCCCGAGTTCTTACTATATACTCCATACTTATATACCTTTGGTATCGGATGTGTATATTATATAAGTACATGTATCCTAGAAGATTATTTTACGGATGTCACATGCCGAACCGGGTTTAAGCTAAGCCTTTAATCCCTTCGTTTTATTTATATAAACACCGAGGTCGGTAATCACTTTTAAAGTAAGGGGTGGGGGCTAGGCAAGCTAGCCAATGTTTCGGTTTTAATTTTTTACGAGTCGTGCCTTAGTTTTTAATCGTCTTTTAGTTAAATTTCAGGCAATTTTTTTTTTCAAATTTTTATAGTTTTAACATTTTTTATTGTTTTACGAGCCTTCGTATTCCATAGTTTGACATGTGCTAATTACTCGAATACATTCTATTATGTAGTTTCGATCGTTTGTTGAAAATTGAAACAATTTCACGTAATAGCTTCGACGTCATAATTACTCGACTAGTGAACGATTATAGTTGTCGTTTGACCCGGTTACCTAGAACTTATATTAGTAACTTCAAGGAGAAATGGAAAGGTCGTCATTGTTAGGTACGTGATGATGGTTTTGGCAGTTAGTTTGACCCGATCAGTGCCAAAGGCCAACCTTAACATTTAATCCATAGTTACCCGTCTCAGCCTGTTGTAGGGTAGTTAGACCTCGACCCGAACTAGCTTTTCGTGTTACTAACACATAAATACCGATTCCCCGAGTTTTATTTCGGTCTACGTATCCTTTATCACCTTGCAATTGAGCTTGTTAGGCACATTTTTATGATGCTGCGAGGTGTTGTTGAGACGTGATTGTGATATGGTGTCGTGAGTACAAGTTATTCGGGAAGAGGATTGTAACAATAAATCGGATATGAGTTTTGATCGAGACTTTGATTTATAGTTTCAATTTTTATAATAATGCTTTCTGTATCTTATCTTTAATCGAAGATTTTAAAAAAAAAACGAAAAAAAAAAAAACTAAAACTAAAAAACAAAAAAACAAAAGCAGTGTAAAGTATATTGATATAAGTCAAAAAAATGGACTAAAATGTGATAGAATAATAGATAAACGATAATTGATTGTATTGATAATACTGAAAGACGATTACAATATTTATAGGAATCAAATAATATCAAATGGCAATCAATCTTCATTATTAGCAGTATCCAAAGATATGGTAGCAATTAATCTTCAATCTTTGTCATTATCTCTAATACTCCCCCGCAATCCCATGGTAATGCAATGAACATGGAGATTGGCTCATAAGGAAAGCATGGAGGGATATACCCCTAAAGGAAAAACGATAGTTGGAGGGATGTACCCTAGCAAAATTAAAGGAGTGGAGGGATATACCCTAACAGAAAGAAAGGCTTGGAGGGTTGTACCCTAACATAAATAAATGAGTGGAGGGTTATACCCTAACAAAAATAAAAAGGAACGGAGGGTCATGCCTTAACAAAAAATAAAAAGAAGCGCAGGGTAGAAGGTGGAGAAAAGAAAAATAGAAAGGAGTTGAGGGTGGATACGGGTTTGTGGATAAGATAATGACAAGATTGATATTTATTAAAAATAAAAAAATAATAAGAAGAAGAAAAATATGAAAGACGCAAGGAGGCTGCCGGAGGCTTTGTGGGGCATGGAGATGAGCAGCGTTTGCGGAAGGCCGTGCTAATATCGGCATTGCGGTGAGGCTGAGTGCTGCTATATATTGCGAAATCTCTGTGCAACAGGGGTTGAAAAGGCTTCAGCCTTAGAATCCGGTGAGAAATTTGAATGAACCTGGAGCGGCGATGAAGAAGGAGGATTCTTGGGAGCCTAATTCGGCTTGCAATTTTGACGCCACCGGAGCCTTTGAATCAGCCATGTTTATTTCAAAAGGGAAAAAAAATCAATGTGGGAGGGGTGAGGGTTTGATCATATTTATGTCACAAACCCCTACCCAAACATTCTTTTTCGTAAATCTTGCTCAGGATCGAAAAGACGTTAGTCTAGATCTCTGATACCATGATAGAATAATAGATAAACGATAATTGATTGTATTGATAATACTGAAAGACGATTACAATATTTATAGGAATCAAATAATATCAAATGGCAATCAATCTTCATTATTAGCAGTATCCAAAGATATGGTAGCAATTAATCTTCAATCTTTGTCATTATCTCTAATAAAATGTTTGTATAAAGCTAGTATTATATATTATTATGAAATTGGAGTTGGAGTTATTGTTTAATTCGGTTTGTTTTCGGGAATGTAAATAGTCGGAAGATTGAAGACATTTTGATAACCGAGTTTCGTGTATATATCTCGGTTAAAACTCTTTTGCGTCGTCTCTTTCTATTTTTATCATAATATCCTTTCGTAACCTGAACCCTAGCCTAACAATATAACCCTTCAAGTCCTTTTCGACCGTACTAGACAACGATAGACCTCGATTAGTGGAGATGTTTACGACATAAAAGCCTAGGGTGTAACCCTGGTACATTACGCGTCTATAATCCGAACCGGTCGTTAGTAGTTAATGTCGAAGAAGATATTTTCACACACACCTTAATTATTCAACACAAGGTAGAACCAATTTTTTATGTATTCATGTTTTTAACTATTGTCCTACCTATATGATACATGAGACTCGTTATATACAATGACAATGTTGACTCTATTTCTGTTTTAAACGCTCGGTTTTGCTCGGGGGCGAGCAAATGCTAAGTAGGAGGTTGCTGATGAGAGTCAACTAGACTCAGTTTTCCTACGTGTTTTATACCCCGTTTCGACTTGTTTTACTTAATTCTGGACACATTTGGCTTGGTTTTGACACGTTTGGCACTGTTTCGATGTTTACGAGAACCAGACATATAATTCGGGATTCTCAATCTTTTTCGGTGTATTTATTACTCTCGGTCACCCTAGTGTCCCATAGGGGTTATGTGTGTTGTTGCTTTGGTGTTTTTTTTAAGAACTAGGTGTATGAGATACCCGGAAAATGCGTTTGAGCTTTGGAATGGTGAAAAAGTCCACTTTTGATGAAAAACTTGATAGGCAGCCGCCTATAAAAGACAGACGGCTGCCTATCCACCACAGGCCACCGCCTACGGGAGGCTTGCAAACATGATTCTGTGTTAATTTTGGGACAGGCGGCTGCCTATAAAACACAGGCAGCCGCCTACTGTGCGAAGGTCAACTTGACCCAGTCACTAAAAAAGGCGTTTTTCAAGGGATTTACATAATTCTTATAATCTCTTTAAACGAAAAAAAAAACCCTACAACTTCACCTTTTTGCTCCTTTTCACCGTTAGATTAAATTCTTAGCTTAATTTGTCAATAGCATTTGTAATAAACGTTTGGATTATTACAGATTATATATATATATATGAAGTTGGTTTTCTCGGATTTAAAATATCTTCAATCAACAAACTACGGTTCGATTTCGAAAATTATCACATAACTCGACTATCGGAAGATTAGCCACTCATTACAATGATAAAAACACAAGGAAACATGATAAACATCAACATGTATTAGAAATAAGACTAGATTAAATCTATTTTTTTAACCTTTGTATTTTGTTAATTTAAATAGAAAAATACAAGGGTTATGGGCCACTCCCGGCCTCCTCCAAAATAAAAGCTTCATCAATGCATTTCCCCCATCTCCTTAAAACCCTAGTCTGGAAAACCCAATGTGGGGAAAACTGAGTGTTAGGGAAAAAGCTTGGGCCTCCATGCATTGGGAAAAGAAAGAGAAAAATTTGAATAAAAAATAAAAGGGAGATGCAACTCCAGTCCAACTTTAATAAAGTATAGAAACCAAAAAAAACAAAACAAAGCATCTGCAAAATTCCAGCTTCATATGAAAATAATCAGCGGCTCCTTCCTTTACCTTGAATGTTGCTTTCATGCACCCATATGGAACAAAAACCAGCACCACATCTTCCAAAAACCTCAAGTAAGATCTATTATTCTAGCTAAAAAGAACTAACCTGATTGCACTCTTCATGATAAATGAAGAGTGCTTCCCAAAAACATTGCAAGTTTCAGTCAAAAAAGCACAACACCAAGGGATCTTCCATTGATGTCTTGGATGGATCCAGCTCCAGCCAACTTTTGAGTATGCAGACTTAGCGCCCCATTCATCATAATTCAAAGCCAGAAAAAGTCCACAAAAACAAATGCTATTGTCAAAAAACAAGATAATCAACAACCTGATTTGGATCTTCATTAATATGAAGAGTGCTTCTAGAAAGTCCCAGCAGTAAAATTGTTAGGTGTAGTGCCCGAAAGACAATTTGTGTAATTGTTTTTAATAATGGATGACAGAATTTATCTCACCTTATTACTTGCTTTGTGCTTGTAAAGTAATACACTACTGCAAACCCTAAGTATATCTGTATGTAACCACTTAACTCAATGTATGGATTACACGTGAGGATTGAGTTGGTGGAGATATGCTTAAACTGTTAGTCCTTGGTAAACTTAATCAAAGTTTAGGGTCTCTTGATTAAAACACCAATAATGCGCCCAGAACACCTTAGGGTGTGATAGTCTTATCCGGACTGTCGGTAGAGGGTACCTACGTGGGGCATTTATATATGATGGCATTCATATAGGACTGGACCGATTTAATCTGTTTTTCTCGGTATAATTCCGTAATCGAGGAATCTTATTAAATCATTAGATGATCATATATGGATCAACCTTAATCCTGAGGTGATCACAGGGTGCTGCTTGTCTCGGAGTAGTGTTTGATGTGTTAGTTACGGTTCACTGGAATATGTGTTCCAAGCCACTTCTCATTGGCACTATCTCCAGATGAGTGAGTAGTTCTGATTTTCACAGACATGGAATCCATTCCTTCCTGCGGGAAGTAGAGAGACAGTCCCCTTATTTGTTAGCCCCGAGAAAGTGATCGATCCCGGGAGTTCACATTTGACTAATTAGCTACTAGTCAGATATGTGTACTAATTGATCATCGGGGAGTTAATGGTAAATAAGGATAAGATATTCTGAGTCGGGTTCATGGAGACTTCCCACTCAGAATGGACAGTCTGTGGAGGGTTAATCCGTATGTAGTTATTATATCAATGGACGCTTATTCACTCTATGGGTTGAGTATAAGTATACATATATAATCGGTAGAGTTCAGTTTCGGGTTTATGGTGGCGTAATCCCGGAATTAATAATTAATGTACTTATTCTGTTTGATGAATAATTAATTATTGGAGCTACTAGTTATAGGTCCATAGTCCCCGATGTGGCTTCTGTAATTCGGACTAATAATCTTGTTATTTGGGCCTCAGTGTTAATTAATTGGCTGGACTAATTAATTGATATGCATGGATATTATTTAGTTGGGCTAAATAATATAATACACATAAAAGACATTTTATGTGCGCTTAGTAACCCTACAAGGTGGCGCCAATGTGATGTTATTTAATTAGAGAGAAATTAGTTTTCTTGGATAATTATTTGACATGTGATTTATCTTTTATTTGTTAAATGATAATTCATGGAATATTAGATAATAATATGATTTATCCCAATTTGTTTGGGATAATCATTTTATTTATCTTTTATTTGGAATAAAGGATTAATGTAATAATTATCTCTTAATTATTAAATCCTTGGAGGACAAGAATTACTCTCCTATATAAAGAGAGTTCTTCCAAGCCTTAGACATTGGAAATTTCGACTTGACCACCAAAAGGAGAGAAATAATTAGTTTTCTTGTCTTGGGTTTTAGAAGAAGAAAAACTCTAAGTTTTTTTTGGTGTTGCATATCAAGGAGGTTCGTGTATCAAGAAGGGTGTCCACCAACCGCCGTTTGGAGAACACATCGGAAGATCAAGGCGTCTCTTCCCGATATTGGTAACATGATCTTAACCCCCTTGTAGTAGTTTAAGTCCTTTAATTATGTATTGTGTTGTATAAGTCGTGATCCATCCGCTGCGCGTAGATCTAACTCGTTTAGATCTAAGATCCTACATCCTTCATGTGGTATCGGATCCAGGTTCCACGGTTTATATAGTCATAATCATAATTAAATGATTTAAAGGAGTGGAATTGCATGTAGGTAAATTTTATTTATTGTTTTATGCTTTGATAATGATTAATTACTATGGTTGAAGAGATGGATTGGGGGTTGGCACTGTTTACCCGTTAGATCTATTGTAAGCTCATATAAACGATGAAAATTCATTCATATGAGTAGGGGTGTACATAGTCCAGTCCGGTCGGTTTTTTACGATTTTCTGAACTAAACTGTGGTTACGGTTTTGATATTTTCTGAACTGAACTGAATTGGTCATTTTTCTGAATTGGACTGAACCAATACAGTCCGGTTCGGTTCAGTTTCGGTTTTCAGACTGTATTTTATTTACCATAAAATTTTGATTTTTTTCTTCTAAAAATGAGACAAACACCATTATTGGCACCATAAGCCAGCAGGTGGTCGTTGTAACGACAATTTCAAAGGTTGCTTTCAGCCTTTCACGATCAAAGGATGAAGAATATTAGAAGAAGCAAGAACGGCCGGTAGCTTAAACGGCGGTTATCGGCAAATGGGAAGCATTTTAGGTTTAGGTTTAGGTAGAAACGGCAGAAGTATAAGGTTTAGAAATTTAGGGTTGTATGTGGGGGGTTTTTATAGTGGAAGCTAGTGAACAAATTAAATTTTATATATATATATATATATATATATATATATATATATATATATATATATATATATATATATATATATATAATTAAAATGAAGTATAACCGGTTCGGTTCGGGTCAAACCGGTTTTTATGGATAAAACCGAAAACTGAATTGGATTTCCGGTTCGGGTTTTCTTCAATGAAAAAACCGATTGGAAAACCGAGGTTCATCATTTTCCGGTCCGGTTTAATCCGTTCAGTCGGTCAGTCCAGTTTTCCAATTTCGTTGTACACCCATACATATGAGTATAGGAAATTATGTAATTTATTTTTATTGCAATTTTAATTTCCAGAAAATAGATCTGTTTAGTTATTTCGTTTTTCCTGTTGATCAAGCCGTTGAAAAGACGATCCCTCCAATCAGAATCAAGATTGGAAGATGATGAACAATTCCACAAAATTTGGCGTCGATCGGAGTCCGTTTTGATATCCGTTCGTTGCTACAAAGAAGCTGCTGTAACAGAAAAACGTAGGATTCACAGAAACCCTACCTGTGACTTCCTTGAATTTCTGGGAGCGTTTCGACCGTTGAAACGCAAATCCCGGTCAGATCGATAAATATGGAGTTTTGGACATGGCATAAAAATTTCAGGTCGATCGAGATTCATCTCGATTCCCGATCGGCTTCAGGAAGTCTTTGAGGTGCTGCTGTAAAAGTCAGATCCAGCAGCAAGTTGGGCGGCTCACTGGAGCAAATTGACAAGTCAAAGCTCCAATCCAACTGTCCATATTGAAGCCCAAGGAATGAAGAACAGATCTGGAAAATTTCGTCGCGATCCGAGTTCTTTTGTTTTGCCGATCGTCGAAGTTTTGAACAGCTGCAGATTAGGGTTTTAATTTATTTTCTAAATAGATTAGATACGGGGGTGCCAGCGGTCCATCTTGATGTTTATTTTCCGCACTAGTATACATGTTTAGATTGTATGTGTAGAACCTGAAAATTGCCATGACATGCATCATATCATGAATTTCACTCCATATGCATACATGTAGAAATTAATTCGAGGAATTAGTTAGGCATATATAAAACACACAATTAGTTATAATTAATTGTTTGATATTAATTAGAATCTAATTAGGGTAAAAACCGAGGAACACGGCTTTTTTCAATCGTCGAGGTTGGGTGATGGATTCTCGGTGAATCCCACTCTGCGAAAGCATAAGGAGTAAAATCCTGAAACCTCGTGGTTAAGGTGTTGGATTCTCGGTGAATTCCACCTTACCTAGACGAGATTATGTTTTTGTTCCGTAGTGTCTACGTGAAAGTTTGATGTTTAAGGATTGGATAGTCACGGGCAAACATGGTTCGAAAGTGATTTAACCACGGTTGGGTGGTCAACAGTAGCTACGGCTCGATCGACTTCACCCTCCACATGTGGTATTTGCACGGGGGTCCGGCAAGGCTGAGCCATCCGAAGAGCCACTATGGCTCAACGGAGCTCCCCTAGTCTTGACCCATCCGACGGTCACATATGTTCCAACGAATAGGTCGGGTGGGTTAGCCCACATAACCGACAACATTCGGGCCTATGATTTATTGTTCCTTAATGTAACATCAAGTCCAAAAAATGTGATCAGTAAACCCACCACTTTTTCAAAATATTGAGTGGGAGAGGGAGAGACGACAGCCGACCCCACGGCCTCTATTGTTGACACAAGAAACGTGAGATAATGGTGACGCCTCGTGCCAGCCTGGGACCGGCCTCCCTAATGAAGGCCTTCATCGCTATCAAAATTCAAGGCTTGGTCTCCAAAAGGATAGGATTTTTGGTACTCGCCGGGTCACTGACCGACCTTAAGGCGGCACACTCGGGGTCTACCTAAAAATCTGAGACAGTAGGTCACACTCATAAAGGGTATTTTTGGTAGTACCTTGGCTGAAAAAGGAAAGGTGATTGACGATCACAAATGAGATGTTCGATTCTCAAACTGATCTTCAATATTAATCGAAACCTCTTTGAGCTACCCTAAGGCGGCACTGAGACATTAGATTAAATCCTTGGAACGGTAGGATAGACTAAGTACTTAGTTTATGTTCCTAAAATTTATAAGTAGTGTATGATTTGGATTTATTTTCTGTCAATTTACTATTGTTATACATATCTCTCTAGGGTGCTAGACTGCTAGTGTAAAATTGACTAGTAATGACTTCGTTAAAAAGTGGTAAGTAACTAGAATGTTGTACTTATTGATCTTACATGCGATTAATTTTTCGGAAGAGATATTTCTCTTGAGCCTTCAAGACTTAAGTGACGTAAATAAGTATGTCACTGCTGTCACTCGTGTTGAACGAGAGACAACCATAGTTAGTTTGAAAGATGATTGGGACGATAAAATTCTTCTAGTTTTAATTGTGTAGTGTCTACACGAGAAATTTTCTAATAGAAAAATTGGAGAATCATCAAATTAAAGTGTCGCTAGTTAGACGGTATTTGGAACCGATAAACTAGTGGGAGCTTTTATCTTATGTTTTTCTAATTTATTAGAAAATTAGTCCCATTGGGTAACGCTTTCATTAGACATCCCACAGTTCACGAGTAGTGTCTACTCAAACGAACTGCTAGTTCAAGACTATTTCCTTTTAAGGAAAGTTAAGAATGAGAAAGAGTGTCTATAAGTGTTAATCATCTTAACTAAAGTTTTGAGGCTAAACCGAAACATTAAGTAAAGAAAGTATAGGATAAGGAAAGTGATTTCGGATCACTAACCAATGAATCCTTAGCAACTTTCTTAACCGAGTAACTCGACTCGGGAGCTAAGTTCTTTGGAAGAACAAGAGAGCTTTGCATTAACGATTAATAGAGTAACAATGGGCAGTAATTTCAGCTAGAATAGTGGGAGTGATATAAGGAAATGAATTTTGGATTCTACCCTTGAATATCACAGAAAAATTTATTTTTCTGTTTACAGATTCGTTGAAACAAATGGATTCGCTTTCAACTCGAAATATTGTTGCCTCATGGAAAGTGAAAATGACATTTGTAGTACGAATCCGAGACTCGGACTTTTGTTTGATAAAGTCAGAACCACTAAGAAATGCTGAAAAGGCATATATAACACATCTTAAACTATTTATGCGAACGGTTTCCGTATTAAGATAAACGATTCTTCAAAATCTATTAATTAGTGCATATATCCTAGAGATAAGACCTAATGACTGGCTAAGGGTGATTCCTATCTCCCAGTCTCGGAACACTGCCTTAAAGGAACAATGACTAAGCTTCCTTTCAATTAGGAAAGGGTAATAGATTTGAAGGGGTAACATAGCTTGTTCATCATAACCTTCGGGGTCTAGTGAGAGATACAAGCTAGTGGGAGATTTTGAGTGGTGACATTTTGTCTGATAACTACTCGAAACACGGTTTAGTTTATCAAAAGAATACGAGGAGGAGTCTCTGATTTTAGTAGAGAATAGAGTATTCCATGCTCAGAAATAGGCTATCGCATAGTCTTGGGACTGATGCTCGGCCTGACTCCTAGTGGAATTTTTCTCACTAAGGAAGAAACCATAGACTTGCCCTATATAGTTATTGATGTGCTACAATACACTGCTAAACTCGATTAAGATAATTGGTTAACAATATTATGTAAACCGAGAAGTCTACCTAGAAGATGCTAGTGAATTTATGGATAAGGAGTGAATTTGGTTCACGCCACTTCCGTAAATGTAGGCATTTAGCACTTAATGCTTGAAGGTAGGACTGGAGATTTTGCGCATACGTTCAGATTGTGAATGTTTGTAAAATGTCTTAATGTGACGAGTGAAGGTTGGTTATAAGATTCTTGAAATCAGAAAGTGACGGTTGAAATGTCACAGGGCGTCTGATAGAATCTATAAGTAGCAGCCTTAAACCTTGGATTACGGTTATCCAAAGGTAGTTATTATCTGATTTAATCAGACCACGTCCAACATCGGTTGTTGGTGATCGCACTGATAAATACTACTAGATCAGAATGTCAATCCACCCAAGACGCAGTGGGAGTATGGTTTAACCGTTGACCCATTATGGTTTTGTGGACTTTACAGTCTGCTGGGGCGATTGATAACCTGTGGCTCTTGGTGGGCTGTATAGGATTCTGATCGTAGAAGTTCGTTTGAAAGCCTTAACCCTGTAAATGGAGTTTTGATACTCCAGTTCTGTTCAGCCTCTTGTAGAACCACCTGAGTTTCTCAGGCCCAGTGGGAGCAATTGGATCTACACGGAAAAGAGTCGAAGGAATAGGAAAGTTTAAACATTCAGTGCAAAGCCGAGTGGTATAGGGGTGATTCCCTGACAAGTAGAGAGTTAACCAGACCTTGAACTCTCTCACCACTCAGTCTTGCTAGATTTCGTTAGAAACCAGAAAATAGGGGTGATTCCCTGAGACTTTCTTGCCGAAAAACGGAGTCTGGATTCATTCGGAACAGAAGGGTCTTGGTTAGAACAAACGGCAAGATGACTGCCGGGGCTTATGTCCTTTGTGGATTTAGGAGAACCTCTCGGTCATTTAAAGACACATGTTTTAAAATATGTGGACTTGACCAGAATATTGATAAGTCTTTCGTAGACTGGATATCAATATTGGTAAAGTAGTAGTATTAGTGTTCATGAATGATAACACTGAAACGGTTGGAAACAACATGTGTGTGCTATCTGAAGTCGGAAACTGACAGGCCAAGATTCTCTGGATGAGAGAATTGGACTATATTCTAACAATCTGATTTGGTCAAATTCACAAGAATGAGTCATTGACTATCCCATCCGTCTTATTAGTTAAGATGATCTTGCATATACGGATGCAACATTCAATGAGAGTAGTCCTACCCTACCTCTCAGGAATGATTCTCTAAATCTTCGGATAAAGAGAAAATGGGATAGAGTCTCTCTTGGATAATGGCAATTCAGGTTATCACAAGTCAATTGCAATCAAATCTTGGATTCGAGCAATAAGTAGCGGTTTAGTACGTCCTCAAGTGTCTTTAGAGAATGAGGAATCATATGCTTGTATATTCAGGTGCAAACTTGAATATGGTTTACTACATTGATTCTGACTTGTAGTCAGATTAAGGATGATCATTAAGTTGATCTCGGGCTCAGTGTTTACTCATAGTGCTTAGAATTTCCATTTTGGTCTGAGAGTAATTCCAGGTCTGATAAGCCGATATCACTTCATTGTGAAAACAGTGAAGATATAGCTTAGAAGGATCTTCTCAGTCACAAGAAGTCAAAAGCATATTGAGAGAGTGTACCGCCTGATTGGAAGGACCGGCAACGTTTCAATCCTAAAGATCGTCTCGAGTCGACAACCTAACTAATCAGTGTACCAAGTCAAGTGCTTCGAGGGTACGGCATTGATGAATATGTCTCATCTGCTTTTAAAGCAAGTGGGAGAGTGTTGTGAATAAGATGAGAAATGGTGTGCTATAAAAACAATCCTTGCTTGTCATTTCGTGCAAGTGGGAGATTGTTAGGTGTAGTGCCCGAAAGACAATTTGAGTAATTGTTTTGAATAATGGATGACAGAATTTATCTCACATTATTACTTGCTTTGTGCTTGTAAAGTAATACACTGCTGCAAACCCTAAGTATATCTGTATGTAATCACTTAACTCGGTGTATGGATTACACGTGAGGATTGAGTTGGCGGAGATACGCTTAAACTGTTAGTCCGTGGTGAACTTAATCAGAGTTTAGGGTCTCTTGATTAAAACACCAATAATGCGCCCAGAACACCTTTGGGTGTGATAGTCTTATCTGGACTGTCGGTAGAGGGTACCTACGTGGGGAATTTATATATGATGGCATTCATATAGGACTGGACCGATTTAATCTGTTTTTCTCGGTATAATTCCGTAATCGAGGAATCTTATTAAATCATTAGATGATCATATATGGAACAACCTTAATCCTGAGGTGATCACAGGGTGCTGCTTGTCTTGGGGTAGTGTTTGATGTGTTAGTTACGGTTCACGTGAATATGTGTTCCAAGCCACTTCTCATTGGCACTATCTCCTGATGAGTGAGTAGTTCTGATTTTCACAGACATGGAATCCATTCCTTCCTGTGGGAAGTAGAGAGACAGTCCCCTTATTTGTTAGCCCCGAGAAAGTGATAGATCCTGGGAGTTCACATTTGACTAATTAGCTACTAGTCAGATATGTGTACTAATTGATCATCGGGGGGTTAATGGTAAATAAGGAGAAGATATTCTGAGTCGGGTTCACGGAGACTTCCCACTCAGAATGGACAGTCTATGGAGGGTTAATCCGTATGTAGTGATTATATCAATGGACGCTTATTCACTCTATGGGTTGAGTATAAGTATACATCTATAATCGGTAGAGTTCATTTTCGGGTTTATGGTGGCATAATCCCGGAATTAATAATTAATGTACTTATTCTGTTTGATGAATAATTAATTATTGGAGCAACTGGTTATAGGTCCATGGTCCCCAATGTGGCTTCTGTATTTCGGACTAATAATCTTGTTATTTGGGCCTCAGTGATAATTAATTGGCTGGGCTAATTAATTGATATGCATGGATATTATTTAGTTGGGCTAAATAATATAATACACATAAAAGACATTTTATGTGGGCTTAGTAACCCTACAAGGTGGCGCCAATGTGATGTTATTTAATTAGAGAGAAATTAGTTTTCTTGGATAATTATTTGACATGTGATTTATCTTTTATTTGTTAATTGATAATTCATGAAATATTAGATAATAATATGATTTATCCTAATTTGTTTGGGATAATCATTTTATTTATCTTTTATTTGGAATAAAGGATTAATGTAATAATTATCTCTTAATTATTAAATCCTTGGAGGACAAGGATTACTCTCTGATGATGCAAATTATATCGCCATCAGTTGGACCGCACCAAGGAAGCTGCGACTACATCTATGGCGACGTCAAAAGGTATTAAGATCAAGGCCGCCGGCAACAACCCTTCCTAGAGCTTCGTCAGAGCTAGGGGGCCGGTGGGCGATCATAAGTACAAGGCTCTCTAAGGGAGCCGCATAAGACTTGAGAAGAAACAGGGGGCGAAGGCCAGGCGACGATGCTGGCGACCTTGGCAACCACAAAGGGTCACCGCCTGGATATTACACCCACTTGATGTCAAATATTTAGTACTTACTTAGCTACTAAGACTAATGACTAAGCTGCTTCGGCACCGCCAATCTTTTACTTCACCCCTATGTTTAATCTTCCTATAAAAGGAAGTCTTGTGTAACCTAATCAGATATATTCTAATACACAAAAAGCAGGCCAAAGCTCTGTAAAAGAAAACTCATCTCACCGTCCTTCTCTCGCCGCCGCCTATCTCCGGCTAATATACAAACAAACTACTCACAAACAAGCCATATATCCACAGCACAAGCACCGCTACGCAACCGTGACGATTTCTGCATCATCACTCTCCTATATAAAGAGAGTTCTCCCAAGCCTTAGACATTGGAAATTTGGACTTGACCACCAAAAGGAGAGAAATAATTAGTTTTCTTGTCTTGGGTTTTAGAAGAAGAAAAACTCTAAGTTTTTCTTGGTGTTGCATATCAAGGAGGTTCGTGTATCAAGAATGATGTCCACCAACCGCCGTTTGGAGAACACATCGGAAGATCAAAGCGTCTCTTCCCGATATTGGTAACATGATCTTAACCCTCTTGTAGTAGTTTAAGTCCTTTAATTATGTATTGTGTTGTATAAGTCGTGATCCATCCGCTGCGTGTAGATCTAACTCGTTTAGATCTAAGATCCTACATCCTTCAAAAATAACATCCAAGCCATTAGTGTGTCTGAATTGCTGGCAGGTTAAGAGCATCCCTTAGCACCAGCAGGCCAAGAGTGCTTTCTAAATGTTCACAATCTAGCATTTGAGTTTGCTGCAGCATGCTAGCCTTTTTTTGCAAAAAAATCAGCAACATAATTTCCTTCACGGTATATGTGTTGAACTTTGATCTTGTATTGCTTTATCAATCTGTTAAGCTCAGAGTTATCCTCCAAATGTTTCCAGGGAGTGTCATAGCTGCCATTTAGCATTTGGATCAAACTATGACAGTCTGATTCAACAATTATATCCGCATCGTTTATGTCTAGGCTACAAGTGATACCAGCCTTCATAGCTTGTATTTCTGCATCCATATTTGTGCAGATCCCATAAGCTTTATAACCTGCCCTCAAAACCTTACCAAGGTTGTTTCTAACCACAAAACCCCCACCAGTTGGGCCTGGGTTACCCAAAAATGACCCATCACAGTTTATCTTCAAATGGTGAGAAGCAAAACTGCCATTTCACTAGCTGCACCCTTCTTGATTCTGGAGGAAACAAAGAATGTAAAAGCCCACTATGAACCAATATCCAATCTTCGGCACATTTCTATCTTAGCTTCATTTTGAAAGCAGTATGATTAATGTTGCAAACAATATCTTTCAATGAATAAGTTAGAGGCAAAAATGTGTCTCCATATAGGGCCCTTGTTCTAATTTTCCAGATTTCCCATAAGATTAAATAAAATTGGGTTGGAAGAATTTTACCCAAAGCACCTTGAAAAGAATTCTGCAACCAAGAAAGTTTGAAACTATTCCAGTTTCCAGTGCTAGCTTTGAAATGCAAAATATTTTGAAAATGATTCCATAATTCTTGAGCTCTTGTACATTTCCAAAAAGCATGATGAAAAAAATCTGCTTCTGCACAGAAAGGACATTTAAAAGGCCCATTAATTCCAAATTTCTGTAGTGGAATAGGGAAAGGCAGCAGATGGTTGTGTAGTCTCCACAAGAAGAAGGAGATCTTAAGTGGCATATATGGTTTCCAAATCTCTCCCATTTCATAGTTGGATAATTTTCTTCTTCTTATGATGTCATAGGCGGATGAAACAGTGAAATTGCCTGAAGACGTTGGAGTACACACCCATTTTTGTATGGAACCAACCAGGAATCTTGAATGTTCGTCCACACATTCTTGTGTTCTTGCTAGCTTTTTCCAGGCATGTAATTTATACAAGGGATAATCCCTTCTCATAATTTTGAAAGCCCAAAGACCATGACATGTCTTCAATTTCCACCATAATTTGCAGGAGGAGCTATCCTGAATGGCCCTTTAGTCTCTAATTCCCAATCCTTCTTCTTCTACAAGAAAGCAAATCTCTTTCCAATTTCCCCAAACCCTTCTTTTTATACTCTCAATATCATTCCATAGGAAATGACTCATAATTTTCTCTAACTTGCATATCACTGAAGCTGAAAGGTGCATAGCTGCCATCAGATTTGTAGGAATAGAGGTTAACACATGTCTGATGAGGATGATTCTACCACCAAGAGATAAGAGCTTGGAATACCAATGCTGAAGCTTCTTCTCAACTTTCCTAACAAGACTATCAAAGTATGCTGCCTTGGCCCTGCCAAAGTATATTGGATAACCCAAATAAGTGAAGGGAAACCGAGCATGCCTCATATGAGTCAGATTTTCTATCTGTTGGACAATAGCAGTAGGAGCATACTTCCCTATAATGAAAGAGCTTTTAGCCATATTGATCCTCTGCCCTGTAGCGTGCTCATATCTTTCCAAAAATTGAAATAGTTTAGTCAATGTCTTTTTCCCACCATTTGAAAAAACGGTGACTAAAATAAAGCTTCTTGAAAAGATGTTTGATCCCTCGAGATAAAGCTTCAGTGACTAAAATAAAC
Source organism: Gentiana dahurica var. dahurica (assembly GCA_024500145.1). Classification (NCBI taxonomy): domain Eukaryota; kingdom Viridiplantae; phylum Streptophyta; class Magnoliopsida; order Gentianales; family Gentianaceae; genus Gentiana; species Gentiana dahurica. The sequence goes on along the minus strand of CM044906.1, from coordinate 79,679,303 downwards.
AATTATGGAGACATGTGATCACCTTGTTTTATGCCTTTAGAAGATTGGAAAAAGCCAGCAGGAGATCCATTAATCAAAATTGAAAACCAGCTCCCTTGAAGATTGTTCATGATCAGCTTAGAGAATTTAGCAAAAAAGCCAAATTTCAGAAGCATTTTCTCCAAGAAGGCCCAAGAAACCTGTCAAAAGCTTTCATAACATCAAACTTGAAAATCATGTTATGACCCCTAATTTTCTTGTTTACAAATTGGCCATTTCCTGAACTAATAGGACATTATTAGCTATATCTTTCCCTTTGATAAAAGCAGATTGTTTCTCAGAAACAAGAAGAGGAAGGATTGCTTGAAGTCTGGAGCTCATAATTTTGGTGAAGACCTTATTGACAAATGTACTAAGGGCAATAGGTCTATATTCAGAAAAACTAGTAGGGGCTTCAGTCTTAGGTATCAAAGTAATAATTGTTGAGCCAATCGACCTAGGTAAATGATTACCTTGAAAGAAGACTTGAACTGCCTTCAATAAATCAGCCCTAATAATCCCCCAATAATGTCTAAAGAAACTCCCTAAAAAACCATCAATGCCCGCAGCACTTTGAGGATCTAATTCAAAGATTGCAGAGTGGACTTCCTCAATAGTAACAGGTTTCACAAGTAACTCATTATGTTCCTCAGTGAGCAAGGTAGAGATTAAATCAAGAAAATAGTTCATATCCTCAATGTATTGTTCCCCATCAGCCTTTAATAGGTTGGAGAAGAAATCAACCGCAGCCTGCTCTATTTCAGCTTTTCCAGTACACCATTGATGTTGACTGTTCTGTGTTTTGCAGATCTGCATGTGCCTGTGTCTATCCTTAGTTGTTGCATGAAAGGACTCTGTATTCCTGTCACCATCCATAAACTATTTAAACCGAGACTTTTGTTTCCAAAAAACCTCTTGTTGGTCCAAATATTGAGAATACTCCTCCACTGCCTTTTGCCATTCCATCTTGTTTGCAGAAGTAGGGTCATGATCATAAATTAGTTCTTTATCCAAAACAAGTTGCTCCTGATCTAAGACCTTTTGGTTAATATTGCCAAAACAATTTTTGTTCCAAGCCTAGAGGACTAACTTTAGATGTCTGAGTTTTCCTATAAAGTTAATCATTCCAGTCCTATCTTCAACCATTTTCCAGCCCATTTCCACCGTTTGCATGAATGAAGGATGTGTGAGGCACATATTTTGAAATCTGAAAACTAAAGGGCCTCTATGGACTGAAATCTGTTCATATAACAATGGCTTATGATCAGAGCCCATTCTATTTAAAGCTGAACCTTACCTTCACCTGTTGTAACTTTTATTGGATATAACAATTGTTCTTCCATCCAGCCCATGTATAGTTGCCCCCTTGTGCTGGGAACTCTTGTAAACCACAGTCTGAGATACTTGTTTCAAAATCATCCATTGCACCTCTATTTTGCTGGGATGGACCAGTGTATTCCTCTAAAGATCGAATCACATTGAAATCCCCCCCCCCCAATTAACCAAGGCATTTTTAAATGTGAAATTTCCTGCATTGAATCCCAAAGAGCAACACGCTGGTGCCTAGTACATTTTGCATAAACACAAGAAATAATAAATGGAGATGGACCATTAAATTTGGCATGTATGAATTGATCATCCAGTTTGATTATTTCCACATTGCCTTGAAAATTCCTAAATATCCATAGTTTGCTACCTGGAGCAGCTAAAGCATGCCCAAAGCCAAGCTTCAGCCTGTAATCTTCCAAGTTTTGCTCACCAAACATGGGTTCAGCCACAACAAGATGCCTCTTATATTCCAGAAAAGATTTTTTAACATCTTAAACGATTGGGTTTTGATTTATTACACTTTGGTCGATTATGCGCTGGATGCTCATTTTTTCGTTTCTTACTCATGACGAGGAAAAATTCTTCATCATTCTCCAGATCAACTGTGCATTGTGTTTCATTTTCCAGGTCATCTTCATATTGTGTCATTTGAGCCTTTTGCTGCAGGTCGTGTTTCAAATCCAAAATCTGGGCCCGTTGAGACTGCAAACTGTGTGGCGTATCCTTAGTGGCAGATGCGTATCATTCTTCTTTCATTTCTGCAGCATTAAGTAGGTAGTCAATCCCATATCATCTGTTGAGAGTTAGGTAATAGGGTTGATATGTGTCTTTTTGCTGTTTTCCTTTTCTGTGCTATGATTTGGAGAGAGGTCTTGAGTATTCCTTTTTTCTTGGCTTGATGAGATATTCAGTTGTGGTCGTTCTTCAGAATTGTCCTTTTTAGCTATAGGATTTAAAAATGTTCCCACTTTAGGGATCTTTATTGTATCATAGAGCATTATCCCTTTCCCAGACAGTTGATGCACCGGCTGTTCTTCCTGAGTTGCTTCCTTTTCTGGTATAGCCTGATCATGTATATCAACCATGGGTACCTTTAAAATTTGATAGCTGGGAATTCTCACCTTAGCATCTTTATTTATAGGTGGTTTAGCCCCTTCCTTTTTCAATTCTGGATGTTTAACCAAGCAGAACTGCTCTGAGTGGCCTATATGGTGGCAATGTCTACAATATAGTGGAAGTTGCCCATCCACTTCAATAGTTTGCCAAAAACCTGATGTTTCACCTTGCTGTATCCACACTCTCTACGGCGAGGTTTTAAGCATATCAAATTCTACCTGAATCTTTGCCACAGAAGGTCATCGTAAATCTAGAGTTGCAACATCAACTCTCAAAGGGAGTGTAAAACTTGACACAATCACTTTTAAACTATCCTCATTCATGAGATGAGCAGGCAAGTGAGGAAAAGACATCCAAATTGGAACTATTGGTATTCGATATCCACCCTAAATTCTAGCGTCCATTTTAGAATACGCATTGGCTTGTTCGTTACTTGGAAAATTCCTTTGGAATATAGTCTAATATAATCTCTTACCCCAGTAAAATTGATCAAGATGTGTTTAATATCTAGGAAACCTATGCTAAATGTTTCCCCAAAATTTTGAACCGACGTGAATTTTCGAATAGACTCAATCGAAGGCCTACCTTGAGAAAACTTACCACCAAAGCATACCGAAAAGGCTTTGCGAGATGATCTATCAACTACTGTGGAAATTTGATCGCCAGCTCTCCCTTATATGTTGTGATTTCAGGTCTAGGAACACTTGGTTTGGCCGGAGATGGGTTGTTCTATACAACAACTGCATAAGTCACCGGAGGGGCCGAAAGGCCAGCCTCCATGGTAGCGAGAGCTTCACAAGACGAATTTAGGCTAAGAATACTCAATTAATCAGAAAGAAAGCCCTAAGAATCAAACTTTATTGTAGTATTTTACGATAAGGAAGAAGAAAATGGAGAGAGAAGCTCAATTTCACTTATAGTATTGCATTTCAAAAATAGATTAAAGCTAGTCACCAACTTTAAACAAGATGAAGAAATCCGGCTTTCGACGAAATCCCTTCGAAAATACAATGAGCCAGTAGCACGAGCCTTCGATTCACAACGATTTACATTAAAACTGACTGAGTTGTTTAGATTTGGTTTCGTGTGTGAGGTTTATATCGAGAAAACTTGATAGGCAGCCTCCTCTAAAAGACAGGCGGCTACCTATCCACCATAGACAACCGCCTACGGAGGCTTGCAAACCTGATTCTGTGTTAATTTTGGGACTAGCGGTTGCCTATAAAACACAGGCAGCCGCCTACTGTGCGAAGGTCAACTTGACCCAGCCACTATAAAAGGCGTTTTTCAGAGGATTTACATAATTCTTATCATCTCTTTCAACGGAAAAAAGCCCTGCAACTGCACCTTTTTGCTCATTGTCACCATTAGATTAAATTCTTAGCTTAATTTGACAATAGCTTTTGTAATAAACGCTTGGATCATTACGGATTTTATATATATGAAGTTGGTTTTCTTGGATTCAAGTTTCTTCTGGTTTTCTTTATATAGTTACATATTTTACCTTTCTTATACTCGTGTGTCTTAATTCAATGATGAATCTTGTGTTTTTGTAGTTGTAATGAGTAGCTAATCGTTATATAGCCGAGTTATGCGATAATCTTCAAAATCAAACCCTAGTTTGTTGATTGAGGTGTTCTCAATGTTACCATAGTTCTAGAACTTATTCTTAATCACGTTTGTTGAATTGATCACTCGATAATCATATTACACGTGTCGTCTTTATATATGTATTTTGCGAGAGGGTACGGGAACCGGGGTTCAAGGATCACCTTGTAAAACCGACTGAGTTGTTTAGATTTGAATTTGTGTGTGAGGTTTATATCGACTTTGTTGAGCGTTTCATTATACGTAGACCGTGTGATATGAATCTGGGACCACATTTTACTCAAGATCCACTAGCATGTCGGGTTGGTCCTGAAACTCGACTCCAATGCAAAATAAGGCTCGCATCTTTGGGTAATTTGGTCCATTTAATAATCCTCCAAGCATGAAGAAATTTATGAAGTCATTAAGTCCGTCATTTATGCTTACGGAAGTCCAGAATAATGTCCAAATGATGGCGCATAATATAAGTATTATTCTGTATATTACTATATATTATATTATGTGATGTTAGCTAAATAAACACAAGTATTTTCCTGAAAATTAAAGTGATGGTGGTGCCCCAAACACTTCAAGGAGACAAGAAGACATGTTTTGGAATAATCAAGTTCATGTACAAGAATTCTTGGAAACTTTCTAGCATTTATCATGATACATTGAATCTAGATTCAATGAACCTAGTCTTGTTCATGGCCAAAAATTGCAATACATATATCTAGAATTCTAAGTGTTATTTTGTGTCCTATAAATAGCCTACTACTTGTAACATGTAATTCAACTTTTGAATCATTAATCAAATTATATTTTATTCTTCACATGGAAAAGTGTTGTGTGAGTTTCTCTGGAAAGGGAATTCAAATTTCGGATTATCAAGGACTTGAGCAATCCTTCTGGTTATCCATATACCAAGGTGCTTAGAAACAGGTTTTCTAAGTGTTGAGATTTTATTCCAAGGTGCCTTCACACATGCTTGTGTCGCGGAGCTTATTATTTCAAGGTGCTTCCACACAGGTTGTGGTTGTTTTGAGGACTATCAAAATACTTTCAATCTACGATCCTAAGTATTCATTAGATCCGAAGCCTTCCTCTGGGCGGTTTCGCATCAGTTTTTTTTTTATCATCAAAAGCTGAATTTCAAATTACAAATACAAGGACTGTTTATAGGAAATTAAGTACATGAATTCATAATAATAAGATGAAATGTGTATCCTAAATTAAATGCATATTGGCACATCCAATGAGCTTCATCCAGTTCAATGTATCTTCCTTATATTGTCCAGTTTTTGTCCTGCAGCTGTTTAGGCCATTTTGAAAATTATAACTTATTCAAATGAAGATGACTCCTTGATGAAAGTTGAAGATCAGGTTTTCTACTATGAAATGAACATGTGGATCATCAATTTTGGATAAGTAAAGCTCTGATCCGATCCAATAAAGAAGACTGCTCACTAAGTTAAATGCACTTAAAATAGGCGCCCCAAAAGACATCCATCTAGATTCAATGTACTTGGAATACACAAAACTTGACTTCTTGGACTTCCATGCTAGCAAAAGTGGCGCCATATTATCATGAGCATTCAGCCAATATTTTTAATATTCTTATGAATAATAAGATATAATAATATGTAGCCAGAATCACATCATACTCTCCCGGTTGAGAAGGATCTGTCCTTAGATCTATTGTATTTTCATAGGGTCGCAGGTCCATCACGTTAAACGAGTTCGAAATTCCCCAGTCGGCCGGAATGTCAAGTTTGTAGGAGTTATTATTGATTCTTTCCAAAACTTGATACGGTTCATCGCCACGCGGATGTAATTTTGTTTTGCGCTTGTGGGGAAATCTATCTTTGCGAAAATGCAACCAAACCCAATCGCCGGGGTCAAATATCATCTCTTTTCGGCCCTTGTTTGCTTGTTTCTCGTACCGAGCTGTTTTGGCTTCCACATTTTCCCTTGTTTTGGTGTGCAACTCTCGAACCATCTCAGCCTTCTTGTCACCATCGAGATTGGTAAGCAAACCTGGAGGTAAAGGAACCAAATCAATAGGGATGATAGGATTAAAAAACGTCTCCCAATTCTTTAAATTCTTTTGCACTACCGAGCGCAATAACTACCCCAAAGTCCGATTAACAACCTCAGTTTGACCATCAATTTGTGGATGATATGCAGTAGAATACAACAAAGTAGTACCCAAACGCATCCACAACACTCGCCAAAAATGACTTATAAATTTAACATCGCGGTCACTAACAATTGAAAAGTGAGTGTGAAGTATGTCCAAAGTTTTAGAAATTCCAAAATGTACCATAAGCCCACCACCATGTGCTTCTCGCACCAAATATTCACGCAACGACCCCCGAGGGATACATTGTCGATTTTCTTTATATAAAAATCCCTCGTGTTGATAAAATTTATTAAGAGCAGCAGTATGGGTCGACTTATATATTTCAGAAAAATCAATATCCGAAGCATACAACTCTTTAATGTGCTCAAAACCAAGTAGCTTGGTTTGTATGTGTGTGATAAGAGTGTAGCGTCGAGACAAAGCATCGGCGACAGTATTCTCTTTTCCCTTTTTATACTTAATCACATAAGGGAATGACTCAATAAATTCCATCCATCTAATGTGCCTCAAATGCAATTTCGATTGTCCCTTCAAATATTTCAAAGATTCATAGTCCGAATGAATAACAAACTCTCGAGGACGCAAATAATGTTGCCAAACCCGTAGACATTGAAAAAGTGAATATAATTCTTTGTCATAGGTGGCGTAATTTAATTGTGCGCCTTTTAATTTTTCGCTATAGTACGCAATCGGACGTCCCTCTTGAATTAAAACTCCACCAATTCCCACCAGGATGCAACACATTCTATCTCAAACATTTTAGAAAAATCGGGTAACGCAAGAATAGGTGCAGAAATTAAACAAGATTTAAGAGTTTCAAATGCTTCCCTTTGTGTGTTTTCCCAATGGAATGGAGCATTCTTCTTCACCAACTCATTCAATGGTGCAGCAATAGTGCTGAAATTTTGAATAAATCGCCGGTAAAAACTAGTGAGGCCATGAAAACTTCGAACCTCCGTTGCATTTTTCGGTTCTGGCCACTCGGATATCGCCTTGACCTTTTCTTGATCGACCTCGATCCCCAGTCCACTCACAAAAAAACCAAGGAAGACAACTTGATCCAAACAAAATGAACATTTTTTTAAGTTTGCATTAAGTTGTGCTTTACGGAGTGCTCCCAAAACAAGACTTAGGTGTGAAAGATGCGACTTTAAATAGTGACTATATATTAAAATATCATCGAAATAGACCACGACAAATCATCCAATAAATTCCCTAAGTATTTCATTCATCAACCGCATAAAATTACTAGGCGCGTTGGTAAGTCCAAAAGGCATAACGAGCCATTCATACAAGCCATGTTTTGTTTTAAACGCGGTTTTCTATTCATCGTCCTCACGAATCCTCACTTGGTGATAACCACTTTTTAAATCAATTTTCGAAAATATTTTTGCTCATGCAGTTCATCCAACATATCATTAAGGTAAGGAATAGGATAGCGATATTTTACCGTGATTTGATTAATGGCACGACTGTCGGTCTACATTCTCCATTCGCCATTTTTCTTTGGCACAACAATAACAGGAACCGCACATGGACTCATTGATTCGCGAATTTTTCCTTTCTTCAATAATTCTTGAACTTGACGTTGAATTTCTTTAGTCTCCTCGGGGTTTGCCCGGTAAGCTGGTCGGTTAGGCAAGATAGCGCCAGGAACAAAATCAATTTCCTGCAAAATGGTTAGTACTTCTTCGGGAACGGTACCTACAAGGTCACGGATTAGCATACAACAAGGATATGAAATAGAAAAATCACTATTAATTCCGAATGAGATACCAATGGATAAAAATCCTTATATATGAACAAAATCAGACTCCGAACAGCCGCACAACTCACTTTCTTATCATGAGTTTGTGAGTTAATTTTTACAGGCTAGGGCGGTACTTTCACAACCGCTTTTTCTGAAGAAGTACGTGCTTGTTCTCTTCTTTCAGCAAATTTGACATAATCGGCATGAGCCTCGTGTGGAAGTAACGGACTCAAAGTGATACGCTTGCCGTTGTGGGTCAAAGTATATTTATTGAGAAACCCATCATAAATAACATGCTTATCAAATTGCCAAGGACGGCCAAGTAACAAATGAGTGACATGCATTGGAACAACATCGCAAATTACTTTATCGTCATATTTTGGCAAGCTAAAACTCATGTATGCTTGCTTTGTCACTTTCACGGATCCACTCTCGTTCAACTATTGCAATTTATAAGGTTGTGCATGTTTTAATGTTGGAATTTTTAACTTCTCAACAACCTTACTACTAATCGCATTGATACAACTACCGGGGTCAATTATCATCATGCAAATTTTTCCCTCGATAAGACAACGAGTTTGAAAAATATTCTCACGTTGTATTTCGTTGTTATCAATTTGACTCACCGTGCTAAGGACCTTTTTGTTACGAACAGTGTGCGCTCATCATAAAACGTACCTTGGTCTTCATTCTCATCGATGTCAACTTTTTCACTTTCGTTAACAATTTCATTCTCATCCTCCGATTCCGACTGATATAATTCATCCTTATTAGCAATATAAGAGCGCTTATTTCCACATTCATTAGCCTTATGTCCCAACCCTTTGCATTTATAACAAATCACAGGTTCTTCAGGTTTTCCCTTATGCGCAGATTGGGGAGGGGTATATTTAACAGCAGAATTTTTAACAGGAAACTTACCTCCGTCGCCCTTAGATGATGTCAGCCTATATGGAGCGGTGCTGGAAATTTTGCTAAGTTGTGCTTTCTGCCTTTTGAGTTTATTTTCTTTAGTCAAAGCTGCATGTACCATTTCATCGTAAGTTGTACAATTCATCATCTTTTGCAATAATAAAATTTTATACTTTCTACATTTGGATTAGTGTGTTGAATTCTCTGGATAGAGGTTCTTTTGGATTATCAAAGGCTTGAGCAACCTTTGTGGGTGTCCTATACCAAGGTGCTTAGAAACAGGTTTTTTAAGTGTTGAGGTTATTCCAAGGTGCTTTCTCACCAGTTGAGACTGTGTCGAGGAGCTCTCGAAAAATATTCCAAGGTGCTTCTACGCAATTGTTGTAGTTGGTATCCGAATTTCACTTCCAAATACCTTCAAATCCATGATCCCAAAATTTTAAAGAGTAAGTCGACCCTCCGCCAAGGTTCACTTCATTGGTATCGAGAACAGCGGATTGACGGTATTATATCCAATTTTGTTTCTTCTTAAAAAAAAGATTATTCTCTGTTGCATATTATCGTATGTATTTGAAGAAATAGTATGCATATGATCGTGTGTATTTGAAGAACATTTTATTTCGTATGAGCATCTATATATTTACAAAAAAAGGCGCACAAGTAAATCGTGTGTATTTGAAAAATAATTTGTTCCACACGAGCATACTGTTCCGTACGAGCAACAAGTTAAAAAAAAATCATTTTATACACTTCACAATTTTTGTGTTACATCTTTGAATATCTTCTCTAAAATACTTCACAATTTTTGTTGTGTTCACTTTGGAAATTTCAAAACTCTTAAAAACAAAATTCTTGATTCTTCACTCTTGGTATTTTGGGTAACTTGAGTATTGTTGAATAATTGATATCCGATCTGAATTCTCTTATGCACACCTTTGAGAGAAAGAATGGCTGGAAATAATAATTCGAAAAGAAGGTATTCTAAAAATGCTTACTCCCGACAACTTGAAAAAGTCGGACAACGACTTGATGAACTGAATCAAAAATTCAAGGATGAGATTGAGAATATGAAGGATCAATTTCGTGAAGAGATACGATAGTTTGTAGCAAATAAAAATAAAGAGATTGATAACGTCCAAAAGATGGAGTTGAGAACGAAGGAAAGTGAGAATGTACTGAAGACAAAGGAAATATTCTCCAAGAGAACTTCCAGTTCTATCTATTGTTATATTTGTACCAGATATGGACATTGCGCGTATGAATGTCCTAATCTTAGGTTGAACTCTACTCAGCATGTTGAGGTGGTGAAAACATTGGCAAATGAGCCATGTAATGTTCTTGTTGAGAATATCACTGATGTCCAGTTCCAGAAAACAAAATTAATTCTGAGGAGGTTATTTGTGAATTGCGAGGCGATATTGTTGAAATTAAAGAGCCTGAGATTGATGATGCGCATGAAATTGAATTTGTGGACGAGAAAGAAACGATGTCTGAAGGGTCTATCTTGGTGGAAGAACACAACAAGTCGATTTTGGTCGAAGCAAATGAAGAATCTATGTCACTAAATTCTTGTTGCAGTTTTATTAACTCTTTGTTGCAGGTACGTGATAAGAAAATTACCGGGCTGTTGGGTTCACCAAACGCAGCCCTTATTTTGCCTTGAGATGATCTATTTCTGGTTGGTAATGGTGGAAAACCGGTGCACACTTTTGTTGATCCTTTTATGGCGCGTAATGTTGTTAGCTCCCAAGTATATTGCTATGTTGCTGCCACTCCAAGGTTCATTGATATATATATTCAACCAAGAGACTTTTCATATGTTCCATTGACGAAGCATGGAACACGTTATCAACGTGAAATTCATTGGAAGATGTGCACTTGCATATTATTTGACCCCGGTAAGTCATTTCTGATTTTTGCGTGTTATTCAGGAATGGTTTGTACCTTTGTACTATATGCCATTTTAAACTCTAACCATGATCTAAATTCACATATTTCACACTTAAAAGCTGATTCGGAAACACTTCGAAAAGCACACATGATTGCTAATCTTAAGAAATGCACTTTTTGCTTGGAAAGTTTTGTCTTCCTTGGCTTTGTTATAAGAAGGCAGGGTATCCAAGTTGATCAAGAGGAAGTGAAGGCAATGGTTGATTGGCCCGAATCAAAAAATGCAACGGAGGTCCGAAGTTATCATGGCTTAATAAGTTTTTACCGGCACTTTATCCGGAATTTCCGCAGCGTTGCAGCCCCGTTAAACGAGTTGATCAAGAACAACACTCCATTTCATTGGAGTCCTACTCAAAGGAAGCATCCGAAACTCTAAAATCTCATTTAATTTCAGCACATATACTTGCTTTGCCTGATTTTTCCAAAATGTTTGAAATTGAGTGTGAAGCATCGGGGTTGGGTATTGGCGGTGTTTTGCTACAAAAAGGTTGTCCAATTGCTTATTACGGTGATAAACTAAAAGGCACAAATCTGAATTATGCTACTTATGACTAAGAGTTGTATGCACTTGTTCAATGCTTGCGTGTTTATTTGCATCCTAGAGAGATTGTCATTCATTCTGATCATGAGTCCTTAAAACATTTAAAAGGGAAATCTAAGTTGCATTTACGTCATATCCGTTGGATGAAATTCATTGAATCATATACTTATGTAATTAAATTCAAAAAGGGAAAAGAAAACACAGTGGCTGATGCATTATCTCGACGGTATACTCCTCTCCCGATATCCTCATTTCCTTGGGTTGATCTCTCTATGGAATTTCTTTTGGGTTTGCCTTGTTCTCGGTCTGGTAAAGATTCGGTGTTTGTGGAAGTTGATCGTTTTTCAAAGACGGCACATTTCATTGCGTGTAATAAGACCAATAATGCCTCTCATATTACTGACCTATTTTTTAAAGAAATTATGTGTTTACATGGTGTGCCTAGGTCGAATATGAGTGATCGTGATGTAAAATTTATTAGTCATTTCTAGCGTGTTCTATGGAAGCATTTAGGCACTACACTTTTATGTTCCACCGCATATCATCCTCAGACCGATGGTCAAACAGAAGTTGTTAATCGCACTTTGGGAAAGTTATTGCGCACCGTGGTGCAAAAGAACTTAAAGAATTTGGAGTCTTGTTTACCATATGTTGAATTTGCTTATAATCGTGCTACTCATTCTGCTACTTTGCATTCACCAATTGAGATTGTTTATGGTTTTAATCTTATCACTCATATTGATCTTGTTCCTCTTTCCCCAGGAATGCTCACAAATCTCGAGGGAGAAAAGAAAGCTGAGATGGTCCGTGAGTTGCACGCAAAAGCAAGGCAAAATGTGGAGGCTCAAACTGCTCTCTATGAGAAACAAACCAACAAGGGCAAAAATGAGATGATCTTTCACCCCGGAGATTGGTTATGGCTGCATTTTCGCAAAGAAAGGTTTCCAAACAAACGGAAGAACAAACATAAACCAGCGTATACTTTTCATGATCCTTTTGCTGCGTATTGATGATGATGCAACATTGAATTGCTATTATTATATTTCTAACACACCGAGTTTCATCAACATTTATATCAAACCAAGATACATTTTTCATGTTACTTTAGTGAAGCGAGGATCACGACATCAGCGTGCAATTCATTTGAAGTTGTGTATACAACTCATATTTGATCCCGGTGTTTATTTGGTGATATTTTGGATTTATTCAAGATTGGCACATGATTCTGAACTATAAGACATTCTTTTGATTCGAGGACGAATCCTTCGCAACCGGAAGGGTCTGATAGGAATCTGGGACCACATTTTACTCAAGATCCACTAGCATGTCGGGTTGGTCCTAAAACTCGACTCCAATGCAAAATAAGGCTCGCATCTTTGGGTAATTTGGTCCATTTAATAACCCTCCAAGCATGAAGAAATTTTTGAAGTCATTAAGTCCGTCATTTATGCTTACGGATGTCCAGAATAATGTCCAAATGATGGCGCATAATATAAGTATTATTCTGTATATTACTATATATTATATTATGTGATGTTAGCTATATAAACACAAGTATTTTGCTGAAAATTAAAGTGATGGTGGCGCCCCAAACACTTCAAGAAGACAAGTTTTGGAATAATCAAGTTCATTTACAAGAATTCTTGGAAACTTTCAAGCATTTATCATGATACATTGAATCTAGATTCAATGAACCTAGAAAAGTCTTGTTCATGGCCGAAAATTGCAATACATGTATCTAGAATTCTAAGTGTTATTTTGTGTCCTATAAATAACCTACTACTTGTAACATGTAATTCAGCTTTTGATCAATATAAATTATATTTTATTCTTCACTTAGAAAAGTGTTGTGGGAGTTTCTCTGGAAAGGGAATTCAAATCTCGGATTATCAAGGACTTGAGCAATCCTTGTGGTTATCCATATACCAAGGTTCTTAGAAACAGGTTTTCTAAGTGTTGAGGTTTTATTCCAAGGTGCCTTCACACAGTTGTGATTGTGTCGCGGAGCTTACTATTCCAAGGTGCCTCCACACAGGTTGTGGTTGTGTTGAGGATCTATCCAAATACTCTCAATCCACGATCCTAAGTATTCACTAGATCTGAAGCCTTCCTCCGGGCGTTTTCGCATCAGTTGGCATCAGAGAACAGCGGATTGGGATAATGATTTGAAAAGAAGGTATTCTAAAAATGCTCATGTCCGACACCGTGAGAAAGTTGGTCAACGTATTAATCAACTACTTGATGAACTGAATCGAAAGTTCAAAGAACATATTGACAACATGATGGATCAATTTTGTATGGATATAAGGCAAATTAAGGAGAATGATAACATCCAGAAGATAGAGTAAAAAATGGAGAAAATTGAGAGTGTGGAGAAGGTGAATGAACTGGAATTTGAGGAAGAGAAAACAGAGGTTTCTGAGATGACTATTGTTGAAGAAAAATTTAATTCTGAGGAACTGGAGTATGAATTGCAGAATTGTTGAGATTGAAGATACACAAACTCCTAAAATTGTGGATAATAAAGAAGAAATATTGGAGGAATTTCTTGAGAAGAAAGAATGCAAGGAGTTTCTTTTGAGTGAGGCAAAAGAAGATGTTATGGCCCTCAATTCTTGTTGCAGTTTTATTAACTCTTTTTTGCAGGTACGTGATAAGGAAATTACCGGGCTGTTGGATTCAACAAATGCAGCCCCCATATTGCCTTTGGATGATCTATTTCCGATTGATAATAATGGGAAACCGGTGCATACTTTTCATGATCCTTTTGCTGCGTATGTTGATTATCCAACGTTGAATTACTATGATTATATTTCTGACAGACCGAGCTTCATCAACATTTATATCAAACCAAGATACACTTTTCACGTTGCTTTAGTGAAGCAAGGATCACGGCATCAGCATGCAATTCATTCGAGGTTGTGTATTCGACTCATATTTGATCCCGGTGTTCGGTTGGTGATCTTTTGGATTTGTTCAAGATTAGTGCATGATTCTGAACTATACGACATTCTTTTGATTCGAGGACGAATCCATCTCAACCGGGAGAGTATGATGTGATTCTGGCTACATATTATTATATCTTAATATTAATAAGAATATTAAAAATATTGGCTGAATGCTCATGATAATATGGCACCACTTTTGCTAGCATGGAAGTCCAAGAAGTCAATTTTTGTGTATTCCAAGTACATTGAATCTAGATGGATGTCTTTTGGGGCGCCTATTTTAAGTGCATTGAACTTAGTGAGCAGTCTTCTTTATTGGATCTAGTGAGCAGTCTTCTTTATTGGATCGGATCAGGAGCTTTACTTATCCAAAATTGATGATCCACATGTTCATTTCATAGTAGAAAACCTGATCTTCAACTTTCATCAAGGGGTCATCTTCATTTGAATAAGTTATAATTGTCAAAATGGCCTAAACAGCTGCGGGACAAAAACTGGACAATATAAGGAAGATACATTGAACCTGGATGAAGCTCCTTGGATGTGCCAATATGCATTTAATTTAGGATAAAATTTTCATCTTATTATTATGAATTCATGTACTTAATTTCCTATAAATATTCCTTGTATTTGTAATTTGAAAATTCAGCTTTTGATCAATATAAATTATATTTTATTCTTCACTTGGAAAAGTGTTGTGTGAGTTTCTCTGGAAAGGGAATTCAAATCTTGGATTACCAAGGACTTGAGCAATCCTTGTGGTTATCCATATACTAAGGTGCTTAGAAACAGGTTTTATAACTGTTGAGGTATTATTCCAAGGTGCCTTCACACAGGTTGTGATTGTGTCGCGGAGCTTATTATTCCAAGGTGTTTCCACACAGGTTGTGGTTGTGTCAAGGACCTATTCCAAATACCTCAAATCCACGATCCTCAGTATTCATTAGATCCGAAGCCTTGCTCCGGGCGGTTTCGCATCAGTCCGTGTTAGGTCAATTAAATCTGGTTAGCGGACTGTTGGACCTGAAATAGGAGGGTAGATTATTGTATGGTGTCTATTCTCGGAATTAGGAAACGACACCCTCCGTATGACACCGGGAACATTTAGGTAGGTTAAGAACACCTCCGGACTTAGCTATGGTTTGGTAAGTAGTTGATTGAAACATTACTCAGCTATCTCTCTAAACGTTTAAAACTCTCATCATATTTTAGTCGTTGTTGAATTGGATTTTGTAGTTTAATGAACTCTTCGAAAATCGTGTTGATCTGAACTAGAGACGATTCTTGCTTTGGTACTTAACTAGATTCCTTGTGGGATTGTGACCTTGCTTGCTAGTTTTATACTACAACAGACTCAGTACTCTGCCGATCAAAGTTGGTATACTATAAATAGCCATCAACCCCGAGAGCTAAGTTAGATCTGGGACCTTATGACGGAGGTCAGACGAGCAACTCGCCCCGTGTCATCCCCGTATTAACCTAGTAAGGAATATAGGTAATAAATACAGACATTAAGGGTCAAGAACCCCAGTTCAGCCTAAGGGCATATCGGAACCCCCGGTAAGAGATCAGCTTGGTAAGCTTCCCAGCCCACTGCAGGTCGGTTAGGGCGTGATGGAGCTCAGCCAGCCCAGCTAGGGCCTCAACAGCGCAAGGGACTCGACGCAGGTCGGCATGAGTATCCCTTAGGCAAAATGGCCCATGTGCATAATTTATCAGGTAAACATGGAAACAATCCTTAGTCATAAAGGCTCTGATCCTCTCATATAAACCACCATTCAAACCCTGTGATTATCTCCTGCAATCAAGGGATAAACACGGTTAAACCTAATACTTGGGGGATAAGAAATTAGAGTCCAACATGGACACAGTACAGGCATGCCTAGGGCACAAACCCCTCTATATAAACGATTCCAAGAACTACAAACAGACTTGATTCCTAAATACTCCCAGGATACGTAGGCAACTTGGGATTAACAATCTCAGGCTCAGTCTAAACACACAATTAACATCCCAACATCCCTCTCTCTTCATATTTTTTAGGCTTTTGGATCTTGCTTGATTGTCACTAGGAAATACGAACCATATTCATATTAGACGATTTCCAGCATTGTTACAGATCATTGTTAGGGAAATACTTTCCTTTTAGAACCCGAGAAACAAATGTTTAGCCAGCATAGCATTATTGAAGCACTTCAAGTCCTTGAAACCCAAACCACCTTTGCCCTTTACTTAGCAAATCTTTGAAGGATGTAGGATCTTAGATCTAAACGAGTTAGATCTATGCGCAGCGGATGGATCACGATTTATATATCACAATACATAAATAAAGGATTTAACTACTACAAGGGGGTTAAGATCATCTTACCAATAGTAGGAAGAGAAGCCAAGATCTTCCAATGTGTTCTCCAAACGGTGGTTGGTGGACACCAATCCTTGGAATTGAAACCTCCTTGATATGCATCCAAGAAAAACTCCAAAGTTTTCTTCAACCATAAACCCAATACTAGAAACAAGTTTTTCTCTCTTTATTTGTGTGTATGTAGGTCGAAATTTCACCGCTACATATGTCTTGGAAGAACTCTCTTTATATAGGAGAGTAAATCCTTGGCCTCCAAGTTTCTAATTAATTAAATAAATAATTAAAAAGAAATCACAATAAAGGATAATTCCATTTATAAAAGATTGTGATTAATCAATCAATCAATTACAAATCAATTATCTTTTATTAATTAATTATTTAACAAGTAAATAATTAATCAAAAAAGAAAATCAATTCTTGCCTTTTAATGACTAGGAGGCGCCACACACACCCAGGGTTTAAGCCCACAGAAAATGTCTTTTCTCTATATTATATTATTCAGCCCAACTAAATAATATTTCGCATATCAATTAATTAGCCCAGCCAATTAATTATCACTGAGGCCCAATAACAGGAAAAACACCCGAATTACAGGAGCCACATTGGGGACCATGGACCTATAACCAGTAGCTCCAATAACTAAGTAAAATATTCATCGAACAGAATATTCATACTTAAATTATTAATTCCGGGATTACGCTACCATAAACCCGAAACTGAGGTCTACCAATTATAGATATATACTTACACTCAACCCTATGAGTAAATAAGCGTCCACTGATATAATCACTACATACGGACTAACCCACCATAGACTGTCCATTCTGAGTGGGAAGTCTCCGTGAACCCGACTCAGAATATCTTATCCTTATTTACCATTAACCCTCTTGTGATCAATTAGTTCACATATCTGACTAGTAGCTAATTAGTCTAACATGAACTGGGCCCATCGAACATTTTCTTTGGGCTAACAAATAAGGAGACTGTCTCTCTACTTCCCGCAGGAAGGAATGGATTCCATATCTGTGAAAATCAGAACTACTCACTCATCAGGAGATAGTGCCAATGAGAAGTGACTTGGAACACATATTTAAGTGAACCGTAACTAACACATCAAACACTACCCCGAGACAAGGGGCACCCTGTGATCACCTCAAGATTAAGGTTGATCCATATATGATCATCTAATGATTTAATAAGATTCCTCGATTACGGAATTATATCGAGAAATTCAGATTAAATCGGTCCAGTCCTATATGAATGCCATCATATATAAATGCCCCACGTAGGTACCCTCTACCGACAGTCCGTATAAGACTATCACACCCTAAGGTGTTCTGGGCGCATTATTGGTGTTTTAATCATGAGACCCTAAACTCGATTAAGTTCACCACGGACTAACAGTTTAAGTATATCACCACCAACTCAATCCTCACGTGCATGCCATACACTGAGTTAAGCGGTTACATACTGATATACTTAGGGTTTGCAGCAGTATATTACTTACAAGCACAAAGCATTTAAGTAATAAGGTGAGATAAATTCTGTTATCCAAAAACAATTACACAAATTGTCTTTCGGACACTACACCTAACAATCTTATCCCATTTCAACTAGTGAATAGCTCTCCGATCCTTCTCAACATCACCCCACCAACATCACCCCACCAGAACTTAGAAATAAGACTGGCAATTTCCTGACAAGGACTTTTAGGCAGCTTAATACAAGAAATCACATAAGATGGGATGACCTGCAATACATATTATGTTAATACCTCTTTTCCTCAAAGACTTAAAAACTTATCTTTCCAGTTTTTTATTCTAGATAAAATCCTATCTATAACCCATGAAAGAAGTTGACACTCTGATCTTCCAATTACAAGAGAAGGACCTAAATATCTAGTATGACCTAATCTGTAACCCAAGGAAGAATACTCTCATTGATTTATATGATTATCATTGATTTTTCGATTGTCTACGAGTATACATGTGTATTGTGCGGTAATTCTCTCACATCATTTCACACCCTTTCACACACACATAGTAGATATATGTATGTGTGACGTGGATTAATCACACCCTCCATTTAGTATACCTCTAAAATCACTTCCCCCACCGCAACTCTTCTTTAGTAATATTATGTTGGCATAATGTTGTGCTTACAAATAATATTATTTACCATTAGGCTACCTCCAATGGGAGGTTAAAAAAAACCTAAAGCTTTATGTTAAGATCAAGCGCTTACCGTTCTACTAAAACCAATTGGTGGTAGTAAAGATTACTACCTTTATTTTTTATACATTAAGAGTGTGGCAATCTGTCCCAACACCCCCTCAAGTGTTGACAATCTGTCCCAACAATTGCCCAATTTTTTTTTAAATAATGTTCCAACCAGGGTTCGATCTCATGACATCTGGCTTTGATACCATGCTAAGATCAAACACTTACTGTTCTACTAAAACCAATTTGTGGTAGTAAAGGCGCAACTTTATTTCTTTATACATTAAGAGTGTGGACAATCTGTCCCAACAATTTACAAAAGGTTTTTGATCATTGGAGGAAGTTGAGTCAGCAATAAGTTTGTGCAGACAAACCGGTTAGGAGTCTGTCATTTTTATTTTTTAACTTTGTGCAGCTGAAAAAAAATAGTAGAGAAAATGTTTATACGTAGTGATACCTTTTCAAAAGATTTATGCATTAGAAAGAAAAGAATAATAGAAATAAGATTTATAATCGGTATGACGTGACACACGAAAAAAGTTTTTAAAAGGTGTATTGTTGGAGATACTCTTGTACTATGATACACCGACACTTCAATCTGGGCGTCGTGCTCCGTATCCGACACAAGACACGACACGACACGCTCGGATGCCGTGTCCGACACGTGTCGGCCGATTAAATTAATATTATTTAAAATTTTAATATCCGACATGCTTCCGACACACCCCGACACTCCTGAATCCAATTTTTAAATTTTGCTTTTTTTCTTTATTTAAATTTCCTTCAATAGAAACGTTAAAATACATGATTTTCATTTCTATAATAATTTAATAAATAATACGCCGTATTAAGTTTTATGTTTTTTTTGTTGATAAAGAATTATTTTTACAATTTGTAATATTTTGAAAGTAAATTTCAATTTCTTTTGGCACCGTATAAATGTCGAATATCTATTCTACATATTCATAGAGTTTACGATTAAATATCTTAATTTGTCTAGTTTTTTTAGATGTTTACGAATATTTTTTGATAAATTGAATCATATTTACATCACACACAAGATATATATATATATATATATATATATATATATATATATATATATATATATATAACGTGTCTGCGGCGTGTCGTGTCCATAAATTTTGAAATTAGCCGTATCGCCGTGTCCGTGTCGTATCGTGCGACGTGTTCATGTCCCTGTTCTGTGCAACATAGCTCTTCCACTACCACTCTTTCTATATTGCTTAATTGTTGATAAAAGATCTGCATGTTCATTCGGCCGGCATTATGAGGTGCTCACAATCTCCTCTTCAGATATTTCATGAGTGTCCGTCAGGGGCGGACCCAGCATGGTAGGGGTGGGGTGCGTGGACCCCATACCCCTCTAATAATATTAAAACTCTGTATGTATATTATTTCAGACATTTCTTAATGTGATTCTCCATTTAGCTCAATTGGTTGTATGCTTGAATATACATCCTAAGGCCATGGGTTCGAAACTTGTCTCTTGAATCTTTGTTTTTGGAATTTGGCCCCCACTGGAAAAATTTTCCTGGGTCCGCCACTGGTGTCCGGATAGGGAGGAAGAACGCTGGAAACCGGAAATTGCCAAGTGCAACTTCTTCCACCTTTTTTTTTTTTGAAATTTAGCCCCCACTGGAAAAATCCTAAATTTCTTGAGTCCGCTTCGAGCTTAAGCAATAAGCATGTTAATTTGCGTAGTTGATTTTATCGTTTAAATCACGTATTTAAAAGATGAAAGATTTATTATTCGCGAAACGATACACGAAAAGAAAAAAACAAGTCGGCTTTTGGGGTGATCGGCCGATCGGCGGCGGCACCCCTACCGGAATTCTCGTGTCCGTATCCCATGCCGTTTGCGCCGCCGTGCCTTATTTATAGTTCTGGTCGATATCACATCGTTACTTTTAAGAAATTTACAAAGTTTTTTCATACTATTTTCCTACCCACAAAGTACTTAACGGTGTGATTTTAGATTCTTTGTACAAGGCCATTCTGGTGTCCGTTTCGCATGCCGTTTGCGCCTCTCATTGACTCATGATTTAATAGGAACAGATCCCCTCATTATATGCTTGTTTTCCTCTCATTAAATATCAATTCATTGACGACATATCCTCTCATTATAAGGAAATTTTCCACTCATTAGATGCCTTCAGCTTCTAGATAAGCCAACTGAGTCTGTATCCCTCAGCGAACTTATTTTTTTCAGTTTCTATAGGTGTGCTCTGGGTCAGTTTCTCAATCTTCAATTATGAACTCAGTTTTCATTTTTCATCAAGTCAATTACTCGTTTTCTCAGTTCTGATCCTAGAACTATTACAATGCTTGTCTAATTTACTTATACAAATTTTTTCAGACTCTATTAAATCCTATACATTAATATCTAGACATCTTTTTGCTTTGCACTATAACAACTAGTTATGACACTTCATCAATGTGGTTAAAAATAATAACTGAATAACTGATTAATCATCATCAAAACATAAATTTATTTCCAACAGAAATTGTTAGAAATAAAATTTGAGTTTTGATGATGTACACCTGTATCTACACATAGACTCGGCTTGTATGATTTATCATGTAACCACAGTAGTTATGAAACAGAATATAAAACAAAATTCAAATCAAAAAACTAAAGCACAATGTTTCAAGTTCATTGTTTCATAAAATCTAACACAACCACAAAGGAAAATACTTTTTTAAAAATGAAACCATTTGAACTACATCAACAAAAAAATTAACTTGTGCGGAGTTAAGCTAACTGAGCTGAGTAAAAGTCAAGACTGACTTATGCTTAACTGAGTTAACCGGCAGCGGATTAATTAAAGCCTTTGTAAAACTTGAGTTATCAGTTTGCTAATGATGTGTTGACTCAGTTTACTTCGGTATTTCTTATGAAGCACAAATCTGAAGCTTCTGACCTTGTTAAATTTGTTTCTACACAATTTCACAAAATTGTCAAAGTCATTAGATCTGATAATGGAGCTGAGTTCCAACTCACTTATGTTTATGCTCAGCAGGGCATCATACATCAGATATCATGTGTCAGCACACCTGAACAGAATGGTATTGTTGAAAGGTTTAAAGCTGAACTCAATCTGTTCAAGATTCAGTTTTCAGTTGGTTTTTGGGGACAAGTTTATTCAACCCCCCTCTAAACTTGTGTTATCCTTTTCAAGGGACCAACAGTGGAGTTAAGCTAACTTAACCGAATTAACCAGCAGTGGATTATATTAAGCCTTTATATGAAACTTGAGTTTATCAGTTTGTCTAGATGAAATGCAATGCTGTCCTGACTCAGTTACTCCAACTCTTTCTTCAACCTTTGATTTAGCAAGTAAGCTTCTTCTTTACATAATCACGTTTTTGCCTTTTTCTTGGACGTTACAGTTCTCTATGTCCCAAATAAAGATCAGCTGGCTGACATTTTTACCAAACCACTGGACAAAGAAAGGTTTGCTAAACTGAGAACTGAATTAGGGATTATCAAAGTCAGTTAAGTCAGTTTAAGCTCAGAGATTCGTCATGGGGATTGATCTTTGTCATGCTGGGTGCGCTCACTTGACAGATCAGTCATTGACATCAACAATCTCAAACTGACCTACTAAACTAAAGAATTGACGGAACTGAACACATTTTGGAACTGATCTTAGTCAGTTTTTATCCAGTCAAAGCAGGTCAAAAGTCGAAAGGATACCATTTCATCCACCTCAGCACCCTCATCTTTTGCTCGCACAGTGGGTCAGATTCATCAACATGGTAAGGATCGTGAAATGGGATGTGTTGAGTTTGATGTAAGTCCTGATCCGTGCTTCCTGATCCTGACTGCTCAACCAGAGCTAGAATCTTAATTTAGTGGCTAGGAAAGGACGACCAAGAATAAGGGCTGTTGAATACCCTTCCTCCATTCCCATTACCACAAAATCAACCGGGAAATAAAACTTATGAACATTAACTAAAACATCTTCAATGACTCCTTTTGGGTATTTAATTGATCTATCCGCTAATTGTAGAGACATTTCTGTGTTTCTTACGAGTCTCTGTGGGATCGACATTGACTCGTCAGTAATCTACTACGATAGACCTAGTCCTATTGCTCATAAGTGCTTTGCACACGATCATTTAACTCCTTTTATTGGTGAAGCTCGCAGATAAACCCTTTCACCAACATCAAACTCAAGAGGTATTCTTCTAACATTTGCCCAAATTTCTGTCTATCTTGTGCTGCCTTCAGATTTTTTTTAACCAATTGAACCCTTTCCTTCGCTTGCTCAACAAATTCCTGCCCGGTACTTGTCATCTACAAAACAAGAAAAACAACTACATAAGCTAGAAAATTTATGCCTAGTTTAGATGTAAGTAAACAAACTCAAGATGTAGCACAGAGGTCAATTAATTTTGCCATCCATGCATCTTTAATAGACAAAGTGTATCCCCCTTCTTTACATGCAATTGGTCTGGTAGAAATTTCATTTTTTCTTAATCTCCAATGGAAATATAAAAATAAAAAAAAAAATGGCATATTTCGAAGAAATTTGGTTCCCAGTAGAAAAATTTTCTGGATCCGCCACTGGTGTGTGAATAGGGAGGAAGAATGCTGGAAACCGGAAATTGCCAAGTGCAACTTCTTCCAACTTTTTTTTTAATTTTAAAATTTGACCTTCATTGAAAAAATTATAAATTTTCTGGGTCCGTCATATTCGGATAGGATAGGAAGGAAGAAAGCTGGAAACCGGAAATTGCCAAGTGCAACTTCTTCCACCACATGCCGACACTTTTTGTAGTATTTGTCATAGAAAATAAAATAAAATATATAGTGGGAAAAAAAAAGGGCAAGTTTCTCAAGGGTTATTCTGATGCAGGGAGGTTTCAATAGAGAGCTGCACACGTGGCAACATCTGAACCACACACTTTCATCCTCAATAGGAAATTGCATACGTGTAATGAAAGTGTGTGGTCCAGGTGTTGCCACGTATGCAGCTCTTTATTGAAGCCTTCCTGCATCAAAATAACCCGTTTCTCAAAGAGAACCGAAAAAATACAGTTGGGGAATCAAGAAAAACAAGGAAAAAGTTGGAAGATGACAACACTGTCATCATCATTCTCACTAGTCACTCCTCCGCTGATTCAGACTTTAGCCCACAAAAAGCATAAAGCTCTCTAGTAGTAGTATCAATTATCTCTTATCTGGAAAATTCTTTATGAGGACTTTCTACCGTGAAGACTCCGTTAAATTTGTGTCAATAATGTAATTAATAGTTTTATCAGATCTTGTTCCTTATTTTTTAATCCTACCCTCTTATCGATTTGCGGGAAAAGAAAAAAAAAGGAAAGGTACCCGAGGCTTCCATACATCTATTTTTTCAACATTCTCATCTTCCTATGGTTAAGTCCACAAATCTCAAAGATTTTCACTCTTGAAATGTTGATTGTCGAGACCATGAAGTATCCGTTCCTCTAATTCCTAAAAAGGATTTGATATTTTTCTGTTTGCCGAAGGAAGAACTTCGTGGTTTGCGGTATGGAAGCCATTGGAACTGTAAGTGTTGCGAGAAGGCAATTTCATTCAGGAGAGCAAATTGGCTCCCCTAATTTACGGGATGTTCTCAGAATCAACGATGAGGAGAATTATAACACTTCCGGGAGGAACTTTTCCGGTCCGACAATGGATTCCATTTTACACCTCGAAAGAGACAGTCTTGGTCCCGTTCGGGTCCGTTCTAACCGGACTCTCCTTGATATAATCCGAGATGATCCGTTCCACAGCAACAACAACAACAGCAGCAGGAAGACTTGGAGGCACAGGCTTCGCATTTGCCTGCAAGGTTCCGGTCACAATTCCGGTGATGATTCCGCCGTTCCCAGTCATCGAGAGTCCCCCACCCGCTTGAATGGATCCAGCTCCGTCGACGGGTCGGATCCTTCTCCAGGTGTGATGATTGAGGGAATTAGCACAAGGGAGAGTGGTGGTGGAGAAGGTGAGCAGCCGGGGAGAATGTCGTTGATGGCGTTATTGGAAGAAACAGATAGGCAAGTGGGTTTTGTTATGGAGGTGGATGAGAGGGAGGAACAAGAGGAGAAACCGGCGGAGAAGTGCGGCGGCGGCGGAGGAGAACACAGTTGTTGCGTGTGCATGGTAAGACATAAAGGTGCGGCGTTTATTCCATGCGGGCACACCTTTTGCAGGCTCTGTTGCAGAGAGCTTTGGGTTCAAAGGGGAAATTGTCCTCTGTGCAATACTTTAATCTTGGAAATTCTTGATCTTTTCTAATCAAATGATCATTTGTTAAGCAATTCAATAGCTTTGGATGGTGTTTTGACTCGTAAATAAATTGTTTCAAATTGCTTTTTCTTTCAATTTCTGCAAATTTTTTGTTGGGATAGGATCCTCTCAAGTAATTTGAGAGGATATTCTCTCAAGTATGCATGATCCAACTACACATCCCCAAAGTGTAAAACATCTAGCCATTGATTAACTTTTTCCAAAACTACGTAGTTTAGTTCATTACATGTAAAAACACCAACTTAAGGGTAAAGTACTTGAGAGGATCTTGACCCTTTTTTGTTTGGGTGAAAATGGAGTTGGAACGGTTGAAGATGAAGTTGGATGACTTATTAATTATTTTAATTAATTTTGAAAAACTTTGAGTAAATTTTCAGTGAAAAAAAATGCGATAGGTGAACATTTTCTGTCTTCTGTCCAAATAATGTTAATACCACGGCCTAAAGTAATTAATTCCGGTAATTACAGGGAGGTTCTAACACGGAGACTCCAATATAAGGAGTCGCACGTGTGGCATAATCTGAAGCACACAGTTTCATTCTGTGTGATCCAGATTGTGCCATACGTACGACTCCTTATGTTGGAGTCCTTAAGGTAGAATTTCCCGTAATTACAATAAAAAATACTACAACTAAGTCAGCATATTTTAACAAATCAGTAAGATTAGATAGTTTTTTTTTTCTTCATGAAAATAGGAAAATGATATGTCGAGTGTTTGTTTTTTTAGTCTTTATTCGTATCATAGTAGACCTATTATTGCACCACTTTATACTTTACAGAACATTAAAAAGCAAAATCTATTTTTACACCACATTGATTTTTAAACATTTTTCATTTCTTATTTACACCACATAATCTACCTTAACACCACGTTTTTTTTTTATATTATTTCCACACCTATCACACAATATAGTCCGACACTTCCAAAATAATAAATCAATTCATCTTCATCCATATCCTATTCTCCACCCACCACCACCACCACCACCACCTTAAACCATTTCATCTTCCACTACCATTCTCCTCCTCACCTGAAACCCAAACCCCACACCTGAAACCGACCGCCCCCTGCTCCCATTCCCTCGATATGAAACACCCCTCCCCCTCCCCCTTGCCCCACAATCTAAACGCCGCCCCTGCTCCGATCGGAACCCTGCTCCTCCGACCCGACCCCAATCTGAAACCCCTCCGATTTGAATCCCAGCCCTCCCTTCTCCTCCTCCTCCTCCCTCGCCATGACTGAAACTCAACCCAACTCCTTAAAATCCCGGTGACTCCTGCACCAACCATACAACAATACCAGAAAAAAATAAAGAACAGATCATGGTAGCAGCAAAAAAAAATTAACAGAGGCAAAAAAATAATAAAATTTGGATAAAGAATGGAGGCAAAAAAGAAGAAGATATATAATATAGCAGAAAAAGAAAAGAAAAAAAGAAAAAGAAAGTAGCAGAAAAGTAGTAGTGAGGAAGGAGATGTTCTACTATGGAGACTCCAACATAGAGAATGACCCCGTGTGGCACAATCTGGACCACCCAGATTGTGCCATATGGGTCAATCCTTATGTTGGAGTCCTTAGGTTAGAATGTCCCGTGAGGAAGAAGATATTGAAGGGACTGGGAGGTGACCGAATGAGACGGTTTATGAAATTGGGGGGAGGGGAGTTTGTTAATTTTAAAAGTGTGAGGGATTCTTCTCAAAAAAAATGTGTGAGGGATGAATTGAAAATAATAAAATCTGGAGGTAGTTAAAAATACTTGGTAAAAGAGCAATACGCTTTTTTTGACACGGCCGAAGCCCAGGAAAACGCTGACTTGACTGCTGAAATGCAGTCAAAGGAATGGCATTTTGCTGATCGCCATTTAACCATTTGTGAAGAGAAAAAAAGGTTCTAATGTGTTTCCACTTCTTCGGAACACATACAAGATACGTCACTATAAAAAGGATAATGGTAACACCACATTTAACTATTTCATTTATGAATTTTATAATGAATTTCATATTAATAGAAATACATTTTTTTTTGTTTACTTTGTAAAGAAATTGGGGTTTAGAAAATAGATTTAGTATTTCTGAATAAACAATGTTGTGTAACAGGTAAATGACACATTGTTTCATTATATTGTAATGCAGTAGCAGATTTGTTGTGGTGCGAATAAATATATATATATTTTTTTCAACTACACCTTTTTTTTTATCCATTACTAATTAAAGTTTTTTTTTTTCATTTGTTGAAATTAGTTCCACAATGTTTAAAGGTGATGATTATGATAGTGTGTTGTTGACATGTTGTAACGCCCCGTTCCGGACACTGAGTCCTTATACGGAAAATGCAACGTTCGATACGTGACGTTTAGAGAAAATCCTAAACCCCACATAAGTGTTACGTCATAGTAAATAACAATAAATGTGGAATTACAAACGAACAAAAGACTTGGGAGATAGACCCGTCTTACCCATAACCACTCAACCAGAAAGTAACTGCTATCAAACTATCATAAATAACTGAAATAAATGCTAGAATATCAAACAACAATCTTGCCTGAAAAGAAGAGACAATTGTAACTAATGGTAATATTACCTTATTTAAAACTACAAAAACAAGAAACTAAAACACAAACTCCGAAAGCTCCGATCCTAAGCATGATCTTCAAACTCTTCTTCAGAATCATCAACAACATGCATATCTTATTTTTACAAAAGAGGAGTAAGCTCATACCTAAGCTTAGTAAGGAGAAAGAAGAACAAAAGTGAGTTTCATGGTTGTCGTGAGCCGGGTGACACGACATGAATACAGTATACTCTATCCAATTTCACAAACAATTTTGAACAATACTTTTAACATAAAGGGAAAACCACTTTGGAGTACATAATCAATTCATAAGAAAACATTCCTATTTACTATGAGTTTATCTTGCATATACATGTTTTGTTACATCAACTACTTACTTTCTTAACATATTCATGTCCTTGTCTTTCCTATCCGTGATTCTTGTCTACTAGGTTTAAGGCACGGGATACAGCTTGGCTAGTACAACTAATTACACCTCCAACATGGGACTTGTTGATGCCCAAGGTACACTTATAAGCACACCGCCTTATGAACGTCTTGGCTAATATAGCAAGTCACACCTTCCGACATGGGTCTTAACTGTGCCCATTGTACCCCGTCTATTCGTGCTTATTAACGAATACCCTGCTAAGTAGATTCGATAACATGTAAAGCAAATAAGAGCACGTAAAACACATAAATCTATACTAAAATCCATGTCTAACCTAGGGAAGCATGCAAAGTGCATAAGCGCATAATACTACCACCCAATCTCCACTAAGCATGTGAAAATAAAACTCATATAACATTCTGAAAGCATCGTTGAACTCACAACACAACCAGAAAAACAATCTGAGGATGTTCTAGTGCGCTTTACCGAGAGGCATCTCGGTTCGACATACCAGTTGAACACCAGGTTCACTTTCTGAGTTGAAACTAGTCCGGAAAACTATCCTAAATCACATAACATGTCCAGTTTCATGCCAATTTAGAAGAAAAAAATTCTGAAACTGATATGTCAAAATCGGAAAAGCCCCGCCAAGTCTAGAAAAGAGCCATTGGATCCGAACCTGGCCCGTGCATAAGCCTAACAACGGATAGGGTCCTCGGCCCAACGTTCCGCCCCTCCATGAGCCGGACCAAGCCGAGAATAATCCAGCCCGCCTCATGCTATCACTGTTCTAATCATTGGCCAAGGCAACGGGAGTGAAGCAGCAAACAACTAGCCCGATATAGAGCACTGGGGGGCCGACCTGCTCGCCCCTCCAGCTCGACATCCTTCAACGCAAACAAAGCCAACACAATTAGGCAACAAAATTCATAAACAACGCTTACAGGTAAGGATCTCTCAGCTCGCCAAAGGCTCTCAGCTTGCCAAAGGCGCTTAGCTCGCCAAAGGCCCTCAACTCGCCAAAGGCTCTCATCACCTCCATTACAAAGGAGGAAGGCTTCACTTCGAACTACGTAAATTGGGCTTGATCCTTTACAAGTTAAGGGTACGTAGGTAGCCTTCTATGGCTCAACTCATAATCATAAACACAACATTTTCTTCATATTGTTCTTGAGCGCTACTGCGCAACCACCGGCAAAATCACCCAATTCAACCAGATATCCACCACATTAACACCTCCAAAACTACCGTTATATACACCGTAATAATTTGACATTATCGGTTGGCTCCGTTACCTGTAAATCGACTTTTTCAACTTTTTTCCGGACATATTTGAAATTCATGTAGCGTTTTTCCGGCTCCGGCGGCCTAAAACCGCTCAATTCCGATTGTATCCATCTTTTGCGATCTTCATCTGCTGTGAGAAACTGTTGTAGTGATGACCGGTTATGTGTATGTGCTACCGGTGAGAAGGGTGGTGTGTCAATAAGATGGAAAGGGAAGGCTAATGATGCGATGAGAAAGACTAATTTGCCCCTTATTAATGATAAAAATCAGATTGAATATAATAAAGGATGTAAATTGATTAAAATAATAATTCAAGGTTGTAAATCAAATAATAAATAGTTAAAGGTTGTAAATTGAACAAATAAGACTTTAAGGTTGTAAATTTTGCATTGACCATAGTTTAGGGGGGTAAATTGTGATTTTCCCATAAATAAATAATGTCAGCCGAATCATCTAATCTAATCTAAAACCCAAAAGGATGTATTTTAGTTGTTAAGACTAGGCCGTTTAATAGGGTTCTTACAGTGTCAGTGCTCATAATCGGCCACCTCTAAAGACAAAGGCTTCATCACTTTTTCACATTTTTCAATAATGAGCTTTTCAATTGAAAAATAAACCAAAGATAAAGAACATCATTTGTCAATCAATTGAACATGGATGGCCACAAGAGCAGGCTTGAATCCACACACATTGAAATGCATCTCAACCATGTTCTTCATCATTCTTCAATAAATGCATTTTATCACAGATTGAACTTGAAATGCAGCCTTAAACCAGGATTGACATTTCCACAGATGCTTCATGGAATTTATCAATCAATAGAGCTTGAACGGCTCAAGAACAAGTATTCGGTTTAGCCGATCTATTCACTTAAAGACAAACCAGCCTGCACTTCTGCCTAGCCTAGTAATCATCAATTGAAAAGCTCATTATTAATTCCGATTTCTTTAGTTCAATTAGGCTTTAAACTTGACTTTTCATAGAAACATCTTGATCTCAACTCGGTTGAGCAAGGCAAGTTTTTACCTCAAGAACATATACTCGATTCTATCCAGGAGAACCGAGTTTGGCGGATCGATTCAAAATAATTGCATAACTCTATCTTAGATCAATACAACACTTTTTTTAGCTCGTATAATATGTGTTGAAATCATCCGACGCTTCTGTTCATCACAGATAACAAATCATTCGGCTAAGCATCTCGATTTCAGTTCAATTGTGAACCTAAAATTCTGTTTCATATCAAGAACAATGTTCTATTTAAATTCAGCTCCCAGATGGCTTCTCATCAACTATGATGGCTGTATGTAACTTCATATTAGAAGATGGAGAAAATATTCTTGGAGCATGGAAGCTCCCATGGCGAAACCAAGAAAGTAGTATGACCAGTCTGTTAGATGAGAATCCTGAATACGGATTTCAGCTTTTCATATTCAACTGAAGTTAATGGAGGAAAGCGTTAACTACCATCTCAACCAAAATATTTCATGGAGGATTTCAGCGTTAGACAATTATCGAAAAAATTCACAACGATTATGTTCCGTCGACTTGTAGGAAACCCAAAGACATTAAATTACGGATAAAGGATAAACATTAACGAAAATTAGGTATCTCTGAAAAGACAGTCCAACAAAGATAAAGCCAGAATGTACCACCGGTTTTAAAAAGGTTTTAAGGAAAAATTACAATCACAAGAAACATACTTACAGTGGGAACATGCTTAATCTGTAGACAACAATGAATTAGTTTTTAAGATACATAGAATAATTCAATCAAGTTGTTAACCAACAAATGGACATTCAAAATCGTACATACATAATAAAGCTAACCTCTTCATGAAGGTAAATCGAAAAGATTCATTGGTTAATACTTTGTCATCTTGAAACAACCGGAAAAAAAATGTAAACAAATGAACACCCAAAAACTATCTCGATGGCCGGAAACACTGGCATTCCATTTCCTGGCGGAACATCTGCAAACCAAAGGAAAGTGGGGGTCTAGGTCTCAAACGTCTGGAGGAGATGAATTTCGCTTTCTTGGGTAAACTTGTCTGGCTCATTTTTGTTGATGATACCTCTCCCTGGGTCTCTCTGCTAGTTGATAAGTACGGGAGCCCTTTTGTCGATCCGAAGACGAGCTGCTCTGTTCTATGGCGAAATATCTGTCGTGCGGCCAAAATTTTTGAGGCAGGCTTTACGGCGGAAAATGAAACCGTCAATTGGGCTCCTTCCGGAGATGGTAATTATGCCGTGCACAGTGCTTATCTGTACCAGCTTGAGAATCAGAATGCCCTTCATAGTAACTTCAACTGGAGCCGTATTTGGAGCCTTAAAGGACCGATGAGATATAACTTCTGTTTGTGGCAAATCTGTCATGACTTCTTACCCGTTAATAGTCTCCTCGCACTTCGCCACATATCGAGCTCATCCGTTTGTCGGATATGCTATCTGCACACGGAATCCGCTTTACTGGCTCTGCGCGACTGCAGCTGGCCTCGTAGTATTTGGAAGCAAGCTCTCCATCCTAACCTTTGGGAGACCTTCTTCTCTAATTCGGAAATTCATGATTGGGTTCATGAAAATATCCAAAGAAGCTTCGCGTAATCAAGTGTTGGGTAACGCCGGCCTTATCTCTTCCGCGAGATAATTTATGGGATATGGTTATGGCGCAATAGAGTTGCGCACTCCTCGGACCGTATTCGCCCCCTGCACATGTTTTTCTTTCTACAACAGTTACACGTTCTAAGGACTTGAGATTGGCCTGGACCATAGACTCAATTTAGTTTTATCTATGTCGATTATTTCCTGATTTTAAGACTTTGGTCTCTTTGACCTGTTTGATTAATAAAAGATCTCCTTAATAAAAAATAAAAAATAAAAACTATCTCATCGAAAATTAAACCTTAATTAATCAATTCCACTTTCATTTACTTCAGATTTAAAACGATTATTTCGTCCTGATTCTTGTTTCTTTTTCCTCCTAACTTAGGATAGAGATTTGAGATAACGTATGAATACTACCTGTAAGCAGTGTCAATGAATCTCTTATATAGTTCCTCATCAGTGATTTGAAGTGGTACACGGTCAACTAAATGGATGAAAATACTTCAAACAAGTAAGAACACCTCCATGCCACCCTCGAAAAAAAAAAAGAAAAACAAATAACGTAGAAGCAAGCATCGAAAAAAGTGAATAAATAAGCTAAATGTATTAAATAAATAGACGTTAAAAAAACTGAAGAATGGATGAATTAGAATTTATGGTAAGGAAAGAGAGTAGAAATAATCGTTGAAGCACATTTTTTCGACTAAAACGCAACCCAAGAAAGACCACACATTTTTATAGCTAAAATGAACATAATAGAAAAATAAAGTAAAAGAAGCGAACCGTACCATATATAAAACATCAGATTCAGCAAATTCTTCAAACCTTCCTACTGCAACAAACAAATCTGAAATAGAAAGGGCCATTTAATAATGAAAATGAAGCTTTACACACATATTTCGACCAAAACTGAATACAAAAAGCCAGCAGAAAATGTGTTAAAAAAACATGCAAGAAGAAAAATATAAACGGTATAGCCGATTAGTCTTCTACTGATACTGAAAAGGTGATAAAAGCATTCAAACACAAGAACACTGAGAAACGGAAGCGGGAAAATTTTTTTTTTCTCAATCTACCTGCTGGGATTATCAGAATAAGCATTAGACAATAAAGCCTCAATCTTTTTAAATTAACCAAATCTTCTCTTAATAGACAGAGTTGGATCTCTGATTAGCCACTTAATGTGGCGAATACATCCTCCTGGTTCATCTTGCGTAGGCAGACGAACGAAAGCCATCAATCTATCATCGGCAAAAGCAACGACATTTGACTGAAAGGAAGAGAAACGAAAGAAGACGTAGGCTAGTAGATTTTAGAGTGTACGAAACCCATTCCAGCCACAAGCGAACATTAGGACCTACCAGCAAAAACATTACAATATCATCATCTTCAAATCAACAAAATAATGATAAATAAAGTGAATCATACCAGCCATCAAAAGATTTAGATTTCAAATCTGATGTCTTGAAGCACTGTGTAAATAAAATAGGAAAATGAAGCGACGAAACTGTAAACAAAAACAGAAGAAATGTAATAAGATCGTCCCGTACAAAAGAGAACAAGAGATTACAACATAAACAGAAGAAATGTTAAAAACCAATTCTTTTATGCTCAGATCTGTGTTGACATAATGCAAAAGAGATGCACAACCATCGCCGTGACTGAAACAAAATCGAAATGCACAAAAGGATTACAATAATACGAAGAGGTGTAATTTGTGGCTGATAAGGATAAAGAATGTGTGGTGTGGAATAATTGAAGGGTTGAAGAGGATTGAAAGGGGTAATGTGTGGTGTCTGGTTTAGCGTTTAGGAAGGTGGGGAGAAGTAGATGAAAAGGACGAGTGGAATACCGGCTGGATTTATAATTTGGACACATTTTCTCTATGTCATTCAATAAAGTAAATAATAATAAAAGAAAACAAAAGATTTCAATAAGCTGATGTGGCAAGCAGAGAACAATCCTAAATTATGCAAATATGGGACGTGGCTCAATGTGGGTTTTTTTGCTCTTACATTTTATAGATAGGTAGAAAATATGGGACATGGCTCAATGTTCTTACATTTTATAGATAGGTAGATATTATCCTCTTATTTTAATATACTTATCACTGCAAGAAGGGAGCATTGTGACGATATTTTCCTGATATTTTGATAGTTTCATTTTTATTATGCTTTTTCTTAGCGAGTTGATGAGATCACCCTTTATTTATCATTTTAGACGATGTGACAATCAATGAAGTTGAGTACGAGAATTTCATAAGAGATTTCCATGCCTCGTAGATTCTGTATTTTAGGGCTTTCATTTCAGTAATTTCCTTTTGTGAGGATACATTTCTGAGTTGACAAATGTTATATATATATATATATATATATATATATATATATATATATATATATATTTTATGATATTTATGACATTGTCATAGTGCTACTTTTACATATTGATTTCCTTCCGTGGCTATTAAAATTTGAGATAATTAGGATTTTCTACGATTCAATAGTTAGTGGATTTTGTCATTAGGAGACTAGAGTGTAGATCGGTAGTAAGGAATAGGGAATATTATCCTTAAAATGCATGGACTATCATCGTAGCAGTAGGAGACGTTACTACAACGTTGGCTTTGCAGCCCGTGTATAGAAAGTTCTTGTATGATGAGTGTTTTTAGAGTCAAGTGACCGATTAGTTGATCAGAGCTACACAATTTATATTGTTGCAATATTATTGATCATGTCATACGTAATGCGGAATTAATCTATCAGACATGAACGTTTAAAATATGACATTTCATTGATTAATTGCACAAATAAAATAAAACTTACCAAGGGCCATAGCTTTCTGTTTCCTTTGAAATAGAAAATATCCCAATCGATGCTAAGAAGACTTACGTCAAATATTTTGTTTGACAATTGATCTTTTGTTTTGATCTTTTGATTCCACTTGCAGCGTACCAATCAATTCAGCACTATTTACAGAAAGAAGTTTTCTATAGAGAAGACTACATTGGTTGAAGGGAGATCCATGAGAAATCAATTTATCTCCCTTATCTTTTAAGTTTCAAAAGCAGTCTATGAGAATTCTTGATGTTATAAGATTCTCTTTTTATGATAAGAGAGAGAGAGGGGTGGTTCCACTTTTATAGATGGGATAAACTGCTCAACTGCATCACTCCATCCTCTCACACCATGTTCCTAAACTTACAGTAACAACCCAGTCAAACTTCAAAACGTGGATTCTTTTATATTAGAAACGATTATTTATTAATTACATATTTCAAATATTTAAATCTAACGTTAATTCTATTTAATATAACAAGTTGTATGGGCCACATAATAGAAGAATAATAAATTATTCTTACAATTTCCCACTTGGCCCATTTAATGATGAGAGTCATAAATAGAATTACCTTTAAGTGCACACATTATGTTAGATTGTATTTTGAATAAGTATACATTATGGTAAAGCTTAAACGAGAGATTTGTTTGGGTCATGGCGGTCACACTTCTTCAACGACGTGATTCATTCCATGTACCACAAACCATCTCCAATTTAACTTTTGCTGTAATGTTGAGTGAAACTGTAGAACTCAAAGTAATTTATCATCTCACTGAAATGTATACTTATAACGTTTATGATGATAAATGCAATGAATGAGAAACAAAATAACTTTAACGGAATTCACAAAAAAAAATGTCAAAAATTTGTCAATGAACAATCTTCCTAAAATGTACTGAATCAAAATAGCAAGGCTTTATCAATAATACCCATATTCTTTACGTGGCCAGCAAAGGCCTTAATTTGGCGTCAGTCCCTTAGTTAGTGGGTCTGCAATCATAGAATTAGTACCAATATGTTCAAGTGATATTGTTTGTTTCTTCACTTCCTCTTTAACAGCCAAATACTTTAACTCTATGTGTTTGGCTCTTTTTGAGAACTTGTCATTCTATGAGAAAAAAATACTGCGGCGGAATTGTGACAAAATTTTTTTTCAGCGGCTAGATACAAAATCAACAATTCCAAGTCCCGCGAAAAAGAAAAATTATAGAGCCATAGACCCTGAATCGTAGCCTCAAATCATGCCATGAATTCAGCATTCATAGTGGACGTCACAATAATGTTACGTCTGTTTTCCACTCTTCCATGATACCGCTCCTCCAACTAAAATAAACGAGTAACCGAATGTAGATTTATAACTATACTTACATCCAGCGTAATCTAAGTCCGAAAATCCGTTTACCTCAAATGAATCGGATCTCATATAAATCAACATATGATCCTTGGTGCCTTGCAAATACCTAAGGATCTTCTTTGCCCCTTTCCAATGGTCCATACCGGGATTGCTGAGGTATCGGACTAACATACCCACAACAAACTGATATCAGGCCTCGTAAATGTCTGAGCGTACATCAGACTCCCGACCAACGATGAATAAAGGATTCCTTTCATTTCATCTTGTTCTAGTTCATTCTTAGGACAATATTGCAATAAACTGAACTTCTTTTCCTTTTGGATGGGAACCACTCCAGTAGAGCAATTTTCCATATTAAACTTCTCCAAGAATTTTGAAATATAGGCCTTATGTGACAGTCCCAAAATTCTTTGTGATCTGTCTTGGAATATCTCTATTCCAATCACGAAGGATGCTTCGCCCATATATTTAATTTCAAAACTCATAGACAAGAAATTATTTATCTCATGTAACATGTTCACATTATTAGAAGCTATCAAGATATCGTCAACATATAAGACTAAAATAACATAATGACTCCCATAGATAGATACACCGATCGACAATGTTTTCCACAAAACCATAAGAATTGTTAGTATGTTTAAATTTAAGATACCATTGGCGGGAAACCTGTTTTAGTATGTATATTGACCTATTCAATTTACACACCAGATTTTCATTTCCTGTGTCCACAAAACCTTTAGGTTGGTCCATGTAGACCTCCTCCTCTAGGTCTCCATATAGAAATGTGGTTTTCACATCCATTTGGTGAAGCTCCAAATCATACTGAGCCATCATAGCCATTACGATTCTGAGAGAATATTTCTTTGAAACAGGAGAGAAAAGTTTCCTTGTAGTCAATGCCATCTTTTTGGGTATAACCCTTGGCAACTGGTCAGGCCTTATACCTTTCGATATTACCTTTGGAGTCACGTTTGGTTTTGAAAATCCATTTACACGCGACCCTTGATCCTTTTGGTAAATCTACTAAGTCCCAAACTTTGTTGTCATTCATTGATTTCAATTCTTCCCTCATGGCTATGACCAATTTTATGAATCATTGCATTTCATGGCTTGATTAAATGAGACTGCATCTTTTCCAATGTCACATTCATGTTCAAGATCATACACCACATAGTCATCGGAAATGGCATGCCTTTTCTCCTTTACTGACCGCCTTAAAGCTACTTCCTCCCGTGGCACTAGTTGCTCACCCCGGAGTTGGGTCTATTATTTTTTGATCAATCATGTGTGGTTCATTTTCTGTGACATGGTCGTGTGGGCTTGAATCCCTTCATTTTTCCGTAATGTTGTTTGGTGCTGCAACAATAGGAATGACAACCACATGAACTTCGGTTGTATTTGATTCTACTTGAATTTCCATAACCTTTTTCGGTACCAAGGTCCCACTAGTGTGACCATTTTCAATGAATGTTAAGGGTGATTTTATACGTTTTATAAGGATATATTTTATGTCAATATTCCCCATATTCTTAGGATTTTCATAGAAATCGAGCTTATAATCGATTAATTGAGTAAATGGTGTTTCTAATAGGTTAAATTGCAAAACGTAGCGATTTATGTGTTTAAATCATGATTTTATATTATTTTAGGATTGTGTTACGCTTTGGTATGTCTTTCCTACATTGTAGATACACATTGTTGATGGAAAGGATGATTTTAAAGAGATAAATTCGAGTGGAAAAGAAATCAAGCAAGATAAATGTAAGAAAATCAGGATTCCGGGTAGTGACGACCTTGCAACGAAGTTCTTGATATGATAACAACCGATTTGACTCTGGACCTCAAGAGAAGAGTTGTAGGACTTGAAGGGAGGATTCTACAGGATTTTGAATCACTCCATTCTGACTTACGAGGCCCGAGATATGAGCGTTACAAGTTTGGATGCTGTTGCTGAAAATAGTGAACGGGCGTCCGACCTTATGGACGGGCGTCCAGCACCGTTACTGTAGCAACCGCCTCTGATTTTCTATAAATAGCAGCAGCTTTTCAACCCTAATATCATACCACATCGAATTTTACACACAGCTGCCGCAAGAACACCTTATTTTCTGAGGCTTCCAAGGCCGGTCACCCGAGCCTTGTGCTCGGGTGATCGGGGTTAGATTAGGTTTTATTTTTCGTTTCGTTTTCTTTTCTTGTTCGAATTATGATGAAGGCTTGGAGCTTTCATCCATGGAGCAACCATGGAGACCTGTTTCTGCAGCACTTTAATTTCAGTTCATGGATGATTTTGTAAGTTTTAATTATAATTGTTTCGTTTCCTATGTTTATTTGTATCGTGCAATTTTATATCGAAAGATGATTGTATGATTTGATGCTACCGTATGACGGAAGTCGGTGTAGTTTAGATCACCATAGGAAAGATTAGATCTTTAATCTATACATAACGGAAGTTCGTAGGTTAAATATCTAGGTTTACGAGAGAACCACAATTTAATTAATTCATTGCAAGATTATCTTAGATTGGAATTGAGGGATATCACCGTTACCGGAAAGATGAGATTGTTCATGTGTTTATTTCATTACGTTGTTCTTGTTCTCTTTCATGTTTTGTATGCTTTATGTTAATCGAATTTAGATAACGGAAGTTAATAGATTCACTAGATTATCGTGAGGGAGATTGACAATAATTATTCCAACAAACGGAAGTTGAGGGATAATGTTGTTAGGTTATGATTCAATCCATATCTTTGATTTGTATCGATATTAGTTAAGACCGGAAGGTAAACTAATTAATGGCGTGATAAATCGGAAGAGGAAACGCTTCATTAGAAAAGATAATAATCCAAGATAACTAATGAATGAATGTTTGTCTATCTGACTGATTTCGGTGGGGTGATGGTTGTTGGGAATAGGTTGATCATGGTTTGTTTATGTTTGTTCAGTTATTAGTTAGTTTTACTGTTTTCGTAGATGTTGTTTTATTTATTTTGTCCGCAGCTATATTTCCTGGCTTTGGATTAACAATCCTCCGTCCAGTTATTTTTCCGTTCTAGTTTAGGTTTAGGTTTAGTTAATAAAGAAGAATTAATTAGATTAGATTCAACATCCCTTTTCCCCGAGGATCGATACCCGTACTTATCCAACTTTACTAGCAACTACTCGGTATTCGGCCGGTTAGGAGGTAGTTTTGCATGGTAGTATAGGTTTATAAATTTTCTTTTGTTTTAATGATGCAAAATCTCCCCAACAAAAGTGGCGCCGTTGCCGGGGAATAGGTGTCATGCTGAATCTAGTTAAGTTAGTTCTCGATTTTGTTACGTTTCGTTTTTCATTTTCAATAAAAGTAGCGTTTAATAGATTGAGAGTTTTTATTTTTGCCGTGTTTCGATAACCGTTGGGTTAAGAATGTGCAAAAAGTTTTTTACTCGATTTGTGAAACGTGAACTATATGTTTGTTTGTATCTAGTCTAACCCTCTATGCTTTAATTTGATGTGGCTGCTCTGTGATATTTGATGTATGATCTTTTAAGAAATTAGGGTTTGCTGTGTTTCTTGCGTTTTCTATGAAAATTCGACTGTTGGACGAGCGTTCAGGTAAGTGAACGCCCGTCCAGTCCCTAACATGCAGGTAAACGAGCGTCTGGTTTGTTGGACGCTCGTCCGTGCCAAAACGTATCAGCTCTGTTCTGTTTTCAAGAACCAGACGGACGTCCATATATCTAAACGCCCGTCCGGCCTGCATAAGTTTTAAACGCCCGTTTGAATTAGTGAACGCCAGTCCAGGTTCCAGATTTCTTCTCAATTTGATTTTTAATGCTTTATTTGCTATGGATACTTTAATTTGAGCTTCTGTGGCTACTTATTTTCATGTAGATGTTCTGAACTTGCATGTTTACATCTTTCCATCTACGGATCCATGTTAAATAATTGAATCTAATGGATAATATACTTGATTCATCCATGCAAGTTATAGTTACTGTCGGTTCTCGTATGCTATAACTGGTCTTCGTGTTAATTAGTAGCTAATGTAGGTTTCCGTATGCTACATACCGCTGTGATGAATCTTTTAAGCTTTGAGACTTATGTGCTTCCTTGTTGTTTTTGTAACTCATATGGGTAGCTACTGTCGGTTTTCCGTATGCTACGTCCAGTCCATATGCGTTATATCTGTCTAGTATAGCTAACTGTTGGTTTTCCATAATGCTATCACTTTTGATGAGTCTTAAGGCGCGTCTACACTGCAAGTAATGAACAGCACTGTCGTTTATCGTAACCTGTCATTATTTGGTAGACGTTTATTTTATACATGTCGTGTTGCAAATGAGTGGGTTAGTTTTCTTTCTTTTATTTTCTTTTATTTTTGCATATCATTTAGATGCATATGATTTAGTTGCATGTCATCTAGTTGCATTGTTTTTCTATTTTTCTTTTATTTTTCTTGAGTGTAGTTAACTGTCGGTTTCCGTAATACTACCTCGTTTTTTTTCTGATTCTGCACGGGCCGTAGTCACTGTAGAGTTTGGAGTTGTAGCCAACTTCTTCATACTGAGCCTATAGAATCTTTAGTAGATTGCATTGTAGTATATTTTCATATTGTGCACCTAGCCTACTATTTTGTAATATTCCATGTATATGTTCCATCTCTATATGAGCTTAATCTGAAAAATCTTTCTGACTTCTTTTCCATGTATAATCCTCTATCATTATTAGTTGGAGTTTGATATTTCTGTTTGCACATGTGGTCTATATCATTCTACAAGCTTCTGTGGCTTTATTCTTAGATGTCCTGAGTTTAAGTGTTGATCTTTCCATCTGAGCTATTATTTCTTTTTGTGCTTATATCAAACTTCCATATTTAGACGCTTAAATGTTCTGTACTTTCCCTGCTTGATTTTTCCATCTGAAGCGATTCTGTTTTGTGCTCTGTATGTCCTATTCCCCCTTGTCCCCGAGATATTTCCTTGTTTGTCAAGTGTGCAGGATCTTTGCGATAGCATTGTGAGTTTCAGATGATATCAGTTTTCCGGTGGATGGTCCACAGTCTACTGATTTCTTCAAGCATTTCTGGATCTGGATCTAGACCACCTTCAGAATTGCCACTTTCGAACTACAATCAGCTAAGTCCTTTATCTTTTCTTTAATTCTGCACAACATGAGGACATGTTGTAATTTAAGTGTGGGGGAGGGGAATGGTTTGGTGTATCTACATATCGTTTGCTTAATTCGTTATATTTCTATGAAAAAGTGCTAAATTTTAAAAATTTTGCTTCGTCCCAAGTGAGCAAAGGCATATCTTTATTTGAGTTCTTATACCATTGGTGCATTATTTTGCATATTTAGTAAATTTAGATGTTTCACCCAACACTATTTCTCACGTGCCATAGTAAATGATGAGCTATAATTTAAAGCTATGCCCATTTGATTAGAGATTTTGATGATTATCGCATGATTCTTTGCGTGCATACGAATTTTGAATATTTTAATAGCTTGTGTTTAGAATTAAAGTATGACATACTGTGAATATCTGAAGGTTTGAATGTGATAGGAAGGATATAACTTAAGGTTTGTATACCAATCTAAGATGAATAATATGAATAATATATGTGTATGTCGGAAGTAGCTGCCAATGATTTGAGTGCGGTAGGGCATTATCACAAAATGTCCTATACCACTATGAGGTTCAATAGCTCCTGACCGCCTGATGATAGTAGTCCAGCTAGGGTGTTATCACGAAACATCCTATTGCTGGGAATGAGGGCATATATGCTATATATGTGGAATTGATTGAACTATAAAGAAAAATTAGTGAATGGCAGTGTGAAAAGATGGTTGGAAACCGTAGTTATCTTCTAACCATCCCCAGTATAAACTGAAAGATATGATGTAGGGATTATCCTCTGAGTATGTCGGAAAGATCCTAAGCGCATTTTATTATTCTTTTCGGAATATGTATGTTTTGTGAGGTGCATGTTATAATCGTTTTTATATTTCTGATTTAAATGAGATGTTGGCTAGTTTTGCTTGAATCAATTTCAAGTGCGGATTTAGTGGAAATTTATTATGGCTATGCACACACACTTGGGCGAACCTCTAAACTATTGAATATGCTTTATGGTTGCTTAAATGTTTATATGTCTCGAGTCTTGATTATGTCTTGTCTTGCTCGGGACGAGCAAGGTTTAAGTGTGGGGGAGTTGTTAAGGGTGATTTTATACGTTTTATAAGGATATATTTTATGTCAATATTCCCCATATTCTTAGGATTTTCATAGAAATCGAGCTTATAATCGATTAATTGAGTAAATGGTGTTTCTAATAGGTTAAATTGCAAAACGTAGCGATTTATGTGTTTAAATCATGATTTTATATTATTTTAGGATTGTGTTACGCTTTGGTATGTCTTTCCTACATTGTAGATACACATTGTTGATGGAAAGGATGATTTTAAAGAGATAAATTCGAGTGGAAAAGAAATCAAGCAAGATAAATGTCGGAAAATCAGGATTCCGGGTAGTGACGACCTTGCAACGAAGTTCTTGATATGATAACAACCGATTTGACTCTGGACCTCAAGAGAAGAGTTGTAGGTCTTGAAGGGAGGATTCTACAGGATTTTGAATCACTCCATTCCGACTTACGAGGCCCGAGATATGAGCGTTACAAGTTTGGATGCTGTTGCTGAAAATAGTGAACGGGCGTCCGACCTTATGGACGGGCGTCCGGCACCGTTACTGTAGCAACCGCCTCTGATTTTCTATAAATAGCAGCAGCTTTTCAACCCTAATATCATGCCACATCGAATTTTACACACAGCAACCGCAAGAACACCTTATTTTCTGAGGCTTCCAAGGCCGGTCACCCGAGCCTTGTGCTCGGGTGATCGGGGTTAGATTAGGTTTTATTTTTCGTTTCGTTTTCTTTTCTTGTTTGAATTATGATGAAGGCTTGGAGCTTTCATCCATGGAGCAGCCATGGAGACCTGTTTCTGCAGCACTTTAATTTCAGTTCATGGATGATTTTGTAAGTTTTATTTATAATTGTTTCGTTTCCTATGTTCATTTGTATCGTGCAATTTTATATCGAAAGATGATTGTATGATTTGATGCTACCGTATGACGGAAGTCGGTGTAGTTTAGATCACCATAGGAAAGATTAGATCTTTAATCTATACATAACGGAAGTTCGTAGGTTAAATACCTAGGTTTACGAGAGAACCACAATTTAATTAATTCATTGCAAGATTATCTTAGATTGGAATTGAGGGATATCACCGTTACCGGAAAGATGAGATTGTTCATGTGTTTATTTAATTACGTTGTTCTTGTTCTCTTTCATGTTTTGTATGCTTTATGTTAATCAAATTTAGATAACGGAAGTTAATAGATTCACTAGATTATCGTGAGGGAGATTGACAATAATTATTCCAACAAATGGAAGTTGAGGGATAATGTTGTTAGGTTAGGATTCAATCCATATCTTTGATTTGTATCGATATTAATTAAGACCGG
Organism: Gentiana dahurica var. dahurica; assembly: GCA_024500145.1. NCBI lineage: Eukaryota > Viridiplantae > Streptophyta > Magnoliopsida > Gentianales > Gentianaceae > Gentiana > Gentiana dahurica. Next base: position 79,635,587 of record CM044906.1, on the reverse strand, counting down.
AAGGTAAACTAATTAATGGCGTGATAAATCGGAAGAGGAAACGCTTCATTAGAAAAGATAATAATCCAAGATAACTAATGAATGAATGTTTGTCTATCTGACTGATTTCGGTGGGGTGATGGTTGTTGGGAATAGGTTGATCATGGTTTGTTTATGTTTGTTCAGTTATTAGTTTGTTTTACTGTTTTCGTAGATGTAGTTTTATTTATTTTTTCCGCAACTATATTTCCTGGCTTTGGATTAACAATCCTCCGTCCAGTTATTTTTCCGTTCTAGTTTAGGTTTAGATTTAGTTAATAAAGAAGAATTAATTAGATTAGATTCAACATCCCTTTTCCCTGAGGATCGATACCCGTACTTATCCAACTTTACTAGCAACTACTCGGTATTCGGCCGGTTAGGAGGTAGTTTTGCATGTTAGTATAGGTTTATAAATTTTCTTTTGTTTTAATGATGCAAAATCTCCCCAACAATGAACCTCGCATTTCCACACTCAATGATTCATGTACTATTGTTAGGCAATAAAAAATGCATCCCTTGGAATTTTCTAGATAACCAATGAAGAAGCCAAAAACAGTCCTGGATGAAGTTTCTTTTCATGTGGATTGTATGTCCTTACTTCTGCTTGACAACCCCAAACATGAAGATGTCTTAAACTAGGTTTCCTTCCCATCCACAGTTCATAAGGTGTTTTAGAAACTGCCTTACTTGGAACCTTGTTCATAGATAAGCAACAGTCTTTAATGCATGCATCTACAACGAGGAGGCTAATGTTGAGTTACTCAGCATAATCCTAACCAAATCCATAAGAGTGCGGTTTCGCCTCTTAGCGACACTATTCTGTTAAGGAGTTCCGGGCATTGTGTATTGTGCACGAATTCCTCTACTTTCCAAGAATTTTGCAAAAGGACTAGGGCACAGTGGCGGACCTATAATATTTTTTCAGCGGGGTCCGTTAATATTTAACACACTGAATAATTTTTTTTATGGGGTCCGAAATATTTTTCTATAGTAAAATGTAGAGTATTTTTATTTTTAACGGGGTCCGTGGACCCCCCTATCATACACGTAGATCCGCCCATGCTAGGGCATTGTCCATTTTCGGTGAATCTTCCATAATATTCACCACCTCTATCAGACTTTACCACCTTTACTTTCTTATCTAACTGCCTTTCCACTTCATTAATGAATATCATTAGATATTTCAAGGATTGGGCCTTTTCATGCAAGAAATTGATATAACCATAACGTGAGAAGTCACCAGTAAAAGTGATGAAATATTTTTCACCACCTATCGAAGGAGTATCAAAAGGACCACAAATATCAGTGTGAATAAGTTCAAGTTGTTGATTGCTTCTTATGGCTTGTTTCTTTAACGTGTGTTTGGTTTGCTTCCCTTTAATGCAATCCACACACATCTAAGTCACTAAAATCCGATTGAGGTAGGATATCATTTTCACCAACCTCATAATTCTTTTCTTTGAAATATGACCTAGTCTTTCATGGCATAATAAAGCAGAATGATCTTTATATGCAGTACATTTAGACCCACAGATACTTTGAACATTAAACATGAATTCATCAAAAACATCATTCAACTTAAAACAGTAAAGCGTAACATTCAGAGTACTATTTCGAACAAGAAATTTGTCCTTGTACATCGAAAATAAACCATTACCGAAATTAATGAAAAACCTAAATTGTCTAGTTTACTTAATGAAACAAGATTCCTTGTATATTCAGGAACATAAAGACATCTGTTCAGATCTATTTACAACCAGTGCTCAAGATCAAACTATAAGTCCCGATTCCTTCTATGCATGCCTCCATCCCGTTTCCTATGAACAAGAATTGTTCACTTTCTTTTATGAGCTGGATCGAACGAAATTCCTGTAATATATGGGATACATGAGTAGTTGCACCAGAATCCATCCACCAAGTGTAATTAGAAACTTCTAATAGGTTTGATTCAGAACATACAAAAATATAGTGCATACCTTTCTTTTCAAACCAAGCCTTTCTTTTTGGGCAGACTTTCTTGAAATGTCCTAACTTCTTACAGAAGTGACATCTTACTTCCTTATGAATTATCCATAAGAAATTTTCAAATGCGACTTCCCATTCCCTTCCTTTTGTTCTTCCCATTCTTTGATTGGTTGTTGTTGTTGGTTCCCTCAAAAGCAGAGAAATGAATGAACTCTCCTTTCATCTTCTTAATTCTCCTTTCCTTCTGCATCAACATGGCCTTCAAATCCTTAAGGTTCCATTTGCCTTTTATGATGTTGTAATTCACCTAAAACTGGCCAAATTCTACAGGCAGGGAGTTCGTGAGGAATTGCACAAGGAAAGTTCTGCTTACATCCATTCCCTTATCTTTTCATATTTGCTACTAGGATGGTCATAGATGTTACATGATCATGTATGGAGCAAGACCAGTCAAAATCCTTTCGTGGTGAGCTTACTCATAAGGCTCCCCACAACCGACTTGCCTACCATCTACCTTATCAGATTGAGACTATTCTCTAATTTTGAAAGGAATTCTCTAGCATTATTTGTCTTTGGCATTGACGGTTTGGCATTCTCCACCATGGTTAACCTCATCAAATTCAAACATAGCCGGTTAGACCGCTCCTATGCGTCGTAAAATGACTTATCAGATGCGGAGCTAGTCTCAGTAAGTGCCACAGGAGTAACCTCACCCACCAAAGCAAGATCCAAATCCAAAAACCCAAATTGGTAATGGATCTGCTCTGACCTGTCATTATAGTTCATCCCATTGAATTTGTCAACCACAAGACTAGAATAAAAAAAAATGGAGATGTTGCAAAATATTTACATATGTTATCAAAAATCAATCAATGTTTTTATGTATTTAGAATACAACTTAACTACATATCTAAATATACCTTTGGGTAACTATTTAAATATGTAAAACGTAAACGATGCCAAAAAAAAAACTTTAACAACAAATATTCTAAAATCAAAATTAGTTGATTATGCCATCTTTGGATGAATATATCAACTAACCCAAAAAACTTCTCGTAATTGTTATAAATTTAAGCAATGGTCAATCTTTGGATTAACTTCTAGCTTTATATTTTATAACTCAATTATATGAATAAAAATAAGGCATCTTGATCAGGGTTTTGATAAAACTTTATACACTTGATTCAACCATCCAAACTATATTTTTTCTACTATGTCACTTTGGTGACTAACCAGCCCATTGATTTGGATAATTAAATACCTTAACTTTGTAACCAACCTTCAAGGGATTTATGTTACAGAAAATAATTTCATACCTTTATGATGCAATAAAACTAAAAAAAGTTTCAAATTCATTTACACATAATATCTATTGCAATCATTACTGTAAATTTATAAATTTAGCAAAGTGAAAAAATGGCAAATTAATCAATGAATCAACCTGGCTCTGATACCAATTGTTGTAATATTATTGATCGTGTCATACGTAATGCAGAATTAATTTAGCAGACATGAACGTTTATCAATAATTTACAGCACAGTAAAATAGGATCTTTCATTGATTAATTGCATAAATAAAATAAGACTTACTTGGGTCCATAGCTTTCTGTTTGCTTTGAAATAGAAAATATCCCCATCAATACCAAGAAGACTTACGTCAAATATTTTGCTTGACAATTGATCCGTGCCTTTGTTTTGATCTTTTGATTTCACTTGCAGCGTACCAATCAATTTAGCACTATTTATGTAACGGCCCGCTCCCGACCCCTTGGTCCACTATAGTCATTCTAGGAGCAGACTGCGATGTTATCGCAAATACTTCACTAAAAACCCCAATGTTTTATTGGTCAACAAGTAAGTGTACATTTCTAAATTATTGATTATTAACATTTAAGAATACCATAACTATAACTAGCTAAAAGAAATTCATAGTGTGATCTTCTTCATATCGTGCCATGAATATTATCCTTTTAACCAATCTCGTCGGTCACATTTCTTTATTTTCTCTGGATGCACAACCTGGTATATTTATAAAAGAAAAGAAAAACAACACGAACAAATGAACAAAAGGAAAAGAAAAGAGAGTTGTCAGCAAAGGCTGGTATGAGCCGTATGTGTGAGTGTTAAAAATAATTGTTGTAAATATACATATCTATATTTTATAGAAAACTTTCCAATTATATACGTAGTAAATTACTTGTTTAAAGTTGTGTATCAGGCTCAAGTCAAGCATGTTCATTCAAGATCCATCAATTTATCAAGTTCCCTTACTAGACATCGATACAACTGATACGATTGTCTCTACCTTATGACTCCCATTTCACCGCCTTATATCCACAACAAGTAATTTTTATAGTGAAGTCCGTCTTTCCGACACCCAATCTCATGGGGCTTCCGGAGGGTCCATTTGCCTCAGATCCCACAACCGCGGTCAATGGCCCAACGCGCAGCTAACCCGACTATGAAACCCTCAGCGGGACCATCAAGCAAGCAAGCGAACAAGCAGTGCCGCCGAAGCGGGAAATGTAAAAGTATGATATACCATACCGCGCGAAGCGGGTAGTACGGCTATGCCACCAAAATGGGACATGCAATGTCATTTGCACAAGATTTGTTTCATCACGTTATTATCTTTAAAGCGAGATAATTCTTGAATCATTTTTAACAAGATACATATTATATATAATATATTCAATTAATATACTTTGAAAAACACACTTTGGCTTTTACATAAAATAAGAACTCACCTGCTACTGCTGGGGTTGTGTTCTATAAACGAGAATCTCGAGGTTTTTCTAGCATCTTAGTCCAAGCCTAATAACGTGAACTCTTTATCATTGATTAGAAAGAAAAAAGAATATATATATATATATATATATATATATATATATATATATATATATATATATATATATATATATATATATATATATATATATATATATATATATATATATATATATATATATATATATATACATATATATATATAAATACATATATATATATATATATCTGATTATGGTCAAGTTATAAAAATAACTCGATGCCTAACTAACACACTAGCAAGAGAACTAGGTTCAATCATAGTATAGCTAGATAGAGTCGAGGTCGCTCCCACAGAGACTCGGCACAAACAAAACACAACTTTATTCAATTAGAACTAAATTGAAAGGGTGGTCTACGACTAACTAAACGCAGTAAATAAAACAGTGACAACCACAAGACACTATACCACAAAGACAAACTGAAAACTACTAAAACAAGGACAATATTGCTGATATTATCTAAACAAAGAATATTGATTACGCTAGTAGCTAACGACTCCCCATGTGAACTAGATTGACAACGAGACAAAACAAACGTTAAAGTTTAATTATTATGACTACGGGAGTCATCCCCTAAGGTAGATTTAGCTCCGATTAGGCCAACTAAATCATTGTGCCTCCATTACGTGACTTCGCCTTTTAATGCCTCCATCTCATATAACTTCTGACACAATTACGAAACGAGGGATGCCGGTATAAACCGTAACCTCATCTAAGCAACATTCCTAGTGTAAGGCATACTTCTTAGATGCCGATTCAATCTAGATCCTAAGTAACGATCACTTTTTAGGTTTCATGTTAAATTATGATGACAAATAATTAAGTTGATCAGGTTTAATTACTCGTTTTAATTCCAAATCAGAGAATCTGACGTAGTCGAAGCCGGTCATAATTCTGCCCTAAACTTCACCACACTCGGTCGACCGAATGACATGACTCGGTTGACCGAGTGACATGTCTCGGCTGGCCGAATGAAGGTCTGCGTAGGTACAAATTATGATCACTTCTTAACGTTTCTAATCTAAACACATGGGTTCGTAAATAGTCTACATCGCGAAATCAATACAAGAGAACTACTCAATAAAATAAATCAGATCTACGAATAAAGATTGCATAATTGAAAGTCATACCCTCGAAGACGAGAATGACTCCCAATCTTTAATGCGCTCCCTAACCGGAGAATCCGACGACTTCACAATGAACGAACATAAAAAAAACTAAAAACTTAATAAACTCAAGGTATTGTATGTATTGTATCTTGTAGGGTGGTTGTGTGTTTTTTCAATTTCGTAGCTGCTGCTTATATAGAGGCTATAGCCGACCTAGGAAGGATCTAGAAGATATACACGCGTTTTCTTCTGGATAAGCTTCGGGTGACCGAACATCAACCCTCGGTCGACCGAATGAAGTGGCTCGGTCGACCGAGCTTCTTTTCTGCACATGTTAAATGTGTTTCTCGTGTAACTTGCTCCCCACTGCATTCTTCCGTGCTGATCTGATTTCTCTAACTTATCCCTTGATTAATGCTCCGATTTTCATCCTTATTATCTTGATATTCACAGGTTGAATGACATTTATCCTCCGATTTATCATGATCTACAAAATCAGCATTTATCGCACAATAAATTGTTCTTTAATAATAAAAAACAGCTAAATACCAAAAATCATATTAATAATCACTTAACATTAAATAATACATATAAACAAGTGATTTAATATGAAATATATATAATTAACTCCGATTTAAGGTTAGAATTGATGACATAAATAGGTATATTTTAACCGTCATCAAAATGCCCCCCACTTAAACTTTGCTTCGTCCCGAAGACACATTTTCCTTGGTCAACTCATACTTACACAAGAAGCTCGAGTCAACTCATACCAGTCATGCTCATAAGATAAGCATTATTCGCTACTCGCTATGAATCGAAGTGATTGTGTGCATGTGTTAGCAAGATTAGAGTTTATGCAGACTTCATATCAAAATTCACCAGCATCAGCATTCATACTTCTTTTGCCTCGCAATGGTTAAAGCACTAGAACAATAAGCAAGAGCGTATCTATAGGGATTTTGGACTTGGAGACCGAGTACTACTCAAAGCCTCTAAAAACTTGAACTTTTTCAATTCTTCATATTTTTCATATACTACCAATCTCAAGGAAGAAAACTCTTTTTTCTTTTATGAGTATCCTCCCTATCTTAGATCATGCATAGTATCGAATATTACCACAAGCGCGGGGCTACTTGGTAATGTTACTACAAGCCCAGTGTTTTAACGCATTGTCAAGACACAGGTACGTCTCAAGCCTATTACTCCGCTTTGATGGCTAGAAGATCAGAATACATCATTCGATAAATAACGACACTAGGTAAGCATAACCAATCATCTATGCAATGTACACATACCTCTTTCAATTATCATAATTCATGCGGTACTAAGCGATTCACATGTTGAGTAGTGAACAATGCCTAACTACTTGCAATTGTTGGCATGAATATCCTTAAGTTTACTAACAATTTATCGCAAAAGTATAATATGACCACGTACTCACGCAAATTGTTTTCTTTCCTATCAATTCTAAGTATAAGAACTTCACAAGTTTAAGGGTACGAGTTCAACAACTTGGCATTTATCCAAATATTTTTTTTTTAAATTTGGCTCAATATTGCCTCAATATTCCGTTCCTCTTTACTTTTTCAACATATAGCTAAGTCCCTTGCCCCCACTTAAACATGGCATTGTCCTCAATGACAAAAATAAATAAGAGTTTAAGAAGAAAGACTTAGCTCTGGAAACGGCTCCCAAGTAAAGGAACAATATCGGAGTAAACATCACACGTCGTGGAGAGACAGACACATCCTGTATAAGCAAACAAGCTCCACGCAATCGTCAAATACCATGTTTATGGAAGTTATAAAATAATGTGGCAGTAATTAGATATTAATATCTAAAAACAGTTTAAGCCACTTTACTTTATACTGCCATGGACAATATCAAAAGGGATTTAAACCTAAATAAAAAACTCACATGACGGCTATCAAGGAAAAAACCTCGTTTATTCCGAACTTAGACTCGGAACATGGCGAGATGAAAAAAACCGTGATAGACGCATGCTAATTTATTAAAAATAAAAACGAAAAAGATAGTAATAAGGAAATAGTTCTAAATTTATAGTCGCAGGCTCGACTCAGTTTAAAATAGTTTATTCATAGATAGGGTCTTCGAGGTACAAAACCTCCTCCTCAGTACCAGGCGGAAGCCCTTGATAATGCTTCACACGATGTCCATTGACCACAAACCTGGACTCGTCTTTGAAATTGAATAGCTCCACCGCTCCAGAAGGAAAGACTCGTTGTACTCGAAATGGGCCATACCATCTTGATTTTAACTTGCCCGGGAAGAGTCTTAAGCGCGAGTTGTACAAGAGAACCAGATCACCCTCTTGAAAGGTCCTCTCCAGAATCTTTTTGTCATGGAACTTCTTCGTGCGTTCCTTGAAAATCTTGGCATTCTCGTATGCCTCTAAGCGAAACTCCTCCAGGCGAGTTAATTCTAACATCCTCTTCTCACCGGCCAACGTCTCATCAAAATTTAGCATCCTTGTTGCCCACATGGCCCGGTGCTCAAGTTCCACAGGAAGATGACATGCCTTTCCAAAAACAATCCTATACGGTGACATTCCAATCGAGGTTTTATATGCAGTCCTATAAGCCCATAAAGCATCGTCTAAACGTAACGACCAATCTTTCCTAGTCGTATTGACAATTTTCTCCAGGATACGCTTTATCTCTCGATTGGTGACTTCTACTTGCCCACTAGTCTGGGGGTGATATGCGGTAGCTAGCTTATGTCGAACCCCATACTTAATCATCAGCCTTTCAAAAGGTTTATTACAAAAATGACTACCATTGTCGCTTATAATCGTCCTAGGCGTCCAAACATTGTAAAAATATTCTTTTTCAAGAATCTAACTACAACCTTAGCATCGTTAGTAGGGGAAGCAATGGCCTCAACCCATTTGGATACATAATCAACTAAGATGTATCGGTTAGATAGTGATGAAGTGAAGGGTCCAACGAAATCTATTCCCCAAACGTCAAAGAGTTCTACTTCTAAGATGCTCTTAAGTGGCATCTCATTCCTCCGTGAAATATTTCCTGTCATTTGACAAGCATGCCATGCTTTTGCATATTGGTGTGCATCCTTAAACAACGTCGGCCAATAAAAACCGCATTGGAGGACCTTGGCCGCAGTTTTATCTCCCCCGTAGTGCCCTCCAACTTCATAAGAATGACAATGCTTCAGGATATCATTATACTCTTCCTCGGGCACACACCTTCGGAAAACATTATCAGATCCTAGCTTAAACAGATAAGGCTCATCCCAATAATAGTGTCTAAGATCTTTAAAGAATTTTTTCCTTTCTTGGACAGTGAGATTTGGTGGTAGGTACTTTGCGGATAGATAATTAACAAACAAACTAAACCATGGTTGTTTCTTCTCCTTCACAAGCTCTATTCGCGAAGAAACTGCAACACAATCATCATGTCCCCTGATGGTGGTGATGGAGAAAAGTTGTTCATCAGGAAAAGATTCTCCTATCTCAGGTAATTCCTCACCATCTTCTAATTGTAAGTGCGACAGATGATCGGCCACCACATTCTCACTTCCTTTCTTATCTCGGATTTCTACGTCAAATTCTTGCAACAGTAGAATCCATCTCAACAATCTAGGCTTTGAATCTTGCTTCGCTAGGAGACACTTAAGAGCCGCATGGTCACTCCACACAGTGACTTTAGATCCAACTAAGTAAGATCTAAACTTGTCAAAAGCAAAGATAACGGCCAAAAGCTCCTTCTCCGTTGTGGCGTAATTTCTTTGGGCAGCATTCAAAGTCCGGCTTGCATAATAAATAGGCCTGAAGATCTTATCTTTTCTTTGACCCAAAGCGGCGCCAACAGCAGTATCACTTGCATCACACATTAGTTCAAACGGAAGATCCCAATCCGGTGCGACCAGAACGGATGCAGTAATCAACCTACTTTTTATTTCGTTGAAAGCTTTTATGCACTCATTAGAAAACACAAATGGCACATCCATGGCAAATAATTCGGTAAGAGGTCTAGAGATTAAGGAAAAGTCCTTAATAGACCTACGATAAAATCCGGCGTGGCCTAAAAAACCTCGCAAAGTTTTAAGATTGGTAGGTGGAGGTAATTTCTCGATCACCTCAACTTTGGCTCTGTCCACCTCTATTCCACTCCTTGATATGCGGTGGCCTAGTACTATACCTTCCGTAACCATCAAATGACACTTCTCCCAGTTAAGCACAAGATTCGTCTCCTCACATCTCTTCAACACTCGTGCTAGATGTGTGAGACATGAATCGAAATCGTCTCCAAATACGGAGAAATCATCCATAAAGATTTCCAAGAAATCTTCCACCATATCCGCAAATAATGACATCATACATCGTTGAAATGTCGCGGGAGCGTTACATAATCCAAATGGCATTCGATTATACGCAAATGTCCCATATGGGCATGTAAATGTTGTTTCCTCACGATCTTCGGGCGAGATGTGGATTTGATTGTATCACGAATACCCGTCAAGAAAATAATAGAAAGCATGCCCGCTCAGTCTCTCGAGCATTTGATCGATGAAAGGAAGAGGAGAGTGGTCCTTACGAGTCGCATCATTTATTTTCCTAAAGTCTATGCATACTCGATGGCCGGTGATGAGCCTTACAGGAATTAACTCTTTCAACTCATTGGCTTGCACCGTCAATCCTCCCTTCTTGGGAACTACGTGGATAGGGCTTACCCATTCGCTATCAGCAATTGGAAATATAATTCCCATTTCTAGCATTTTTATAACCTCATCCCTAACCACGTCCTTTAATTGTGGGGTTAGACGCCTCTGAGGTTGTGCAACCGCTTTCTATTCAGGGTCCACGGAGATTTTGTGCATACATATGCTAGGACTAATGCCCTTAACGTCAGCTATGGTCCATCCAAATGCTCCGCGGTACTCTCTTAAAACACTCATTAGTTTCTCCTCTTGTAGATCCGTCAAGGAAGAAGATATAATTAGTGGCAAAGTCTCATCTTGCAGAAATACGTACTTCAAATTTGCAGGAAGAGGTTTTAAAGTCAAATTAGTGGGAGGTTCTTCCAAAGAGGTCTTCAACTTTTGACCAGTGAGTTTAAGTTCGAAGTACTTATGCCACGTTGGTCTATGATAGAATCTTTCAATCTCCACAGCACTTACTTCCTCTACAGGCCTAGGGATTCCTCTACTACATCCTGGCCATATCATCTTCTCCTCCTCACTACTCACGTACTTGACTTCATCTTCTTCTTCCAAGACAACATCCAAGAAATCCTTGATACTTTCATGTTGTTGAAATCTTGAACGATCCTATCAATGGAATCCAACATGAAACATGCATCCTCTCCATCATCGGGTTGCTTCATAGTGTCGAAGACATTGAATGCAACTCTCTCTTCGTTCACTCTTAATACTAACTCGCCTTTGTAAACATCAATTAGCGTTCTACTAGTGGCCATGAAAGGTCTCCCTAATATCAAGGGCACTTCGTAGTTAGCCCATATCTAATACCACAAAGTCGACAGGGAATACAAACTTTTCAACTCTTACTAGCACAACCTCAACCACTCCACAAGGTTCTTTGACAGAACGGTCTGCTAATTGCAGTGTGATTGAGGTCTTCTTAAGATCTTTCATGCCTAGTTTCCGAAAAATAGATAGTGGCATCAGATTCACGCTTGCTCCTAGATCACACAAAGCTTTGTTTAGACATACGTTACCTATAGTGCAGGGAATGAGGAAGCTTCCCGGATCTTTGCATTTTGGGGGTAACTTATGTTGAAGAATGGCTGAGCACTCCTCATTAAGGAATATGGTCTCTAAATCTAGAAGTTTCCTTTTAGTTGAGACGGCGTCTTTTAAAAACTTAGTGTACTCAGGCATTTCGGCTAGTGCTTCAACTAGGGGTATATTGATTTGTAACTTACTGAATATATCCACGAACTTCTTATACCTCTTATTATCAAACTTAGGCTTTGGCTTTGGTGGAGGATAAGTAGAGTTGAAGGATCGACATCAGTGAAAATTGGATATTTGTTATTGTAAAGTTCAACTCTAGGGCCAGCAGGTTCTTTATAAGTTCTTTGCTCAGGCAAAGTCTCGGAAGTATTAGTCTCATTGCTTGGATCACCATCCTTATTCTTTGTGACTTTCTCTTTCTCTTGCAGGGATGGTGGAGTTACTTCTTTTCCACTCCTTGTCATGATCGCATTCAAATCCTTAGGGTTTTTCTTAATGTTGCTTGGCAACCCTCCAGGAGGTCTAGTTGAGACTTGCTCAGCTAGTTGTCCTATCTGGTGAGTGAGATTCTGGCCTAGAGCTTCTTGATTGGTCACCTTAGTATCGGTCTTCTGTCAATATTGGCTAAATTTAGTGGCTAAATCAGCCATAGATTTTGAAAGTTGTCCCATATTGTCAGTAACGACATTACTCAGTTTTTCTATCGCAGCTTCCCAACCAAAAGTTTTAGTTTGCTGTGGTACATAAGTGGTAGGTGTTTTAGGCCTTTCTCCTGCATTAGGGTCACTATATCGGAATCCAGGATGGTTATGATTTAGGCTTATATCCTCCCCCGATATAATTGGCTTCTTCAGTACTAGCATTCTCACTTTTAGGTGTTACCTCGATTCCAGCCCCTTTCTCTACTCTTGCCATCCTCTCTTGCATTCCATCTACCTTATTGTTGATAACAGAAAGTTGTTCTAAGATTTTGGTAGATGCACTATCCTCAAATATGTCAGCGGCCATCTTCACAGTAGCTATGTCATTGCCTCCCCATTGACTATTCATTGCTATTTGCTCCATTTTTCCTTGTGCCTCCTCAGGAGATAAAAGAACAAACGCTCCATTGCTAGAGGCGTCTACTCTAATTTTCTCAGTCTCTCTCAATCCATGGTAAAAGGTTTGCATTAAAATCCAAATAGAGATATCATGATAAGGACACTTCCTCATAGCTTCCTTAAAACGCTCCCAAGCTTGATCAAAACTCTCCCCAGGTTGTTGCTGAAATCCTAGGATGTCTTGGCGTAACTTAAAGGTTTTTCCCAAGGGAAAATACTTATTCATGAATTTTTGCAACAATTGTTCCCAAGTAGTGATAGATCCAGCCTCTAAAGAGAGAAGCCATTGCTTAGCTTTATCTTTCAAAGTGAAAGGGAAAAGCTTAAGACGAATGTTCCCCTCCGGGATTAATTTTGGTTTCACAGTGCTAACGATTTCCAAGAAATTCGTCACATGAACACCAGGATCCTCGTTCTGAACTCCATTAAAGGTGGAATAGTTGGTCACCATTTGAATTACATTAGGCCTAGGGTGATAGACTTCCGCAGCATCTTGCGGTGCTACGATAGCGGGAATGAATTGCTCAATAGTGGGCGTTTCATAACTTTGCAAAGTGCGCCTCGCAGCTTGGTTTCCATTATTAGCATTAAGATTGTTCGCATTATTAACATTATTGGCATTATTAACAACTTCAGGATTAAGTACCTGGTTCGGATTGACCGGAATGCCTTCCATTTCTATTTCAGATTCAGAATGTTCAGAATGATCGGTTGTATGTCCTTTTTCTGATTCGTGCTCGCTTTCCTCAAGATTTGGATCCTCTTCTCCTTGCTTAGCCAGTTCTAACAAAACAAGCTGTATTTTAATTTAATGACTCGAGTCCCCGGCAACGGCGCCAAAAAACTTGATTGCGGGTCAAGTTATAAAAATAACTCGATGCCTAACTAACACACTAGCAAGAGAACTAGGTTCAATCGTAGTATAGATAGATATAGTCGAGGACGATCCCACAGAGAATCGGCAAACAAAACACAAATTTATTCTATTAGAACTAAATTGAAAGGGCGGTCTACGGCCAACTAAACGCAGTAAATAAAACAGTGACAACCACAAGACACAGAATACCACAAAGACAAACTAAAAACTACTAAAACAAGGACAATATTGTTGATATTATCTAAACAAAGAATATTGATTATGCTTGTAGCTAACGACTCCCCCATGTGAACTAGATTGACAACGAGACAAAACAAACGTTAAAGTTTAATTATTATGACTACGGGAGTCATCCCCTAAGGTAGATTTAGCTCCGATTAGGCCGTCTAAATCATTGTGCCTCCATTACGTGACTTCGCCTTTTAATGCCTCCATCTCATATAACTTCTGACACAATTACGGAACGAGGGATGCCGGTATAAACTGTAACATCATCTAAGCAACATTCCTAGTGTAAGGCGTACTTCTTAGATGCCGATTCAATCTAGATTCTAAGTAACAATCACTTTTTAGGTTTCATGTTAAATTATGATGACAAATAATTAAGTAGATCAGGTTTAATTACTCGTTTTAATTCCAAATCAGAGAATCTGACGTAGTCGAAGCCGGTCATAATTCTGCCCTAAACTTCACCACACTCGGTCGACCGAATGACATGACTCGGTTGACCGAGTGACATGTCTCGGCTGGCCGAATGAAGGTCGGCGTAGGTACAAATTATGATCACTTCTTAACGTTTCTAATCTAAACACATGTGTTCGTAAATAGTCTACATCGCGAAATCAATACAAGAGAACTACTCCATAATAAAATAAATCAGATCTATGAATAAAGATTGCAGAATTGAAAAGTCATACCCTCGAAGACGAGAATGACTCCCAATCTTTAATGCGCTCCCTAACCGGAGAATCCGACGACTCCACAATGAACGAACATAAAAAAAAACTAAAAACTTAATAAACTCAAGGTATTGTATGTATTGTATCTTGTAGGGTGGTTGTGTGTTTTTTCAATTTCGTAGCTGCTGCTTATATAGAGGCTATAGCTGACCTAGGAAGGATCTAGAAGATATACACGCATTTTCTTCTGGATAAGCTTCGGGTGACCGAACATCAACCCTCGGTCGACCGAATGAAGTGGCTCGGTCGACCGAGCCTCTTTTCTGCACATGTTGAATGTGTTTCTCGTCTAACTTGCTCCCCACTGCATTCTTCCGTTCTGATCTGATTTATCTAACTTATCCCTTGATTAATGCTCCGATTTTCTTCCTTATTATCTTGAGATTCACAGGTTGAATGACATTTATCCTCCGATTTATCACGATCTACAAAATCAGCATTTATCGCACAATAAATTGGTCTTTAATAATAAAAAACAGCTAAATACCAAAAATCATATTAATAATCACTTAACATTAAATAATACATATAAACAAGTGATTTAATATGAAATATATATATTTAACTCCGATTTAAGGTTAGAATTGATGACATAAATAGGTATAATTTAACCGTCATCAATATCCTACAACCTATTTTTATCACCAACCCTCAACTCGTTTGATGAAGACCAATTATGTCACTTAATTAATCCGGGCCTGAATAAATCTAATGATGAATACTCAAAACCCTAATGCCTTAAGAACGTGTTGTAGATTTTGAGATTTGCGGCTGAGTCTAAGAGATTGTCTTAGATTGCCTACGTATCCTGTATTTTCCAGGAATCAAGCCTTACGTAGTTCCTGGAAAATAGTATTTATAATGATAATGCATGCCCTAACCCTAATATTAGGTCGGTCTAGGCTATTTTCATATTTAGCCTTCATGGGCCCTGCCCCTTGCCCAAGTTATCATGCTGATAATGGGCCTTCGTAGCTGGTGTGGACTCTGTCCACTACGCCGACTTATCCGACTTACGGTGATCGAGTAGGGACCCTCATCCTACACTGCTCAAAAGTCGATCATCGTAGCCCCGAGTCCGGATATCGACATGCACACTTTGATACTAATTCATACTATAGGGACCAACCGATAGTCAACACGTGGAGGGGTGAAATCCTGTATCGTCATAAGCCCCCCCAGACTTGAGAGAGACGACTCCCGTTGTCCGAGGTCAAATATGCCATTTGAATTGTTTCCGAGTTGGTTCATTGTTTAGGCGGGAAATAGTTGTACCACCACCTGGAACCCTAGACAATCGTGGCATCGTGGCGTGACGTCATGGCGCACTAACGCTGTATCTTCAGCACAAGAAACGAGGCGTCCCCTTCCGTTAACCGTAAACGGCACTACCTTGTTTCTCGCGATTTGTGTGAGATTATAACCCCCTAAAATCACGTCTTTTTAAATCATTTCGCACTCTTTGTAAGCATAAATGGGGAGAGAAGGTCGGAGCAGAATTCATTTCTCCATTTCCTCTGGCTATTCTCCAAACACCAAGTAAGAGTTGTTCTTGTGTTCTCCCTCTCTCTTCTGCATTTACCCATGTCAAGTAGTACAACTTAATCTGATAGGGGTATTGAATAACCTTCTAATAGTCAAGATTCGTCAGCCACCCACTCTGATCATCCTCTCCAGCCACTCTCCGGTGAATCTGTAAGCCCATCCCCTTCTATCCCTAGTAAACCTTAGAAATTAGTCACTAGGATGGATGGAAAAGGCCCAAAATATTGTCTCACAGCCTTTTCCTTAGATGATGCTACCAGAATCTGCCGCAAATTTGGTATTTTGGGGCCTCAACTTGAAATTTGACTTCCATCGGGGCAACACCAATACGCAGATGAGCCCCCAGAAGGGTTCTGCTCAGTCTACGAGGCCCAACATTCAAGTGGGTTGAGGTTTCCATTATACCCGGCCGTCACAGCAATTTTGAATCATTATGAGATAAGAGTATCTCAGTTAGCCCCAATGCTATTAGGATCCTAATGGTGTTTTTAATTGCCTGTCGAGTGGCAGGAGTTTGCTTCTCGATCCCCCTCTTCTGCTATTACTATAAGATTGCGGGTATGCCAGACAAACCGTGGTATACCATCCAACGGAGGGCAAACCAACATAAGTTTTTGTCAATGGGGCCTTCCTCACACGGTGACTGGAAACCGCGATTTTTCATCCTCCGTCACGGCTCGGATAACCCATACATAGGGCAGTGGAGGTCGAGGGGAAAAAAGTCGTATAAACTGGGTGGTGATCCTGTTCCTCGAGAGGCATGTACGATGGATAACTTCGCCTTCGAAGTATCCACCCGAGATCTGAGCCTTTTGTATGAGTTGGCTAAATTGGAGAATGCAGGCCTGACGCCTACTCGACACTCCACGCAATAGACCAAGAGAACTGTATGATATTTTTATGTTGTTGTTTATTTTTATTTGTCGAGATCCATGACTTGGCGTTATTGATGATATTAACCTGTCTTTTCTTTTTGCAGTGGGAAAGTTCTCACTTATCACGGATCTGACTCAAGTTCCCAAGCCGAAGGGTAAACTAGCTCCGCCTCTTGAGGGTCGGGCAGCTTCTTCTGTTGAGGTTGTCGAGAAGAGGACAACTCCTAGTACTGGAGGTGGGAGCTCTTCCCGGCTCGAGGCTACTCTGGTACAGCCGTCCGAAGGACGTACTGTGGATGTCGAGCCGACGATTCCCGCTCACTCCCCCGTCCCGCCTCACTGGGATTTTCCATTTTTTCGCTATGGCTCTCTGCGAGATGAAGATGAAGAGGCCCTAGTCGAGGTGACACAGCTGGCCGGTGAGGAGGTCGAGAATGTCGCTCGACAAACGAGAAGGAGGTCAACTTTGCCCGAACCTGAGATCGATATGAACCGGGTTGCTGAAGATAGCGCAACTATGGAGGACAAGGTTCTATCTTCTACGCATCGGAAGCTGTGTCATATGGTAAGTCACTTCTTTTTTCCTACTTTTATCGTGACCCGGCTTTTACTTCTGTAAATGACGAATCCATTTTTCTCGACAGACAAACTACCTCTGCAAGGAAACTGCTAGGAGATTGGCTACACCAGTCGAGGTAGAAGAGGACTTGAAGAAGAAAATCTAGAAGTTGCTCGATGAGAGTAGCAAGAAGAGCGCCGCCATAGCCGGCTTGGAGTCCCGATTGGAGACTCATGGGAGAGAGGCGGGCATCAAGATAAAGGAGTTGAAGGCGATCCTGACCAGGACACAAAGTGACTCCTTATTGCACTTGCGAGTCTAGTTGAGATCGACCTAGTTGCCTTAGCATTTTTTGTCTCTCAGACTTGTTTGCTATGGGCAGGTCGATACTCTTGGCGTTTGGTCCGACTTTGCGAACCGTCTCTCTGCCTTGGCATTTTTTGCCGCTTAGGCTTGTTTTGCTTTTGGTTGGTCGATTTTATGGGCGTTTGGTCCGACTTTGCGAACTCTCCCTTCGTCTTAGCAATTTTTGCCTTGTAGGCTCGTTCTGCTTTAGGCTATATTGAGGGATCCGACTTGCGGATTTTCCCTTCTCGTAGTCGATTGCATTGTCTTTGACATTTTGTATCGTGTTAGACTTATAATGTTAAGTCTGTAGATCCTGAAAAACATAAAAACATCATGAGGAAAGATATGTTTATTAAAATATTCATAAAATTGTCACATAGACTTATTACAAAACGTAAAAATATAAATAACTCGAGATAAAGTTCAATCAAATGTAATACTTCCTCAGATTGTTGGCGTGCCACTGTCGAGGAACCGTGGTCCCATCTGCTCGCCTGAGTTGGTAGGATCCTTTGGGATGAACCTTTAGGATCTGATACAGGCCTTCCCAATTCGGATCTAACTTGCCGGTCGCTTACTGTCGACTCGCCTCATTTTTCCTGAGGACCAAATCTCCGACTTTGAAGTATTTGTACTTGACCCTTGAATTGTAATACTGCAAGATCTTCTGTTTGTATCTCTCCATTCGAGCTGAAGCTTTTTCTCTTCGCTCCTCAACATTATCTTTCTCGTGTTTAAGATCATGAGCGTTGGTTTCGACATTGTATGCTAGTACTCTAGGAGAGGGAAGACCGATCTCTGCGGGGATTACTGCCTCGCATCCGTAGACCAGAGAGAAGGGTGTTTCTCCCGTCGAAAAATTTGGAGCTGTCCTATACGACCATAGGATGCTTAAAAGTTGTGCTGCCCAGTCTCGACCTTTGGCTTCTAGTCTCTTTTTCAACCCTATCTTGATCTGTCGATTTGTCTGCTCTACCTGACCGTTTGATTGCGGGTGAGCCACCGAGGTGAAGCGTTGAGTGATATGACATTCATTGCACCATTCTCTAACTTTTCGGTCTTCAAACTGAGTGCCATTATCTGATATCAGGGCCTTGGGAATTCCATACCTGCATAAAATATCGACCCACAAGAATTTTTTTGATGGTCGAAGCTCTGATGTTGGTCAAAGCCCTGGCTTCGACCCATTTCGTGAAGTAGTCCACTGTGACTACCACATATCTATTGTTGCCCGGAGCTCGGGGTAGAGGTCCGACTATGTCGATGCCCTATTGATCAAAAGTCCAGGCTGACGAGATGACGTTCATTTCTTGAGCCTGGTGATGAGTGATATTGTCATGAATTTGACAAGTTCTACACTTCTGGACCAGGCTGTTTGCATCTTGTTGCATCGACGGCCAAAAATATCCAGCTAGCTTGCACTTTCGAGCAAGCATCCTAGCTCCGCAATGATTCCCAAAAGCTCCTCTATGAATTTCTTCGAGAAGATATTCACCCTCTTCTTTTGATTCACATCTTAACCATAGCGCTACAAAGATTTTCGATAATGGATGAAATCGAAGAGCGCATACCATGCTGACTGAAGTCGGATTTTTTGTGCTTGTACCTTGTCGGATGGTAGGATTCCGTCTTTAAGGTAAAGAGCGATTGGATCCATCCATGTTTCCTGTTGAGTTATAGGCTGCATTTTTGATTCCTTGTAGCTTCTATCGGTCAATAGTTCGACCAGAACTTTCTTGTTCGAGACGAAGTTCGAAGCGAGTTTAGATAATGCATCGGCTCTCTTGTTCTGACTTCGGGGGACCTGCTCGATCTGAACTGACTTGAACTTTGGTATGAGGCCTTGTACCACTGTTAAGTAAATTTTCATGGTTTCTTCCTTGGCTTCATACTCCCCCCTGATATGATTTACCACCAACTGCGAGTCGCTGTAAACTAGTAGATTCTCAACTCCCAATTTCAAAGCTAGCTTCAGACCTGTGATCATAGCCTCATATTCCGCCTCGTTGTTTGTCGCTTGGAAGTCGAATCGAAGGGCGTAAGGGAATTCTTTGCCTTTCGGGCTAATCAGAAGGAGTCCGACTCCTGCCCCCTCTTTGCTTGACGCCCCATCGACTTGGAGTGTCCAATGTTCTTCTGTGGTTTGCTTCTCTTTCTCGAGTTGGATGGAAATCCCTTCAGCTAAAAAATTTTCCAAGGCCTGGGCCTTAACCGCAGTCCGAGGTACGAACTCGATGTCATAATCTGCCATCTCCACCACCCACTTTGCTAGTCGACCCGACATGTCGGGCTTCGCTAAGATCTGTTTCAGCGGTTGGTCAGTGACCACCGTACTGGGTTGGGCTTGGAAATAAGGCCTTAGTTTTCTTGAGGCGTGTACCAAACATAATGCTAGTTTTTCTATTGGTGAGTATTGGATCTCGGGTCCATGCAATGCTTTACTAACAAAATAAATCGGCACTTGGCCGTGGACCCTTTCCCAAATCAGAACCGCACTCACTGCTTCTTCACATACTGCCAGATAGACCAACAATTTTTCGTCTTCCCAAGGTGAAGTGAGAGTGGGTAACTCCGACAAAGATGCTTTTAAATCTTCGAAGGCTTTCTGACACTCTTCGTCCCAATGGAAAGGACTAGCTTAACGAAGAATCTTAAAAAATGGTAGAGCTCGCTGGGCGGATCTTGATAAATACCTGTTGAGGCCGGCCATTCGACCGGTGAGTCTCTGTACTTCTTTTATATTCTGAGGGGAAGGCATGTTTTTCAAAGTGTCGATCTTATCCGGGTTCGCTCGAATCCCAACTTTCGAGATCATATATCCCAAAAACTTCCTTGACCTGACCCCAAAGGTGCACTTCTTCGGATTTAATTTCATCTTTGTTTCCCTCAAAACCTCAAACACTTCCCGAGCATCTACCAAGTACTCTTTCATCGACCGACTTTGATGATCAAGTCGTCGACGTACACTTCCATACACCTACCGATCTGTTTAGTGAAAATCTTGTTGACTGCTCTCTGATATGTAGCCCCAGCATTTTTCAACCCGCATGGCATGGTTGCATAGCACAAAATGCCGAATTCCATGATGAAAGCTGTCTTTTCAGCGTCTTGGGGATCCATTACGATATGGTGGTATCCCTTATGTGCGTCTAAAAAACCAAACACTTCGAATTCGATGGTAGAGTCTACTAACCTGTCGATTTTTGGCAACGGATATGAATCCTTTGGACGTGCTTTATTCAAGTCGGTGAAGTCCACGCACATACGCCAGCTGCCGTCGGGCTTCTTGACTAACACAGGGTTGGTTAGCCATTCAGGTTAGAGCACTTCCCTTACTATCTTGGCTGCTAACAGCTTCCCGACTTCCTTCTCCATAGCTTGGTTTCGTTCAGGTGCGAAACTCCTCTTTTTCTTTTTGACTGGCTTTCAGGCTTGATCTATTTTGAGCTTATGAATCGCTATATCCGTGGATAGTCCCGGCATGTCGTCAGCCTTCCATGAAAAAGCATCTCTAAATTCGATCAGTAGCTCGACCAGTAGCTGTTTTTCTCCAGATCCTGATTTGCACGCACTGATCTTCCTCGTCTTCCTATAGACGAACATCTTCGACGGGATCAACCGAGATCCAACTCTTCTCCTCATCTTCCTCTAGAATCAACTCTTCAATCAGGACTTGCTGCATAGCCATTTTCCCATCCATGACGATGGAATTGCAGCTCCGCGCAGCTTCGATATTTCCCCTTACATCATGCGAGCCATTCCTGGTGGGGAATTTCATGCTATTATGGACAGTGGAGATGATAGTGCGTAGGTTGAAAAGAGCAGGTCGACCCAAAATGACGTTGTATTCTGAAGGAGCCTTGACTACCATGTAGTTCAATTCAAGGGTCCTTCATTTTTCACCATCCCCGATCATTGTCAGCAATCTTATCAATCCCTTGGGATGGACTGCTTGTCCCGTGAATCAAAACAAAGGAGATGCTAAAGGAGCCATGTCCTCTTATTTTAGCTTCATCGCCTTAAAAACTGAGTAGTACAAGATATTTACTGTGCTTCCGTTGTCGACGCAGACTCTCGATACCCGACTTCGGATAATCACCTTTAACCGACAGAGTATCGGGTCAACAGGAGTATAGTGTTCACAAGGTCGAATCCATAGGGAGTAACAATGAAGTACCAAAGTCGACTTAGAACTTGGTTCAGGCCAAAATATGGTGGAGATGTATTACACTAATGCAGAAAGTAATGATTATACGAGAGATTATACTAATATGATTAAAAGGCATAGTCGAACCATGATCCAACAAGCTACTCTTACCCCCTCGATAGACTCAATGGAAAGTGTGCGTTATCTACCAACCATCCCTACTCAGTTAAGACTATTCACGGGTGCCAACTCCTAGTTCTGGTGAGTAACCGAACAACTCGATATAAACACCCTATGCAAGACTAACCAACCCCCCCCTTTAGGAAACCGACTAACCTAACATGATATGCACTAGAGTCGCTCGTTTAACGATGTCCAACCTCATATTGGGCCTAGGCTAACTAACTTAGCGGGGTCTACGCCACGATTCTAAAACCCCTTATCCCACATCTCACCGCAAATACATCTATAAGTTGGATGTGTGTGATAGCGAACAAGGCTGTCAATCTAATCCACTTATGGTTATTATAAGTTTTAGAACGTGAATACAATCATTAACCATTCCATTACGCACTACACACTTCCAATCTCATCTATCCAATGGCTAGTTCGCATGGTTTCACATGATTCGACTACACAATGGATTAGCTACACATGATGGGATTGAAAAACGAAATAATAATGAAAGCAATAATCAAAGACATAATCAAATAATTGAAAGACATAGAAATAATTACCATAAAAGATGAAACCTTCAATTGTATGAAAATCTCCTTTAAAAGATGAAATTTTGGATCACGAATCGAAAATCTAAGCTCTGAAAGTTGTATAAAGTTGCTAGGAATTAAATCTGTGATCTAAGGATTGAAACAACGTTTAAACTAATGGAAATCGCCCTAAAATCGCCCCTAAGAAACCCTAAAACGTCTAAGTACTGAATAGATATAATATGGGACCGAAAAAGGGGTTTTTATAGGTTTTAGCCGCATCCCGACCGCGAACGGGCATCCAGGGCAAGGCAAACGCCCGTCTGCCTAAAAAGCCAACTCGCTGTCCTCGGTAAATCAGCAATAACGTTTTGTGCAGAGCTCCGATTTGGACGATTCAAGATGCGTTGGAAAGAATATTCAATTATCTACAAGTTTTATGAGGACGACTTGGCTAGAAAATACCTCCAAGATGGGTAAAAATAACGATTAACGTTACGGGTACGGTGAAAATCTGTTGTCGGGGCCAAACGAGCGTTTGAACCCTCACAAACGCCCGTTTGAGTTGCATGAACGCCCGTTTGCCTTGTATGAGCTTTGTTTTTCGGGCTGAACCCTCTCAAACGCCCGTTTGAGGTCATTTGGACGCCCTTTTTCCTGAAAACCCAACTTTCAGTACCAAGCGAACGCCTGTTTGGATCTTCCAAACGCCAGTTTGAGGTAGGCTTCAGTATTTTCATCATAACTTCATTTATAGGGCTCCAAATGAGATGATTCAAAATGCGTTGGAAAGTTGATTCAACGATCTACAACTTTAATCAAGACAACTATTCCTGAAAGTGTCTCCAACTGTGAAGAAAATGCCCCTGAATTGACTGGTTCAGATTTCATCAATGATTCTTCACTCTTTTCTCCTCCTTGGCCCCAAATCTCGTTCTTTCTTGAGACTCTCTTCCTTATTCTCGACCTTATACATAAATCTAAGCCTGAAAACAAAGACACGAACACCAAGGCATAATATACGTTGACGGAAACGTAATGAAATCCACATAAAACACGAGTTTTTAGGACGAAAACGCCTTTAGTCTTGAAACATGCATATAAGTGAATATCGTTCATATCCTACCCATAATAGCCCAAAATAACCATGAATAACTCGTAAAAGGAGGTAATCTCATATAAGAAATACACTACAATTTGACTCTCATCACTACGCACTGCCTCTTCTCCTTGACAGAATCTATTCACCACATTGACACATTCCTCCATGGTACGAGGGACATCTCTGCTCAACTTCATATATAACCTTGTATTACGCAGCCCTCCCACAAACAACATGATCAGAAGTCGATCATCCGCATCCTTGACTTCCATGGCCTCAAGATTAAACCTCTTCAGATAGTTTATCATAGTTTCATCTTTTTGTTGCTTCATATTCATGAGGTGCGTAGTGCTTAAATGGAACTTTTTATTCACGATAAATGCATCTCGAAATTTGCGTGCTAACATAGCAAAACTAGAGATTGAACCTGGTCGTAGTTTGGTGAACCATTCTCTGGCTTGACCGACGAGCAATGTCTTGAAGGCCCGACACCGCATTGCATCATGTGCGCCGTCCAACCTCATCTGAGACAGATACCTATGTAGACGGTCTTCTGGATCGGTGGTTCCATCATACGGTTCTATCTTTGGTATCTTAAACCCCTTGGGTTTGGGAAAATCTTCAATTTCCTTTGTGAAGGCCGACTCCCTTAGTGAGACCGTATTTTTGCCTAAAATAGCGTCCAGCTCCTGCCTAATGCTATCCTCATCAAACCTTTGATGTTTCTGATGAATTTCATGTCTCTTCTTCTCTACAGAGCTGGATGATCCACTGATTCCTTCCCCAGGGACTTTTTTGGTGTCTTCTGCAGCGTCTTTCTTGCTGCTATTCTCATGTCCATGAGCCATAAAAGCCTCCGCTATGTGATGACGTGGTCAATCAGGTTATAAAATACTTGACCACCATAAACCAAAACTAGCTAGAGGACTAGGCCCATCGTAGTATAGCTATAGTGAATCAAGGTCGATCCCACAGGGAACCAATTGTGGGTCATTCCATATTTAAACAATTAATTAAACATGTCAAGGACATAGAGGCGGTCTACGACCAACATAAGACAAGAAAAGTAAAGACACGACTCGACACAACGTAATTAACCTCCCCAATTATAGTCTTTATTGTTTGGACCTAGATAATTTATATAATAAACTGAACTTATTAACTGTCAATCCATTTGTATCTATCTTAGATTGGCTACGGGAGTCATCCTCTTTAACTTGACTTAGCACCGGTTAGGTGGCTAGAACACTGTGATATTGTTACGTGACTTCGCCTTTTGGTGCCTCCATCTCATATAACTCACACGCTTACGACTCTAAGGATGCCGATATTAATCGTACACCTCGTCTAGGCAACATTCCTATGGTTAGGCGTACTTATACTTCCTAAACGATCGCTCAAGCCCTCGTCCAACTAACAATTACCTTTTAGGTCTCATGCTAGTTTATGAACTACGTATAACTAGGTGACGTCAATTCCCTAATACAAAACCTACCTAGATCTCGCTGAAAGCCCCGGAAGATCATTAATGAGCACCTAGGAGCCCTATATTGGTATTTCCTAATCGTACGCTAATTAAAACTGACGAGCAACGTAGCCGTGGCCATACCTACTGAGATAATAAGTCCTACTAAGCTAAACCTACCATAAAGACGTGGCGGACTAACTAACAGACAAATAGGGGCTCGGTCGACCGAGCATAGACACTCGGTCGACCGAATGATTCCATTCGGTCACCCAAACGATTTCATCCCCAGATTACATCTTAGAATATATCTCTCAGTGTTTCATCATACAGAACAGATTAAACAGTAATTCGTAAAGCAATCATATAAATTAACATAGATACGCATTAATTAAACTAAGCAGATTCATGAATAAATACTAAGTATATGACGTAGGTTATGGGATCCTCATAGACAAGGCGTCGCCACATCCCTAACGTCATAGCCTAGATCTACATCATCTAGCTACGATTAACTAATTCAAACGATAAAGCATAATTGGGAGGGATTAATTACTTAAAATAAAAGAAACAGAAAATAAAGGCTTACATAATGCAGCCCTTAAATTGCTGGGAAACCCTCAATATTCTACATTGTATCAAGATATGAATAGAGTGATTTTATTGAATGATATTCTAAGGTATGAATTACAATTCTCGTAGTTGCTTGCTTATATAGAGGTTTTTGCCGACTTAGGGTGGTTCTAGAAGATAAGCACGATATAAGCCGTAAACCGCTCCAAAGCTGAGGCTCGGTCAACCGAGAGTTCACTCGGTCGACCGAAGCATCAGGCTCGGTCGACCGAACCTAGAAATGCCCCTTTTCACACGTTTTCTTCGTTTGCCTTGCTCCCCACTGCACGTTTGCGTGTCGATCCGATTAATCTCTCATTTAATGCTCCGATTTCCTTCCTTCCTTATCTTGAGATAATTGATTGAATGACACTAATCTTCTCGATTTGTAATGATCTGTAAAATCAACATTAATCGCACAGTAAATCGGATAAAAACGAGTAAATACCAATTTACATAATATAAATCACATAACATTAAATATTAAATATAAACATGTGATTTAACATAAAATGCGTATTATTAATCTCGATTTAAGGTCAATGTTGATGACTTTTACGGGTATAATTTGACCGTCATCAACTACCCCCCACTTTGACTTTGATCGTCCCGAACAAAGCATCAATAAGTCATTTCCCAAGACAACATTTCCCATGGTCAGGTCATTCTTACGCAAGAAGCTCAAGTCAACTCATACTAGTCATGCTCATAAGATATCCATTATTCACTACTCACTATGAATCGAAGTGATGTGTGCATGTGCATTTAGTTTTATATATTCGTAGCAAGATTAGAGTTTATGCCAACTTCGTAATCTCAACCTACCAACCTCAGCATTCATGCTTCTCAAGCCTTTAAATTTTTGAAGCACTAGAGCAATAAGCAAAAGAGCGTATCTATAGGATTTTTGGACTTGGAGACCGAGTACTACTCAAAGCCTCTTAAAGAGTTGAATATCTTCAATTCATATCTTCATATTTTTCAAATACTATAAATCTCAAGGAAGAAAACTTTTTAAAGTATCCCCCTATCTTAGATCAAATATCGCATTGAATATTACCACAAGCGCAAGGCTACTTTGGTAATGTTACTACAAGCCCAGTGTATAACATTTTGTTAAAACACAGGTACGTCTCAAGCTTATTACTCCGCTTTTGTTGGTAAGAATATAAGAATACCTCAGCAGATAGATATTGACACTAGGTAGGCATAACCAATCATCTATGCAATGTACACAATATTTTCAATTTTTTTATAAATTGCGCGGTAGAACTCGATTCATTTATTGAGTAATTGAATAATAAATAACTACTCGCAACAACCACCATGAATATCCTTAAATTTACTTAGCATAAGTATAAAATGATCACGTACTTACGCAGCTTGGTTCATTTCCTATTAATTCTTGGCTAGGAACTCACAATTCTAAGGGTACGAGATAAATAATATGGTATTTATTCAAATTTTCAATTTTTCAATTTTTCTACCGTTTCATTCAAATTTCAATCATAACATAACATAGCTAAGTCTCCTACCCCCCACTTAAACATGGCATTGTCCTCAATGACAAAAATAAATGAGAATTTAAGAAAAAGACTTAGCTCTGGAAACGGCTCTCAAGTAAAGGAACAATATCGGAGTAAATGTCAGCACGTTGTGGAGAAGCAAGTGAAAACCTGTATAAGCAGACAAACTCCACGAAACCGTTAATAACACCATGTCTATGGAAGTTATAGAATAATGTGGCAGTAATGAGGTATAAACACCTAAAAACAGTTTAAGCCACTTTATTTTATACAACCAATGACAAGGGAAACCAAAAAGAAAAATACTAAATAGAAAGAAAAACAAACAAGCTACTAAAGATGGTGGTCTTCATCTACAACCTCCACCGCCTAAATATTCTTAAAACCAGGTGGAGAAGACAAAGATCAAAAAGCATTACCCGACGTGGGAAAAAAACGAGGGTGACTCGATCGAAAAGGTATTCAATCCAGGAAAAGAGAAACTTGGTAAGGTATAACAGATTGAACGCGACCTATTGGCTAAAGATAAAATCAAATACTTAGCGCAGAAACTTCTCGTTTGCATTGGATATCAACAACTTAGGGAGATGTAGCTACTCCTCGAAATTACTAATAACCCAGTGTATCACGTAAAAGTTGACAGACCTAAACCTAACCTTGGAAACGGCGCCAGAAAGCTGACGGACATTACCTAGGCTATACAGATCCTAACCGGCAGTGTACCGGGTCAAATTGTAGTGCTAGTCTGGTGAGTCAGGTCGTATCCTCGGGGAAATGAAGATCTAATTCAAAGTGTGGTTAAATACCAAGAAGCTATTATTAACTTGATCTAAGTCGCAGTTTTATCAGTTTTATCGGGTTAGATCGTTAGATTAGTTAGATGTTAGTAAAACAGTAAATATAATATATATATATAAGTATAGATATATATAGATATTTTTGAGATCTAGCCAAGAATACGTTACTGAATTACTATCTTTTGTAGTGAAATAGAATGAGACAGATCTTTTCCTTGATGCAAGGAGGTCAATTATATAAGAACCGTGTACTCCTAAGCTAGACAACTCCTCCTCACACGAGCGTATGAAATTGTCATATGTCAAATTGTCATTAGTTTAATCTCCACAACTGCCCCATGCTAGTCTCAGTTAGTCTGAACAGTACCGAGTACAAATCTATCCCGGATAAAAGAGGTTATTCCGTTTGTCGACGGCCGATGTTATTCAAAAGGCTCCGGTTGTCAGGCGGATCGATTTAACTTTCCGGTGTTAGTTTTAATTAAACCGTTGATTTTAACATTATTACGATCTTGAGCACAAATTTAATAAGATTCATCTTTCACAAGACAAATCTGCCCCCGGGTAGGAAATAGGATTCCGTTGTCACGTTTTCACTCGGCCATTTTTACCCTCCGGTTTTCTACCTTTTTCTCATATCCTAACTTCACAGTTGTAGTTCGTCATTAGGTTACGATTCTATTTAAAATTGATTAGCTATGTCAATATTAACGTTTCATTAAGCTCAAAATAGAAAAAGATTCATTATAATTGGTTTTAATCATTATTACCAGAGTCGATCATCCATTTTACCAAAAAGATTAACTAATTGATTCATATCTTGGCTAGATATATTTTTAACTATAATATATATATATATATATATATATATAAATAAAAATAGAAATAATAAACATAATAACATTAGAAAATTACCGATTACAACTGCTGAATTGGGGTCGTATCCACCGGAAGTAGTATAACAACGCTTCGATACTAACAATCCTCGATAATAAATCCGCGATTACAACGATACTATAACTACTTTATTTATATATATATATATATATATATATATATATATATATATATATATATATGGGCCCAAAATGATGAAAAAAAGAAAAGAGAAGAAAGGAGATGGAAGAAGAGGGGAAATGGAAGAAATGGGGAGGAGATGAGAAGAGAGGGGCTCTTGGCCATGGAAGAGGCCAAGAAGGGGCAAAGGAAAGTGATGGGTCTTGGCTTGTATTTATAGGCAAAATATTCGAACCGAGTCGAAAGCGAATTGAACTTATTCATTTGTTTGGTAAAACGACCATAACTTGAGTTGTAGACTTCCGATTGACGTGATTCAAAATCCGTTGGAAAGCTCGTTTGAAGATCTAAAACTTTCATCAAGGACTCTTCCCCTGAAAATGCCTCTAAGGTGGGTCGAAATGCAGATCAATGACAGTATAGTTGTAATACCACTGCGTTTTGATGCGTTTGAACATTTATGCTTCGGGCACACTCTTCTATCCCTCAAAAGACATCTTTTAAGCCCAAAAGTGATGTATTTTGACTTGGCCTTGGGCTCCACGTTTGGTGAGCAAAATATCAAGGATATTTATTTTGGTGATCAAATAAATATCCAAGGGAATATGCTTGGAATATGCCAAGAAAATATCCAAGGGAATATGCTCGGAATATGCCAAGGATAATAAATATCCATTCGGCCATTTCTTCAATCAGACATAACTCTCGTCTCGTTATTCAGTCTTCAATTCCGTCTCCGCAGTAAATCTTATCTTTTTTACCTGAACACAAAGAAACGAACCGCGAGTAAATCTGACAACAAAAGTTCGTAAACTGCGTTGAATTTTACTGACTCTTTTTAGGTTAATATTACAGTCTTTAGTTATGATATTTTTAGTTTTAACATAATAGTGAAAAATAAACGTTTATAAAATATAGTATTTTTATCACGACAGTCCGGTTATTAAATCAATAAAAAACTTATAAAAATACCATAAAACACGATAATTTATATAATAATTACTACTTATACATTTTGATAAAACTTAGTATTTATGACTTAATTTGATACATAAATGCTCAAAATGGTATCAGAAGTGGGGCGAAATGTCATAATAATGATCATAAATTTATCTCTCATCAAAAGTCATAACCGTCATCAACAAGGTCTGATCGGTGGGATATTTTAGAACTGAACTGATCATCTAGAAATGCCGGAATAGACGGAAAAAATGTGAAATTTAAAACTTCCGGTAGAAAGATAAGTTGTACTTTGATCGAACCAAAAACCTTTAAAATCTAGCTAGGGCCAGAGCTACACTCACCCCAACTAGGATCATGAAAATCAAAATGATAAAAGATAATCATTAAAGCTTAGCAATATTTCGAATTCCGCAACACATAGGTATTATGTAAACAAAATGGAGGTTGAGAGTATGACGGGTTTAGAAAAAGGATACACATAAGGGTGGGAAGAAAAGAGAAAGGGTGGGTAAGAAATTGTGTTTTTGGGATTGAGAATTGTTTAAAGGTATGGGATTGGGTGGGAGAGGGAAACGGATGGAAAGAAAGAGAGGCGATGAAAGAATGGTTAGAAATGTGAACTGTTGGGGCAGATTGGTGAGAGGATCGAAAAGTTTGAAGGTGAAAAAGTGTAAAGGGAAAGATAAGGATAGTTGTAGAATGAATTGCACATCACTTTGGATTTTCACTTGGATCACCATTCTAAAAGGTTTTGGAAGTTGACCAAAATTGTTCTTGTTCGCACCAATCATTCTCTGTTGTATTTTCAGTAATTCTCAAGCTCTCTTAATGCTTCCATCTTAAGGTTGATTGCTAAATTTCCTTTTCTTTAGCAATTTTCTGACTCTCCTAAGAAACTCTAATTCACATTGCCTATATTGAGTAAAAAAGTTTTGCACATCCTTAGCCCAATGGCCATTGGAACACGGCAAAATAAAAAAACCTCAACATATGTCACGTTACTCTTATTTGACTCAAAGAAAACAAAACCTAAAATCCTAAAAAGAAATCCTAAGGGTTTAAAAGAAGTAGTTCTGAGTTTAAAGCCCTCAGCTCGACTTTCCAAAAGTATCCTTGTCAGTTATCATTCTTGGATCGCCAGACTTTGACCCTTCGAGCATTATATGAGGTGGGCTTGTCGCTTTTGCGGATTAATACTTTTCCTTTGGTTGTGAGACCTAGGAAACGACATTTATCCATACCATTTATCCAAAGCTCTTACCTCGGCTCTCGTTTTAGGAATTAGTGAATTACGGTTACTAATTACGGTTTTGGCCTTGACAATAAGAAACAATGAATCAAAGTACTCCGAATAAGGTCGGTTATGTAGGCAAGCCTATGCCGTCTTATTCGTTGGAACGTATGTGACAGTTCAGGCCAATCCGTCAAGATAAGCCCCGTTTAGCCCGAAGGCTTATCGGCTATGCTAAGTCTTGTCGAACTGCTGTAACGTACATCACACGTGGAGGGGAGTTGATTGAGCCGAAGCTCGGTTGAACTCGCCCAGCCATGGTTAAACCATTTCCGAACCTATGTACAAAGATTCTTCGATTTCTAAATTTTCACCCAAAGCGTAATCTCGTTTTTGTTTAAGGTGGGTTCACCGAGAAGCCATCACCATAAACATCAACGAAAGCAAAAGATGGTGTTCTCCCAAAACTCAACGTCTCCTTTAGATTGTGAATGCTTAAACTACACAATTTGTTGCTCCCATGGCCAGTAGAAGTAATCTCATGCATAGGACAAAGAGATTTTAACAGAACTACGAGGAACTCTTTATTCACTGCTTCCTTTCAATGACTACATGTTTCCCTACACCCTCTAGATGAGACAGATATGGGGCAAAACCTTCGACACTAATAAAATTAATCTTACAAACCAACTCCGGGCCAAGATTCATACTAAGGTTTATTTATAGGCTAACTTATGCTCAAAAAACCACAAGGTAGTAAAACATAAGCAAAAAAAGGTAGTACCTTGCCTTCAACATTGTACCACGAAGAATTTAAGCCTTAAATTTTTTCCGGAGCCATCTTGGTGCTTTAAAGGTATTGCTTCCATTGCTTTTCCCATTGTAGATTCGTAGCTCCACATGTTGTTGGGTTATTTTCTCAGCGCCCTTGAAAAATTATTGACTTGGATTATTGCTTCCCTGGTTTCTGCAAACAGAAGAAAAACAAAACAGACCGTAGACTGATTTTTACATGGTTTC
Source organism: Gentiana dahurica var. dahurica (assembly GCA_024500145.1). NCBI lineage: Eukaryota > Viridiplantae > Streptophyta > Magnoliopsida > Gentianales > Gentianaceae > Gentiana > Gentiana dahurica. The sequence continues at coordinate 79,603,072 of CM044906.1, read as the reverse complement.
CCATGCTGCTATCAGACCTACGGATTAAACATACGGGGATAAACAGACACGCGAAATTCCAGACTCGAAAAACACAAATCAGAAACCGTATAAACAGAACAGAACAAGAACAAAACAAAACAAAAAATTTATAAATTCTCGGTCGACCGAATGAGGTCTCTCGGTCGACCGAATAATTTTTATTTTTATTTTAAGAATCTGGAATTTTCAGACAGAGCGGACAACCAGAGGGACTCAAAAACGTAAAAACTGACTCTAAAACAGAAAACTTGACATGAATAAGAAAATTATTTATATATAAAATTGACCGTTGGTTCCCCGGCAACGGCGCCAAAAACTTGATGACGTGGTCAATCAGGTTATAAAATACTTGACCACCATAAACCAAAACTAGCAAGAGGACTAGGCCCATCGTAGTATAGCTATAGTGAATCAAGGTCGATCCCACAGGGAACCAATTGTGGGTCATTCCATATTTAAACAATTAATTAAACATGTCAAGGACATAGAGGCGGTCTACGACCAACATAAGACAAGAAAAGTAAAGACACGACTCGACACAACGTAATTAACCTCCCCAATTATAGTCTTTATCGTTTGGACCTAGATAATTTATATAATAAACTGAACTTATTAACTGTCAATCCATTTGTATCTATCTTAGATTGGCTACGGGAGTCATCCTCTTTAACTTGACTTAGCACCGGTTAGGTGGCTAGATCACTGTGATATTGTTACGTGACTTCGCCTTTTGGTGCCTCCATCTCATATAACTCACACGCTTACGACTCTAAGGATGCCGATATTAATCGTACACCTCGTCTAGGCAACATTCCTATGGTTAGGCGTACTTATACTTCCTAAACGATCGCTCAAGCCCTCGTCCAACTAACAATTACCTTTTAGGTCTCATGCTAGTTTACGAACTACGTATAACTAGGTGACGTCAATTCCCTAATACAAAACCTACCTAGATCTCGCTGAAAGTCCCGGAAGATCATTAATGAGCCGACCTAGGAGCCCTATATTGGTATTTCCTAATCGTACGCTAATTAAAACTGACGAGCAACGTAGCCGTGGCCATACCTACTGAGATAATAAATCCTACTAAGCTAAACCTACCATAAAGACGTGGCGGACTAACTAACAGACAAATAGGGGCTCGGTCGACCGAGCATAGACACTCGGTCGACCGAATGATTCCATTCGGTCACCCAAACGATTTCATCCCCAGATTACATCCTAGAATATATCTCTCAGTGTTTCATCATACAGAACAGATTAAACAGTAATTCGTAAAGCAATCATATAAATTAACATAGATACGCATTAATTAAACTAAGCAGATTCATGAATAAATACTAAGTATATGACGTAGGTTATGGGATCCTCATAGACAAGGCGTCGCCACATCCCTAACGTCATAGCCTAGATCTACATCATCTAGCTACGATTAACTAATTCAAACGATAAAGCATAATTGGGAGGGATTAATTACTTAAAATAAAAGAAACAGAAAATAAAGGCTTACATAATTTGCAGCCCTTAAACTCTGGAAACCCTCAAATTATTCTACATTGTATCAAGATATGAATAGAGTGATTTTATTGAATGATATTCTAAGGTATGAATTACAATTCTCGTAGCTGCTTGCTTATATAGAGGTTTTTGCCGACTTAGGGTGGTTCTAGAAGATAAGCACGATATAAGCCGGAAACCGACCCAAACCTAAGGCTCGGTCAACCGAAGATCTTCACTCGGTCGACCGAAGCATCAGGCTCGGTCGACCGAACCTAGAAATGCCCCTTTTCACACGTTTCTTCGTTTGCCTTGCTCCCCACTGCACGTTTCCATGTCGATCCGATTAATCTCTCATTTAATGCTCCGATTTCCTTCCTTCCTTATCTTGAGATAATTGATTGAATGACACTAATCTTCTCGATTTGTAATGATCTGTAAAATCAACATTAATCGCACAGTAAATCGGATAAAAACGAGTAAATACCAATTTACATAATATAAATCACATAACATTAAATATTAAATATAAACGTGTGATTTAACATAAAATGCGTATTATTAATCTCGATTTAAGGTCAATGTTGATGACTTTTACGGGTATAATTTGACCGTCATCACTATGATTCGGGCCATCGATTCGCGATCAGCTGCTGCCAATTGATCTACGATAACCTGATGTTCCGGAGCAAGGCCGTGTTTCTCCTTTGGGGGATTTTCATGGATAGGATCCAGCAATGGATCCCTTGTCTATTTCGGATCCAGATCCACTTGCTCATTGATCTGCGAATCCTGTTGATCTGTGGTTTTGGAATTAGCTTTTTTGGCGTTCTTGTCCTTAGGAGGCATCGTGATCTTGGTGTACTCAACAGTAGAATGCCCTCCTTCTAGCACCAATGATGAAGACAAATTATGTCACCTAATTAATCCGGGCCTGAATAAATCTAATGATGAATACTCAAAACCCTAACGCCTTAAGAACGTGTTGTAGATTTTGAGATTTGGGGCTGAGTCTAAGAGCTTGTATGTCCTGTATTTTCCAGGAATCAAGCCTTACGTAGTTCCTGAAACATAGTATTTATAATGATAATGCATGCCATAACCCTAATATTAGGCCGGTCTAGGCTATTGTCATATTTAACCTTCATGGGCCTTGCCCCTTGCCCAAGTTATCATGCTGATAATTGGCCTTCGTAGCTGGTGCGGACTCTGTCCTCTACGCCGACGACTTACGGTGGTCGAGTAGGGACCCTCGTCCTACACTGCTCAAAAGTCGATCGTCGTAGCCCCGAGTCCGGACATCGACATGCACACTTTGATACTTATTCATACTGTGGGGACCAACCGATAGTCGATACGTGGAGGGATGAAACCCTGTATCGTCATCGTTCATATTTAAATTAGTATTTTGCTACATTATTTACTCACGACTATAAATGAATACATTTATGATCAACTTTTGTTTATTTATTAATGTTTGATTAAAATAAAGCTTACAAATGTAACCTGCTTAGATTGCCCCAAAGTAGATTATAACTAATAGATTTTACTGTTGAAGAGATATGACATACTTGCAAAATAGACATCTATACATATTGCATGAATCATGTAGAAGGCTCTGTGTATAAACTTGCAGTGTTGCAAATTAGAGTCATGTTATTATAAATTCTTGTTTAATATTAAACCATTCTTGGATCAAATGAACTAAATTCAAAATTAAGCTTAGTATATAAGAAAGACTAGCATTAAAACAAGCGTTGACACAAAAGACCATATCACTTTAAATCAAATATTCTGCGTTCTTTTTTTTACAATTGAAGAAATATATTTTCTAACATAAAGAAAAGAACGCAGAATATTTGATTAAGAACGCAGAATATTTGATTTATTAAATTGGAATAAATCTTACGACTATTTTGTCGTATGCAGAATTTTTTTTCTTTTTCCCTCCCCCTCCCTTCTTAAAGAAAACGACGCCGTATAGATAGACCAGAACATTGTTTCATAAATACTGGACACTTGTAAACTCTTTCCAACACACGTGTTTTTACCATATGCTACCACCTATTCTTGTAAACTCTTTCCTACACACGTGGTTTTACCACATGCTACCACCTGTTCCATAGGAATTAAACTATGATAAAAAAAAATGGGTTCTACCGCTTCAATCATATTTCCATCTTCCTCTCATAATCTTTCCTCCAACCGTACTCATTCTACATCAAATTCTTATGGCGCCGGTGAAGAAAAAGTGGAAGACGATGGTATTAAGAAGAGATGTTGACGGTGGTGAGTCGGGTTGTGGTGGATCTTGAGGTTGAGTGTTCTTCATCATCTAATCGGATCATTGGTAGGTCTGAATAAATAGTTCTACTATGTTTTGTATTTAGTCGCCGGAAACAAAGCGGAGAGAGTTAAATATTGTCTCATCTTCATCCGATCTACGTCGATGTATACCCTTTGAATTGCAGGTTTAGTGAAGACGATGGAGGTGGAGGCTTCTCCAATGAAGAAAACTTGGTAAGCACCGGTATAGAGTTACAAACTCATCTCGTTATGGACATGAATCGGATTCGTATGTTGAAATCGGTCAAAATTGGCTAATATCGGTCACTTTTTACCGATTCATTTTCCGATTTGCGAGCTTCCTCTGATTTTATGTGCCTTATCTCTGTTTCCAGCAGGTTTTCAGTCCAAGATAAATTTTAACTCTTGAAGCAGCAATAATGAGTCGGTGAAGAGAAAACTTGGAATTGTTCGAAGGGTTGTTGCCTGTCTCTCTTTGCCGTTTATTTATTTTTTCTGAAAATTAACAACCCTTTGAGGTGGAATAAAATATGGCAATGATATAATAGTACCCTAGGAGATTGTTTCGATCCTTGGTGTTTCTATTCTTCATAGCCGTGTTCATGCATTCATTCATTATTTATTTATTTTCTTTTTTCTTCTACGGGATTTTGGTTTCCATGGATGTAGCGGTGGTGGTGGGGTGTGGAATTGGTAATCTACAGAGGCTGTGATGATATTTCATTTTGATTTTGTTTTTGTTTTTGAGCTGATGGTTTCCGGAAATTGAGAATATCCTACCCGTAACTTGGTGGGGCGACCACCCAGATGGTTTGTATGCTTCTTGACTTGTGTGTTGCTGTGATGGAGGAGAAGAAGATAGAGGAGAAGAAGACAGTTCTTAATAACAAACTAATAATATTACTCCATCATAGAAGAACTGGTTGGCGGCTGCTAGGGAACGTAGGTGCTTTATGCGTGTGCAGCTTGAATCTTTGTTTTGGTAAGAGTAAATTCATCTTCTGTACATTATTTTGAAGGTTGGATTTGATATCAGAGTTGTTGTGAATTTTCATGAATGTGTTTACAGTCTTTTGTGTTTGAACGAATTCGTGAGGGGTTATACCACTAATTATTTTGATCTGTGTTTTTTTTTCATTTGTTTGTAGGTGTCAATGGAACCGTTTGTGCAATCTATGTGTTCCATATGGAGAGACGATAGTGTCAATGGAACCATTCTTCCTCTTTCTTCTCAATGTGAATTTTTTGCATCCTTGTGGTTTTTTGATCAATTTCAAATGAATCTTGAAACTGGAGTGTACCATAAACTAGCTAAAGTAAGTTTCTTTATTATGAAAAGAAAAAAAAGTTACGATCTTTTTTGTGTTTTGTAGATATATGCTCTTTTGAGAATTTATCTTTAATTTTTGTGGGATTTGCAGAAAGAATCACGGAGAACAACATTGACATTAGCTTACCAAAGCTTAGGTGTTATTTATGGGGATTTAAGTACATCACCATTGTATGTATACAAGAGTACTTTTGCTGAAGATATTAGTCATTCAAAGACAAATGAAGAGATTTTTGAGGTTCTGTCCTTATTGAAATATATCTTTATTGTGCTCAAAGCTGATGATAATGGTGAAGGAGGCACATTTCCATTATATTCGCTTTTATGTAGACATGCTAGGGTGAATGCATTGCCTAATCGTCAATTAGCTGATGAAGATTTATCAAGTTATAAGAAAGATATAATTAATCATGCACCAAGCTCATTTGGAGCTAAGGTAAAATCAACCCTTGAGAACCAGAAAGTTTTGCAGAGATGATTGCTTGTATTGCCTTTAGTTGGTGCTTGTTTGGTTATTGGTGATGGTGTTCTTACCCCTGCGATTTCAGGTATATTCTTAACATCAAGTAATTGGTTATGTTTTTGTTTTTTTTGGCTTGTGTAGTTGTGTGTTCTCTTGTGCAGTTTTCTCCGCTATCTCGGGGAATCGAATTAGCTTATGTGTAACTTTTGGTACATTACTACAGCTTTAAGACTAAGGAACTAGAAAGTGGTGGTGCTAATATACAATCCCAAAGAATTTTTTACAGATCCTTCCATACCTTTCTTGCACCATCAGAAATTAATGTCGTGACTGCGACGCAGAAAAATCTGCAAGACACACACGAAGGGAGTCAAGATTCTGCACAAGGACATCAGAGTGATCCGGGTGTGTCAACGATTGAAGAACCTCCGGAGGATGCGATTTCTATTTTAGCTGAGAATATGAGTGGGTTAGGCGTCTCCCTAGACATTGATTTGTTTCTGCTTTAGGTCTTCGGGCCCCGTTTTGTATCAAAAAATAAATTCCATCGCAAATGGATCAGCAAAAGGTACAAACGGGCTAAAACCAAAACAGGGCCCACCGTGCATCGCACGGTACGCCTGGCTAGTTTGATTTAAAGTTAGATCAAACAACAACAACGAAATTGATCAGTGGAAATTTTACGCATCGTCTCTTCAAACTATATGTCTTATTTGATCTAACTCCTACCTAACAAATGCATAAGAAGGACATTTTATTTACATACCTTTTAATTTGCCACCGACCACAAACATCAGGCTTCCTACGCCCCAAATCTTTGCAAAAGCTCCAACTACTTTATTTTGAGGGATACATAGTATGGACTAATACTTTCAATGGTATGTGGAAGAATTCACATAACCTCTTCCTACATCTTAAACAGGAGTACCTATTAAAAGGGCATCCTAAGTACGACTTTTTTTTTTTTTTTTTTTTTTTTTTTTTTTATTTTTTTTTTATTTATTTTTTTTTATTTTTTTTATTTTTTTTTTTCTGAATGAAGACCTTAAAGGACGTCGTTAAACCTTGTCATTGCAGTCTTCACACGTAGCCTGTACGTGTAATTCCCACCTCCGTTTTACAGATCCACCACCGTTTGCAAGGGCCTATCAACGGCCTTCTTCTCCCCCGAAGGAGACCAGTGGAGTGTTGATGATGGTGGGTTGTTGTCATCCTATATCCTATATGGATATTAGTTTGCTAGACAAAATCTCATCGATCTGTGTATGTGCGGGAGGTGGTGTCGTCTTTCCGGCAGTTGAATCTCGTTCTCCGGTAGGTTTTTCGGTCTTATCTCTTCTTGTATGCCTTCTTTCTTTTGTCTTCTGGTCTTCTGGATTACGAATTGCTGGTTCTTTAGGGGTTTGCATATGTTCTGTTAGTTACTTCTTCTGTCAGAATTTAATGTCCGCATGTAGAAAATCAGGTTTGCTTCTACTAGAAATTTTATTAAATTCCTTTTGGTTTTGGGGAGTGACTACTAATAATTTTGTATTTGTGTTTATTAATATTCTGATTCTGTTCACTTCAGGCAATATTCTGCTAATAATAGATTTTTATTTCAACCAGTGTAGCCGATGGTGCAATTGTGTAGATGAAAATTCTACAGACCTGAGACTCAAAATGAATAAATTTATGGTATTTGGGTTTGAATTGAAGTATGATTTTCTCAATGTAGATCTCAGTTGTATTTCTTGTTTTCTTCTTTTTGTTCTGGGAGCACTGGATTTCCAGTATAGTTGATTTTTTACCCTTCATAAAAGGCTATTATTTTCCATTGTTTTTTTATTTTAATATTTCATCTTAGTATTAGTAAGCTTAGAGCAATGGGTTTGAGAAACATAAAACTAAACAAGCCTTTAGTCGGTGGAAGCTACATTCACAGCAGCCAAATTGGAAAGAAGTGACTCCATCAACGCTTTCTAAACTTTTTGAATTGAATTCCCTTTCGGTTATATGGACTATATCTCTGGTTACAGATAAATTTGTGGTTGGTGCTACTGCTGCTTATACTTTATTCATTGGGTGTACATTAGGCAATCTGTTGTTTGTCGTAAACATAGTTCCTATATATATTGAAGACTTCAATTCGGGAGAAAAGCTAAGGATCCTTCCAAGTTGTCATATTAAGGTACTCACCTTTCTGCTTTGATTACTGCATTGTTTCATTATTGTTCTCTCATGTCAGAGATCCAACATGATATCTAATCCCTTGTGACAGTTATTTAAGTGGAAACCATGTATATATATCTGCAACTTTATCAAATATGAGGGCTCAGTTTTTCTACAATAGAGTGTTGCCTAATTTCCAGTTAATTAGAATGCAGTTTAGAGGTTATTATGTGTGTTATATGCCCTCATTAGATATTTAGATTCTTTTACCGGAAGCCCTAATGGAGGCGCAATAGATCACATTTTATTGTGTTAAATTCTACAAACAATATTGAATCGTCATATTCAATGTATGAGATTCACTAACTAGCGATGAGATATGTTGCAGATTGAAGATGCAAGCATGCGATTCTCAGCACTTACCATTAGCTTATCAGTATTTTAAGAATGTCCAGAATTTTTTCGCGGCTATAGAAACACGCAAACTACCTGCATTTATGGCATCTATATTCGAAAGAGTAAAATCTTGAATTTCCTAACTTAATGGCCAGTGATTTTAATGTGTTATATCCATCCTTTTATATTATTTTCTGCGTTCCTATGCACTCAAAGATCTAAATACTGAATTTTGTTAGGAGTGCAGAATAGTGAGTAAATCAGAATCTAATATCTATGTTGGATAGCCTTTTCACTTTCCAAGGTACAAAAGTAATATGAATGAGAAACACCATGGCCGTAATCGTATGCTCATTGTTTTTACTTTGCTGTCATCTTAAGTGCTTATTATGTTTGATTTCGATCATGTTTCACTGCAGATACGATTTCAACCAACGTAGCCTGTTACAAGGGCTTGATTCAGTTGATTCGCAATAAATGCGCACTCTTTTAGTATCGTATTTTCTATCTTTTATTAGCTGACATGCTATGGAATCTGCCTTCAATTTGTCTTTACTGCCTCTATTGAAGGTAGAGTATGTAAAAGTGATTTCTTGAGGAAATATCCGATGCTTATTCGAGCCTTTAATTCACGAGATTCACAACCTCTATTCTCTGATGGCATGGCGTTTCGTTTATCTCTGTACATGTTCAAAATCAAGTGTTGACCTTTCGAGTTGGTGGTTATTTCAGGGAAGTCTATGTCCTATTATTTTTGTTAATATCGTATCAGTTATTACTCTGATTTGAAATCGAATCTGCTTTGATTTTGTGCCTTGTTGTGTTTATAGAAGGGTTGACGAGTAACATTCTATCTTTGCCATTGTGCTGACGTTTAGGTGTTGATACGAGTCATTAAGGCCCTAATCTCAACGATTTGCAGCCATCGTCAAATAAAGGTAAAACCGTTCCTGCTTAATATCATCAATTAAATTCTAATTCAGAACGGATTCTCTGCCCTGATTTTCTTGCCTATTATCGGCAGGTTCGAGCTATCCGTATGATTCGAGCTCTGCGGCGGTGCTCGTGCTCTTGCTCATGCCGGATCTCTAAAGGTTTATTTTTACTTTAATTTTTGGGTTCTTAACAGTTTACACATCTTACAAAAAAAATTGCATATGGATTTTGCAGCTTTATCCTTTAAAAAAATGATCTGTATGTTGATACGCGCAGGGTTAGCTTATGGTACAATCATATCAACTGTGTGGACTCCGATTTTCTATTATATTTTGTATTGGTAGGTTGGAATATATTTTTTTAAATTTTTTTAATACCGAAATGCAAAATTTTCTAATCCAATCTTTAATGCTATTTCAGGACTTATCATTGGGGTTAGAAATGGTGGGACTTTGCCTATGATTTGTTTCTGATTCGAGGTAGAACTGCACACTCACGGGTTCACCACCACCGAAGAAGATCAATATACCGTTTTGTGAGTTTCTTTTCATGCTAATTCCTTTTTTCTTCTCCAAACCACGCTAATTCCTTTATCGTGCCCCTTCCAGAATTGCCTCAATATGTAAAATTCATGTTTTATAGTATGCTTTTACCATTTGGTCGGGGAGGAAATCAGTTGAAAAAGGTTGGTGCCAGAACTGTGAAGCAGTTCAAGTCCATAATATTGGGTAACATTCAGGTTTGGAAGGTTGTATTCATCTGCTAGGCCCCTTGTAGAACTGCTAAAAAAACATCCGTTAGCTTAAAAAGCTGATGCTATTGGTCATGAGTTAAATTGGTGACCGACTATTAGGTTGTGCTGTTATGGTTATAATAACACCGTGGCTTGTGGTTGACCTCATAATAATTGTGCATATTGGATTTTCTTTTCTTTCAAAAGCTTCATTACATCAATATTTTTGGAAGCAGGTTTGGGTAATATTACATAATTTATTCATTTGCAGCCTTCTCAAGATAGCGATAGAGAGAAAGAATCCTCAAGAAGCAAGGAAAAGGAAAAGGATAGGGGTCGAGAAAGGGATCGATGAAGCAAAGACAAAGACATAGATCAAGAACGTGATGGGGAAAGGGGTATGACCATGGATCATGATCGCGAAAGAGATAGGAGGCAGGGACAAGGATCGTGATCGTATTTACAAATATTGTCACCGTGATCACAACGAAAAAAACCCCATGATCAGAACACCGGTAAAGGTCCAGATCTTGATCATGCTCCAAAAGGTACAATGAAGCAAATTCCCTTCCCGGACTCTTTTTTGTCTGTTTTCCTTTAGGGGGAGGATGGCAGGGAGGAGGGTGTTTCTATGCTTATCAGTTATCATCTGGTATAAAACATAGGTTGGGATAAATTGGATTATTTCTGTAGTTATGTTTTGGTTTTCCCTGTTTAGGTATTTGTGTGTTACCTTCTTAACAGATATATGAATATATGTCCTTTTGTTAATAGGATATTTCTTAATATTTATGGGAATTTGGCAGCAGAAATTCATGAAATTTTTTCTTGGAAATACTATTTTTTCCATTTGTGCAAACATGGAAGATGCTCAAAATGAATTTGGAGTCTATAGCATTTAAGGAATCAATTCAAAGTATATATAATCATAGTCAAATGATATTTCAACGGAATAGTAGAGTCTATCAAGATCATATCTTGAAGGCCTCTCTTGGATGAAATCAGTGGATTATTAACCCTTGAAAGGAGTTGTTGTAGGTTGCATTTCCGGTCATATGCTTCCTATTCTGCAAAATTGTTTGGATAGGAAAGAAGTACTGATGGGCTTCGTTATATTTAGTGTTACTTTGGGTTTGAGTTGTTGACTTTCTTCAATTAGAGAGTTTTGTAACAGACCCTTTCATGTAATTGCTTCTATATTTCTGTATGGTGTGGTGTTGTTTATTTATGGTTCGTGTGTTCTCCTTAGCTGTATTTTCAAAGTATACCTAAGCCAGTCAGCTTACCAACTAACTTACAATTGCTTCAGTCACCTACGTAGCATAATTAAAAGGCCTGCTTCACCTACATCGCATCACAAATAAACCGACCTATATTACAGACTCGTAAAATTTGAAAAAGATAGGGCCCACCGTGCAACGCACGGTACGCCTACCTAGTTTACTATTGATTGGCAAATATTCAAACCCCATTTAATATTGGTAGGAAGGATTCATGCCAACACTCATTTATTCTGAAATTAATTTATGGTCAAAGGTGCATGAATTATACAAAAATAAACTATTGCATTATTCATATGGGTAAAATAATTTTTCATTGATATTTTTTTATCATTTAATGCAAATTTTGACTTATGAGCCTTGTGCAATATAAGAGTGAAATAAATTCAGGCAATTAATTGAAAGATTTCATGATATAAAATTATAGATGGCTAAAATATTTAAAAATATATTCTATAAAAATCCATCCTACATAGTACTAGAAAATAATAATGCTTAGATATTTGTTTGGGTGTTTGAACACTTCTAATCCTTTGCTACAACAAATAACTATATAAATAAAAAAAACATGTGATGTATAAATGTAGTCAAACCGTTTATCCAACATATTTATGGTAATAAAACATTTAGTCTAAATTCATAGGATTAATTCAAAAGTTAAAATATAGAATTTACCACTCAAGCAACATGGGAAATATTTACATTACATGGCAATTTGCATACATTATATTTATATTATAAGTTTAGACATTAATCATCATATATAATTTTTTTTATGAAAACCATCATGTATTTTACTACATGCGTTCACATAAGAAATTATTTAGCTTATAATGCAAGTGAATAAACATTAGAAAAAGTCCTCAAATTTTGGGATGTTACAATTTACAGAAAGAATTTTTCTATAGAGAAAACTACGTTGGTTGAAGTGAGAGCTGTGAGAAATCAATTTCTCTCTCTCGTATCTTTTTCACTTTCAAAAGCAGTCTCTTAGAATTATTGATGTTATAGGATTCTCCTTATATGATAGAAAGATGGGAGGTCCACTTTTATAGGTGGGATGAACTGCTCAACTGCATCACTCCATCCACTCACCCCACGTTCCTAAACTTACGGTAACAACCCAGTCAAACATCACAACATGGATTCTTTTATATTAGAAAAAAGTTATTTTATTAATTACATATTCCAAATTTTAAAATCTAACATTAATTCTATTTAATATAACAAGTTGTATAGGCCACATAATAGAAGAATAATAAATTATTCTTACAGTTGGATGTAAACTGTGTGCCTCTGATCAACCCACCGGTCACTTCGGTGCATGTGGATATACTAGGCCCGTGTATAGTATTAATTGTTTAGTTCTTGTCAGAGTTACTTTCAGTATCAATTTCTATGCTGACGTTTTGGGGTTATTGTTTTTATTTTATTGATTTTAGTCTTTTGTGTTTGACATCACCGCCATGTGAGGTTAATTTATTTGACTGGTCATTAGTTGAGCATGTGTCAAGCGGTAGGCACAACAGAGGTACTCGCTCGTGCAATTGGACCTATTTCTATATACACTAAAGATCGGTGATGGCTGTATTATAGCATAGTCAAATCTAACCGGCAGGCTACCGAGTCGGTTGTACCGATAATGGCGTGCAATGTCGTATCCCATGAGGAATTTGGTCAAGTATCAAAGTCGATCTCGTTCATAATTCATGTCAACACTGTTACTGAAGAAGGTGATTTGTCAGATCGCCAACTATATAACTACTATACACAAATAATATTTATACTATAAAAAGAGGTATCCGAGCTAAAATCGGACTGACTATTTTCTAACCCTAACCCATATCTGGAAGTGATTTCGATCTACTCTAATGTTCTTAGCATTGGTTGAAGGGTGTCGTCTCCTGATTCTGGCGACTAGACACTATGCAGTAATCTAGCACCCTCTGTCAGATTCAATAGTCTGCCGACCGGATTTAATTGACCTAACACGGTCTTTTCTCTATGAGACACTCAACTTAGGCTGATAAACCTCACACACGAAACCAAGTACAAACAACTTATTTGGTTTTACAAGCTGATTCTAAAGCCCCGGTTCCCACACCCTCTTGCAAAATACATATATAAAAATGATGTGTAAAATACGATTATCGAGTCATGAATTCAATAAAAGTCTTTAAACATAAGATATAGAAAGTCAACAATCCAAGAATCTAACAATCAACACATCAAGATACTTCCATCAACGATCTAGGGTTCAATTTCTTACATCTTCACATAACTCGACTATCGGAAGAATACCTACTCATTATACTATACAAAGCACAAGAAATCATAATCAAACTAAACATGTATCAAGATCTAAATCAATAATAAGAAAGGAAATGAAAATACCGAATAGATTAGGCCGTCGAAAATCGATTATCCAAATGAAATCCCGTCAATAACACGACAAGCTATCTTCAAGATATTCCGGATTACAACAATCTAAGACTAAACCAAGCTAATACATTTGTTAGACATATTTTTGTTTTAATGATGAGTGCTAGAATAGCTGTTATAGAGCAAAGGCAAAAAGATGTCTAGATTGGATGTATAGGTTTACTAGAATTTGATCTTTGTATAGGTTTGATCAAACAATCACTGTAAAGAGGTCAACTGACTTAATCAACAGACCTATCTAGGTCAGTAGAGTGTCTAGGACCTGTTGATGGTTGAAGGCTGAGGGTTCAAACTCAGTAATGAAGGCTAAGGGATCAAACTTAGTATTTAAAGTCTAAGATATCGGATCAGAATTTAGGGAAGTCTGTGATGACCTAAACTGATCACATTTACCTTGTGTAGAAGGCCTAAGTTCCATAAAAGTTAAGTGGTGATTGGAACTTGGTTATGATTAAAATGGTGTATTCTAAATTCATTATAAAAAGTTAGATGAGAAGCATTTAGCTGAGGTGTTTATAAAACACAGCAGACTAAAAGTCAGCTGACATACAAGTATATTAGCAGACTTATACAATAGGTATCTACTAAATGTAAAATTTGAATTAATCCAAGTTTTCTAGAAGATTAAATGGATAAGGATGAATTACAAGCATTGGATTAATCAGTCAATCAATGGTCAAGATGAAAGGGACATTGTAAGGATTGCAGAGCCATATTAAATTGAAACAAATCATTGGTTGATAGACTGGACTGTCAGAAAGACACTGATAGTGTCAGTAAGGTACAACAGATGGAATTTCAGGAATATTCAGAAAATCCTATAACGGTTGTATTTGAAATTCAAATTCAAATCACAGGATTTACACCTATAAATAGAGGACTCCTGATTCAGATTGCAATACACAACACTAAGGCAAGCAACTAAGTTTTTGAGCAATAAATCGATCAACGTGCATCTTACCCTGCTGATATCAACAGAGCTTTAATTTACTGATCAAGGATTTTCTTCAAGTGTTTCTGAAATCAAGTTACATCCAGTATACACACTTGAAAACTACAAGCTGCTAATCTTTTCATCTTGATCAAAAGCTTGCTGAAAGCTGAATCACTTTCTTGATTCAACCCGTTCTTTTTCAAAAAGAAACTGAAGGCAGTGAAGCACTACTGAAGTGTCAAGGACTGTTGTGTTTTGTGGTGGAGCGGGTGAAGAGGCAATCCTACCCTTCAAGAACTAGTGGAATACTTGGGGGCAGCAATCCTACCTGTTTCTAGTGTTCAGTTTGTAAAGCCATAGTCATTGGTCAATGACAAATAGTTTAGGAATTTTGAAACAGCTACATCAAAGGTCTCTAGTGAATTTCCTCCAACATCATAGGAGAAGAATGGCCTGACAGGATTACACCACCTCGAACCACTATAAAATTTGCCTACTTTACTGCAATTACTTTCTGCAATTTACTTAATCTGCTTAATTATCACATCAATCTACTTAATGTCACGGATTTTATGCAATGAAAATAACAAGTAATAATATTTATAAATCCGATATACCTCAAGTGCAAGCATCGTAGTAAAGAGGTTAATACCGGGTCGATCTTACGGGGAATCGGGGTTGTGAATTTTAGTTTTTATTTCTAACCTAACTATGTCACGGTTACTACTAAAAAGATACTAAAAACAAAACAGTGAATAACTAACAAGAAAGATAACAAACGTAAGCTGGACAGAAGATCAAGATCTAAAGCCAGGAATAAAGTTGCGAACCAATTAAACTAAATCTAGTCCTAATATGCAATAAAAAGACTAACTAAGCTAAACAATTCAAGTTCAAGGGATTTTAATCAATAAGTTACGAACAAACAAGCAATTGATCCACCTATCCTACAACATTCAATTTAATTCAGATTATCTCGTGATTTTTAACCAAGTTGTGATTCACCTAATCAAAGGTATGAACCCTAATTTCTTAGGCAAGTTCACCTATTTATCTATTATCTTTCGATCTACAGATTAACGCATTTCTAACCAAAGGTGTGAAATTTATTCGTTTCTAACCTAGAAATCTAACCTAATAACTCTCGTTACTTAGATTAAAAGATCTATTCTTTATCATGGTGATCTAACGTCTAACATGATTTCCATCAAAATAAACAATCAACAAGCAACGATCTTTCGATATAAACTGCAATAAAACAATGTAATCATAATAAAGAAACAACTGGAGGTAAGAACTCACAAGATAATCACGAAACGAAACTGAATTGTTGATGGATAGGCTTCACAACGCTTGTTCAAGGAAGCCTTAGCCTCTAAACATCACCCGAGTTGCTTGAATTGTTTTGTAAAAGTATATGAACTACCTAGAATTTAACTGAGAATTGAAAGTCTAAAAACTGAATAAAAAAGAGTGAAAAACGCAGCCCATAGCCGCCCCTAGGTGAATCTGATGTGTTTCGTCCAGGAAACGGCTGCTTTATATAGATTTCAAAGTCGGTTTACTGATGTCGGCTTAAGGACGCCCGTCTGGATGGTTGAACGCCCGTCCAGCTTGTATAAAGTTCTTCGAGTCGGGCCGAGCTGGATCAGACGCCCGTCCTTCTTTAAATCAGACGCTCGTCCACAAATTTTGGGAGAACTCTGAACCAAATATTCTTCTTCTGGACTCCCGTCCACTGGCTTGGACGCCCGTCCACTGGACGGAACTTAGGACGTGCGTTCACTTGGTCAACAATTGATTTTCTCATCTTTATCTTCAACCGACTTTATCTTTATCTCTTTTCCTTCATATAAACTCGGTCCTTGACACCTTTTAATCCTCTTTTGAGCCAATATCGTGCATCTACAAGATAATATGGACATCGTAAAATGTAATATCATTCAAATCAACATAGAATCATCAATAAAACACATAAATTAACCAATTTCGCGACTAAACCGTTTAAAACCTCATTCGCTCAATAAATCAATTAAACACCTAATTTCTATGCAAAATATACGAATATAGAGAGAATTGTTACAAAATATAACGTTATAAATCATATAAAATCACCCTTAACAACTCCCCCACACTTAGCTTTTGCTCGTCCCGAGCAAAACAAAACGAAAATCAAGGCTCGGAAAAAGATAGACATCTCAGCACATATAACACATATGCAATAACTTAGAGGTTCACCCCGGTGTGTGTGCAAAGCCATAACAAACTTCCACTTAGTCCAAACTTGAAAATTTCAAAGCAAACTAGCTAATACCCCCTTCAAACTAGAGATAAATGACACTTATAACATGCACCCTACAAAACGTAACATATCCCGAAAAGGATGATAGAAGGTATTTATGACCTTTCTGAGATACTTAGAGGATAATCCCTACAATATATCTGTCAGTTTATACTGGGGATATGATATACGACAACTCAGTCTTTCATTCATTTCATACCACTTCTTATTGCAAGTTGATTTAACTATTTTCACATTTAAACGCACATCAGAAAGAGCTCTTGCCCTGTCATAGCAGAATAGGATATTCGAGATATACCCTATCTTACTCAAATCATAAGGCAACTTCTTCTGACTGTCGTGAGCTTTTGGTCATCATAGTGGTATAGGACATTCGAGATATGCCCTACCTCACTCAAATCATCGACCAGCTTCCGACACACATAATTAATATATTTAGAATTCAACTTTTTCAACAACTTTAGTTATGTTTTACTTATCACATTCAAACCTCAGATATTCACAGTATATCATACTTTGGATCTAAACACAAACTATCATAATCGTCACGATATGTACATTAGCACTAAGCACATGACATATAAGATAACAAAAATCACTAATCAAAAGGGGTGTAGCTTTATGTTATAGCTCATCATTCACTATGGCTCGTGAAAAATGTATATCGGGTGAAACAACTAACTTACTGAACATACAGTATATAGCATCAATGACTATATAGAGAACGAACAAAGATATGCATTGCTTACTCGGGACAAAACAAAAATTTTGAAAAATTTTAGCTCTCTTTGTATAGAATCGAAACGAATTAAGCAAATTAATTAATACATATAAACCATTCCCCTCCCCCACACTTAAACCACAACGTGTCCTCAGGTTGTGCAGAATTAAATAAAAGATAAAGGACTTAGCTGATTGCAATAGATACTCGAATCGCTGGTCAGGCCGGAGCCTACGTAGTGACAATTAGAACTCGTAACCATACGATGTATAAGCGAGCTCGAAAATACCGCTAACAATATACTTGCACTACTCGACAAACACGGAAAAATCTCGGGGAAATCGGGGAATTATACCAGAATGAAAGGATATAGCAAAATTGAGTAATATCAAAAGATGAAACATTCAATGCATCCAAAATTCAAAACAGAGTATAGTCAAATGAAAGTACGGATGCCTTATGGCTTACATGATTCATTGGGAAAAATAAACAGTAGCTATATGAAAAGTACAACGAATCACGTAATTAAAAGTAGCAAGATTATACAACCATCGTACCAAAGAAAGAACAAAAACTAGAATCAGAAAAATAAGATCAGGTCTGGCCCGGTGCCGTAGAATCATCAGCAGGAGGTGCTCCACCCGTAGGAGAGTCAGGCTGCCCCTCATCCGAAGATGACTCAGACTCGTTCAGAACATCCGCAATGGCTAGATCAATCTCATCCGAATAGACGTAATCTATGATGCTTGGATTGAAGACCCTGTCGTCCCTCGGAGTTCGGCCCTCACTCATGCACCGTAAAATAGTCAAGATGTTATTCTGAGAAGTCTGAATATCCTCCATCCAGTTCCGTACACTGTTAGCCATACTCAACCTCATCCGGACTGAGGGAGATAAAGTAGGAAGGGAGGATGCTCGAGGCGGTGTTGAAGATGAACCGGGCTCATGTGGTGCCTCCACCTCAGAACGTCTCGAAGACTTAACCTTTCCTCTCTGTATAGGTCTCGGGTTCTTCGGTTTGTGATCCGGTCCATACTCAGGCACTCCGGCATCAACACACAAACTATGTATCAAATGGGGGACTATCAAACACCGGGCATAAACCTTCTGATTTGTAGCAATCTCATCAAATATAGCTTGACCAACATTGACATTCAACTTAAAGTTTAAGGCATATAACATGCCTAGGTCACCGATATGGAAATGTGTGAGGTTGTTCTTCGGCAACAACCTACTCTGTATAAAGCGACACTGGACCTTCCAGTCCTCGGACCAACTAGTCGTCACCAACTCCTTACGATCTCCACCCGGCCTTAGTGTCCATGGAACATCCGGGCACACTTTTAAACGCAACTCCTCCAAAGGATCCTGGCCGGCATCCTGCCTTCTCTTAATCTCCTCTTTGTAATCCAAACCCTCGAAAGACACCAACTTGTACTTTTCATTTATCACCTGTGGCGTAAAAGGTACCTTGACATTCCTAACCATTACAACGCCTGACTCCAAATTGGTTTCTGAACAATTGCTATAAAACTCACGAACCAACGTGTCATTGACCGGGGTACTTGGGATTATCATCAAGGCATCCCACTTCCTATCCTTTAACAACTTCACAAAAGCCGGATCAACCTTAGTGTCCATCACCGCCCTCTCTATCAACATGGTCCTCGATTGATATTGCTTCGTAAAAACCTCATAAGCCTTAGGATTTATGAAACGACGAAGCTAAAGGGATAGAAGGCCTAGCAGTTTGCCTAACCGGTTCAACTCTCGTACTTGCCTCCTCCTGTCTAGGAACATTCTCAGTAGGTTCGACTCTAGACGGTTCACCACTTCGTTGACCCCTAGGAAATCTCACTAAAGGTACAACATCCTCTATATTGGAACCAGATGTCGACTCATCTCTAAATGGGGCCCTAGATTGAGCTTGTGTAGACCTAGGAGGGTTGTGTCTGTCACCAATCCGAATCCCTTGAGTATGAGGCACTACAGTAGGATCAACAACCTTCCGTTTCTTACTAGACTCCTGAGCCACACCCTTACCAGCCCTCTCCTTAGAAGCTACTTCTTTACGCACCACATTGTTGAAGCTTGGTCTAAACCAATCAAAATCCCAAACCAAAACAAACAAACCACCCGTTTATCATCCAAACGGGATTTCAAATCAACAAACCAACAGCAACACAATCACAAACCACCCATGCATCAACCACCATCATCACCACAGAAACAACACAGCAAGAAACAAGAAACAAAATAGGGAAAAAAAACAAATAAGGTACAACTCACATAAAAGAGTCGAACTGAAGATCGGACTCCAAAAAACGTGAACTAATCCTTGAAAAGTTACTAGAAACTTACTAATGATGATGAAAAGATGATGATGATGCTGGAAAGGATCCCTAACAATGCAAATTCGATCCCAAAATCGAATTTTTCTTGAAAAAAATCGGACCAAAATAGGGCACTGATTCGTCAGAATAGTGGATTGTTGGAGGATTTAAAGTAGAAAATCGAAAAGAAGGGGATGAGAGGAGTCTATAGAACCTTGAATCGCTCAAAATGGTTCAGAAACGAGGATTTTAGGGCTAAAGAGCTTGAAAAGTCGGGTTTTTCGATTTGAAATCTTCGGGTGCAAATGAAGTTCAGGAGTCGGATGTATATATAGGATCAAGACTGAACGGGCGTCCAACTCAGTGGACGGTCGTTCACTGGAGATAGCAAGAACTGGACGGGCGTCCAATATATCAGACGCTCGTCCATCTTTCAAATTAGATACAGGATTGGAGGGAACATTGCAGACGGGCGTCCACTTATAATGGACGGCCGTCCAAGAAATGCATAGGGTAGACGGGCGTCCAGATCTCTGGACGGCTGTCCAATGCAGAGATTATGCAAAAATTATAAAATTTCATACAATTCAAATTCAAATTTGCATTTTCTCATTAAACTTAAATAAAACCTCAAAAATACAAATGAAAAACGATGAAATACATAAAATCACTAGAAAATAAGTAAAAACAATAGAAAATAGTGGGTTGCCTCCCACCGAGCGCTTTTGTTTTACGTCGTTTGCTCGACGAAACAACCTAATAACGCTAGTCATCATAAATTTCCGCCCAATCCACCACCCGGATAAGACGGCGGAGCATGTCAATCGCCGGAGGAAAATCATACTCGTCCTGCAAAGCCCAATCCTCACCAGCTACACCGACACCCCGAAAATGCTCAGCTTGCAGCACTAACGCTAAATCTGTCAGCTTCGGATCATTCAGGATTGTGTATGGACGTCCTAGAGCTGCCTGTAACTCCTCTGTACTAAATTCTCCACCTCCCGAAACTCGGGGAACAATAAGAACATAGGTGACAGTCCTGATGCGGGTACTAATATCAAAGTCTACATGCAAAACGATAGTCCCTCCCGGTCCGTCATCTACAGTAATAAGTGGGATCATCCTAAGGAAAGGTAACTCCTCTGGTAGAACTCCGAAATCCATATCCAAAACACTGCTAAACTGACAGATACAAACAAAAGCTTAATAAGGATAAAAAATTAAAAAACTAAAGCAATAAAAAGTATAAAACAAAAGTAACTAATATGAAAAGGGATATCTAGGATGCCCCCTAGTGGCGCTATTGGTTAATGTCGTTAGCTCGACACATTTTAATGTCAGCCTGGATCAGGCCATTTAATTTTTCTGCCAGCCACTACCTCGTGTAGGCTTTGATCAGTAGTGTGGCTATAGAAACAGCATCTAACACATGGGGTTAATTCCTTAATTGCCTTCCATACTCGTTTAAACTTTCCCATGGTTGATTTCTTCTTCTGATGACGCCTTAACCGTTGCTCCCTCTCAAACTCTTCCATGTCCCAACTACCTGCTAGAACTTCTTCAGAGGGACCACTACCGTCATCCTCAGAAAACAATGCGGGTGAAAACTCGTCAAATTCATCGACTTCTGAAGTACCACACCCGAGGATATCGAGGAACCGAACAATCAAAGGTTGTTCCTTGGCTTGACCAATGTAATGCTTGCACCTTTGACCATTCACTCGGAACGGCTGGTCACCATAACCTCGTAGTTCTAAAACACCTCCAGGAATGATTTGGAGAATTTCAAAGGGACCGGACCATCGTGTCCTCAGCTTACCAGGGAACAGATGTAACATGGAATTGTATAATAAAACTTGTTCCCCTACTTGAAATTCTCGCTTCTTGATTTTGGCATCGTGAAGGAGTTTTGTCTTTTCCTTACTTATCCTGGCACTTTCATAAGCCTGAAGTCTAAACTCGTCTAACTCATGCAACTGTTGCAATCGATGTTTTCCACAAGATTGGGTATCGAAGTTTAAAAAATTCGTGGCCCATTATGCTCTATGCTCTAACTCGACTGGTAAGTGGCATGGTTTACCATAAACCATTTGATAGGGTGATGTACCCATGGGGGTCTTATAGGCAGTTCGGTATGCCCACAGTACATCATCAAACTTTAGACTCCAGTCTTTTCTATGACTGTTAACTGTTTTCTCCAGGATCTTCTTTATACTTTGGTTGCTTCTTTCAACCTGACCACTAGTCATAGGATGATATGGTGTGCCAATTTTGTGCCGGACACCATATTTCTCAAGAACTTTCTCCAGGGGCCGGTTGCAAAAATATGTCCCTTCATCACTAATCAAGGCGCGCGGACACCCGAATCTCACGAAGATGTTTTTCTTTAGAAACTTCATGACCGTCTTATGATCATTGTGAGTCATGGCCTGAGCCTCCACCCATTTGGATACGTAATCTACGTAGACTAAGATGTATTTATTTCCACAAGATGATGGGAATGGTCCCATAAAATCGATACCCCATACATCAAAGACTTCGCATTCTAGGATGGGTTTCAATGGCATGTCGAAATGCCTTGTTAAAGTTCCGGTTCTTTGACACCTATCACAAGCTTTACAGAAAGCTTCTGTATCTTTAAAGATCGTGTGCCAATAGAAACCTGATTGAAATATCTTAGCAACGGTTTTCCACGGACCAAAGTGACCTCCAGTGGGTCCACTGTGGCATTGCTCAATGATATCTCGTTGCTCAGATTCAGGAACACATCTTCTCAGCAAGCCATCTTTGCAAATCTTGAAGAGGTAAGGTTCATCCCAAACGAATGTTTTCATATCCAAGAAGAATTTCATCTTCTCCTGATACGACAATTCTGGATCAAGATATTGGGAATGAAGGTAATTTACGATGGAAGAATACCAAGGAACATCTGGAGGACAACCGTCGATAAGCATGATATTTTCCAGAGGAAAGTAAAGAACTATATCGTCAGGGTCATCCTTTACCTCATTCAACATTCTTGAGACGTGATCAGCCACTACGTTTTCACTGCCCTTTTTGTCTTTGATCTGGACATCAAACTCTTGTAGGGTCAGTATCCAACGTAGCAAGCGCGGTTTAGCCTCTTTCTTAGTCATGAGATATCGCAAAGCAGCATGATCAGTCCACACAACTACTTGAGCACCCAACAAGTAACTACGAAACTTGTCCATAGCAAAGACTATGCCCAATAGTTCCTTTTCAGTCATTGTGTAGTTTA
Organism: Gentiana dahurica var. dahurica; assembly: GCA_024500145.1. Classification (NCBI taxonomy): domain Eukaryota; kingdom Viridiplantae; phylum Streptophyta; class Magnoliopsida; order Gentianales; family Gentianaceae; genus Gentiana; species Gentiana dahurica. The sequence continues at coordinate 79,579,967 of CM044906.1, read as the reverse complement.
CTTGAGATGGATTTAGTGTGTGACTGGCGTAATAGATTGGCTGGAATTTCCCTTTTATTCTTTGTCCTAATACTGCGCCAACAGCATAGTTTGACGCATCACACATAAGCTCGAAGGGGAGATTCTAGTCAGGCGAAATAAGGATCGGTGCAGAGATTAATCGACTTTTAAGCTCTTCAAACGCTTGCTTGCAACTCTCATCAAAATCGAATACAACGTCTTCTTTAAGTAGTGTAGACAGGGGCTTGGCTATCTTGGAAAAGTCTTGAATGAATCTCCTCTAGAAACCGACATGTCCAAGAAAACCTCTGACTTCGCGCACATTCTTAGGATAACTCATTTTCTCGATAGCTTCTACTTTGGCTCTGTCTACCTCATTACCTTCGGCGGAGATCTTGTGGCCAAGAACTATTCCCTCATCTACCATGAAATGGCACTTTTCCCAATTTAGTACTAAGTTCTTTTCCACACATCTGGATAAGACCTGGTCAAGATTATCAAGGCAATCATCGAAAGATTGACCATAGACCGAAAAGTCATCCATGAAAATTTCCATACACTTTTCAACTAGCCCATCAAAGATAGCCAGCATACATCTCTGAAATGTAGCTGGGGCATTGCAAAGACCAAATGGCATCCGCCTGTAAGCGAATGTACCATAGGGACAAGTGAAGGTGGTCTTTTCTTGGTCAACTGGATCGATGGGTTTCTGAAAATACCCTGAATATCCATCCAGGAAACAGTAGAATGCGTGTCCCGCCAGACGCTCAAGCATCTGATCAATGAACGGAAGGGGAAAATGATATTTCATGGTTACTTCATTGAGCTTTCTGTAATCAATGCAGACTCTGTAACCAGTAACAAGCCTCAATGCTATTTCTTCTCCCTTCTCATTCTTCTCAATCGTGATTCCGCCTTTCTTGGGAACTACCTGAGTCGGGGGTACCCATTCACTATCAGCGATGGCATAAATGATACCCATATCCAGAAGTTTGATGATTTCTTTCTTAACCACCTCTTGCATATGAGGGTTGAACCTCCTCTGGGGCTGTCTAACACATTTCGCACCCTCATTAGTCTTGATCTTATGCATACAGATGTAAGGAGATATCCCTCTGATGTCTCCTACTTGCCAAACAAAGGCTTTCTCGTTCTTTTTCAAGACGTTTATTAACTTTATTTCTTCTAGTCGAGACAGCTTGGCAGATATAATCAATGGAAGCTTGTCACCTTCTCTTAAAAACACATACTTTAGATGTTTAGGCAACGGCTTCAGTACTAAATCTGCAGAGGGGTCTTCTAAACTTGATTTAAGATCTCCACTTTTCAACTCAACATCACTAAGTTTACTTAGTGGTCCCACTGCCAAAACTTCTCCTTTAAACAACTCATCCTCAATTTCAGCTTCTAACTGTTCTAGACTCACCACATCATGATTATTCAGCTTCTCAACTAGTCGCTCATATTCAGTTGCAACAGCCATGACTTGCTTTTCCATGTAGTCATTGAAGTCATCAAACGTATCCTCAATGGAAAAGCCGGTTGGAGGACCAGAGGGTCTCTGAATGGATTTGGAGACATTATAGCTTACCTCTTGATCACCGACCCGTATAGTCACTTTGCCACCATCACAGTCAATGAGGGCTCTAGCTGTAGACAGAAAGGGTCTTCCAAGTATCAGGGGGACATTTTCATCCCTTTCAATGTCTAGGACGTACCAGTCAACAGGAAAGGTAAATTTATCAATTTGAACTAATACGTCCTTCAGAATCCCCGCAACTCTCTTAGAAGATCTATCAGCGAATTGCAAACTCATGGTAGTAGGTTCTAGAAGATCATTTAAACCAAGCTGTTTGCACACAGACAATGGCATCAGGCTTATGGATGCACCCAGGTCATATAAGGAGTTTGGGAAGACTAGGCCTCCCATTAGCAATGTGAGCACAAATTTCCCAGGGTCACCCCTCTTGGTTGGTAGATCTTCATAATTGATCATAGAGCAGTCCTCACCAATCAACCGATCCATGTCTGCTAATTTCTTCTTAGAAGAAACAACATCTTTGATGAATTTGGTATACTTAGGCATCTCAATCAAAACCTCGGATAATGGAAGATTAACCTGAGTATTTTTCAGAAGGTTTAGCACTTTTTCATACTTTTTATCCTCATTCAAGGAGATGTTGATCTTTCTAGGTGGAAATGGAAGCTTTTTCAAATCACTCTCAGAAAAGACTTTCTTCGAGGACGAACTGATAGCTCTGTCTTCCAAATCCTTCCACCTTACTACCTTCTCTTTCTTCGTACTAGTCAGGGGATCAGCCTCCTGACTCTCACTTGTTTCTTCATTCCTCAGGGGTTCAGCCACCTGAGGACTTTCAACTCTTTCACCTCTTAGGGGATTAGCCACCTGAGTATTCTCTTTCGGCCAAGGGAAGTGTAGGTGCTCAGCTTCCCCCTGCCTTATCACTGGCAGGAGGGGTTAGTGGTTTCCCTGGTGAGGGGGACCGCTTAGTTGAGTACCACTTTTTAAATTCATCGCACTGGCCTCTTCTCTACCGTATGGGATTGAAGGTACGAGGTCAGTGCATTGGCCATTGTACAAATCGGTTTGAGCAACTTGACCACCCTTTGGATTCTTTTCTGTGAAACTGGGCAGCTGCCCTGGGGGTCTAGAAGCTAAATGTTCTGCCAACTGTCCGATTTGCCTCTCAAGATTTTTCATTGATCTATTTTTCTCCTCCCTAAAGGAGTCCCATTGAGCTTTGATATCACTTGATTACGAGGGGCCTTGAGAGTTTTGGAGATTCTGCGAATATGGCTGGCTGGACCGATTCTGAAAAGCAGAATTAGAATTGGTAGGCCAACTCTGATTGAACCTTTGATTTGTATTGGAAAAATTATTGCTTTGTCTGATTCAAACCAGGGTTTCGATTTAAGTTTTGATTTGGATTGAAAGTTGAATTTGGATTAAAACTTGGATTCTGGCTGAAACCTTGGTTTTGAAAATTATTTTGGCCAGAGAATTGATTAAACCTCTGATTGGACTGGCCAAAGAACGCATTCACTTCAGCACTCTGTCCGTTCATAGGACAGAAACGAGAAGTGTGCCCCACCTCGTCACAATTCTGACATGTGACTTGATTATACTGTCCATAATCATGAACAGCATTAACTTGACAGGGAGCAGGGGGATTAAATTGACACTGGCCAATCATATGGCCAGTCTGACAGCAATTTTCACAATACAGAACCTGAGAGTTCTGTGGAGAAGGGGAAGTTTGATTGATCGGATTGGAAATTTGAGATGTTGCCATCTGCTTCTGCAGCATGGCGATCAAACTTTGCATATTCACTTCCTCAACCTTAGGAGGAGGAGGAGGTGCTTGAATGGCTTGATAAGAGGGAGCATAATTATATTTAGCAATGTCCTCGAGCAATGCCCACCCCTCTTCAGGTGTTTTCTTCAAAAATGCCCCACCAGAAGAACTATTGACCATGCCCTTCGTGAGCTCGGTCAATCCGCTGAAAAAAGTATTGACTTGCCTTTGTAGCGGCAGGCCATGATGGGGACACTTTCTGAGAAGAGACTTGAATCTCTTCCAACATTCGAAAAATGACTCATTTTCTTTCTGATAGAACGTGAAAATGTCGTTTAAACACTGGGCTGTCTTTGAAGGTGGAAAATATTGACTTAAAAATTCTTTTTCAAGTTCAGACCAGGTGGTAATAGATTCAACGGGGAGAGAGACATACCACTCTTTAGCTTCTCCTTTTAAAGAAAATGGGAACAGTTTCAGTTTTATAGCATCCTCACTTACTCCTTGGATGCGAGTTGTACCGCATATTTCTAGAAACGTGTGTAAGTGAGTATGAGGATTTTCTGATTGATAACCGTGGAAAATAGATGCATGCTGCATCATCTGAATGAGCCCGGGTTTCAGTTCAAAAGTGGGTGCAGTGATGGCTGGTAAAACGATAGCCGGGTTGACCCTGACTTCGCCAGGCATGGCGTAATCAGCCAACGTACGTCTATCTTCAGCAGCCATTATGACTATATTCTCTATCTCTTGAGCTAGACCCCGCTCGATATCTCGATCGACTACGTTCTCTTCATCTGGGAGGTCCGGAAAACGTAGCCTTCTCCTATTTGGTCGGACTATGGTCCGCTCGGGGTCAGGGTTATAGAGTAGTGGCCCTTTTTGACTCCGAGTTTGCATAAACCAAGACCAAATTCTAGTTTTCTAACGAGAACGAACAGATAGGGAAAATAATGGCAGACATACCAGACGTGCGTCCAAGTTACTGGACGGGCGTCTGCCTGGAGAATGAACAAGACGGGCGTTCGGATAACCGGACGCTCGTCTAAATGGTAAAATAAATGAATAGAGTTATAAAAAGAGACCGGACGGGCGTCCACCACCCCAGACGCCCGTTTACTGGAACAGAAAAACGAAACAGAAACTGAAAAGAAGACAGAAAAGAGATAGGGGAAAAACGAAACAAATTTAGAAAAACCTAATTGCACGTCACAAAACTTAACTACTAAAAACCCTAATAACCTAAATATAACTAACTAAGAAGATTAAAAATGAGAAATAAAATTAAAACAAGAAAATAAAAACTAGACAACCGTCCGGTTCCCCGGCAACGGCGCCAAAAACTTGTCACGGATTTTATGCAATGAAAATAACAAGTAATAATATTTATAAATCCGATATACCTCAAGTGCAAGGATCGTAGTAAAGAGGTACCGGGTCGATCTTATAGGGAATCGGGGTTGTGAATTTTAGTTTTTATTTCTAACCTAACTATGTCACGATTACTACTAAAAAGATACTAAAAACAAAATAGTGAATAACTAACAATAAAGATAACAAACGTAAGCTGGACAGAAGATCAAGATCTAAAGTCAGGAAAATAAAGTTGCGAACCAATTAAACTAAATCTAGTCCTAATATGCAATAAAAAGACTAACTAAGCTAAACAATTCAAGTTCAAGGGATTTTAATCAATAAGTTACGAACGAACAAGAAATTGATCCACCTATCCTACAATATTCAATTTCAATTCAGATTATCTCGTGATTTCTAACCAAGTTGTGATTCACCTAATCAAAGGTATGAACCCTAATTTCTTAGGCAAGTTCACCTATTAATCTATTATCTTTCGATCTACAGATTAACGCTTTTCTAACCAAAGGTGTGAAATTTATACGTTTCTAACCTAGAAATCTAACCTAATAACTCTCGTTACTTAGATTAAAAGATCTATTCTTTATCATGGTGATCTAACGTCTAACATGATTTCCATCAAAATAAACAATCAACAAGCAATGATCTTTCGATATAAACTGCAATAAAACAATGTAATCATAATAAAGAAACAAATTGAGGTAAGAACTCACAAGATAATCACAAAACGAAACTGAATTGTTGATGGATAGGCTTCACAACGCTTGTTCAAGGAAGCCTTAGCCTCTAAACATCACCCGAGTTGCTTGAATTGTTTTGTAAAAGTACATGAACTACCTAGAATTTAACTGAGAATTGAAAGTCTAAAAACTGAATAAAAAAGAGTGAAAAACGCAGCCCATAGCCGCCCCTAGGTTTAGGGTTTCGAATCTGATGTGTTTGGTCCAGGAAACGGCTGCTTTATATAGATTTCAAAGTCGGTTTACTGATGTCGGCTTAAGGACGCCCGTCTGGATGGTTGAACGCCTGTCCAGCTTGTATAAACTTCTTCGAGTCGGGCCGAGCTGGATCAGACGCCCGTCCTTCTTTAAATCAGACGCTCGTCCACAACTTTTGGGAGAAATCTGAACCAAATATTCTCCTTCTGGACGCCCTTCCACTGGCTTGGACGCCCGTCCACTGGACGGAACTTAGGACGTGCGTTCACTTGGTCAACAATTGATTTTCTCATCTTTATGTTCAACCGACTTTATCTTTATCTCTTTTCCTTCTTATAAACTCGGTCCTTGACACCTTTTAATCCTCTTTTGAGCCAATATCGTGCATCTACAAGATAATAAGGACATCGCAAAATGTAATATCATTCAAATCAACATAGAATCATCAATAAAAAACATAAATTAACCAATTTCGCGACTAAACCGTTTAAAACCTCATTCGCTCAATAAATCAATTAAACACCTAATTTCTATGCAAAATATACGAATATGGAGAGAATTGTTACAAAATATAACGTTATAAATCATATAAAATCACCTTTAACACTTAACTAGTTGCTGAATCACACTACCTGCACTACTGAGTATCCAACACTTAGTATCATCTTTAAAACAAAAAGTAACAAGGCTTTATCTAATATATTCCGATGCAACAAATTCAATAGCCTCAATAGTCCGTAGACTGCTGATGGTCAGCAGACTATTGACCCTGCTGAGTTTGTAAAACTCCAAAAAGTTTTTAAGTGTTAAGTTTATTCACCCCCCTCTAAACTTTACCAAAGCTTTTTCAAGGGACCAACAATTGGTATCGGAGCAGAGCTTCTGTTCTAATGTAATCCTACTTGTTGTGCTTGTGAAAAATCTTTGAAAACTTTTTCAAGTTTTTGCATCATGGATAACAACCAGTATGCTAGGAAAATGTTGATGTGCTCTCTAGATCATTTTGATGAGTATAAGAATCATATGCAGTCTTATCTGGCTACAACTCATGATGAGATGATGGATGTGCTGTTTGATAGACCACTGGAGATCACCAAAGTCATAACTGTGGATGGTCAAAATCAAACTGTTCCAAAGCCAAAGAATGAGTGGGGTGTTGAAGATAGGAAAATGGCAAACCTAAACAATATTGCTATTGATATTATCTACAGAACTCTAGATAGAAATATGTACATGAAGGTGAAAGATTGTAAAACTGGCAAAGAACTATGGGAAAGATTGCAACTTATCTGTGAAGGCACTGATGCAATCAAAAAGAACAAGATCAGTTTTGCCAAGCAAATGTTTCAAGAGTTCAAAATGAAATCAAATGAAACCATTGAGCAAAAGGAATTTAGGTAATGCAATTCTGGATGAACTCACCCTACTGAATGTTGTTTACACAAAAGAAGAGATCAACACCAGGATCCTCAAAGCTTTACCTGCAAAAGAAGTTTAGGAAATGAAGGTTACTGCAATGGAAGAGTCCATGAGGCTATATGAGAAAGATACCTTCAAATTGTTCTTATATCTTAAAGATTGTGAATTCAGCAAGGATCTTGTTGCAAGTGCTGAGAAAGAAGCAACAAAGACTACTGCATTGGCTGCTGCTCATAAAGAAGAATCATCAAGTGTTCAAGATGATGTGCTAGATGAAATGCAAGAGCAAATAGCCCTACTGACCAAAAGAATCAGAATGATGAAATCTGGAAAGGCATCTCCAAGCAATTCTGGCAAGAAAACAACTGAGAAGAAAGATGAATCAAAGAAGGATCATGATTTTCTGTGCTTCAATTGTAAGAAACCAGGACACTTCAAACCTGACTGTCCTGATTTGAAACAAAAGAATGATCCTAACTATCTATGCTTTAACTGCAAGATGCCTAGACATTTTAGACCTGACTATCCAGACCTGCTGAAGAACAAAGGTCAGCAGAAGAAATCTGGTAGGAAAGCATTGGTTGCTGATGATGAAACTGGCTATGAAGTGGAATAAAAAAAAGAAATGAATCAGATGACACTGCACTCATATCACATATGGATGATTATGCTTTCATGGCTCATATGGATGAAACTGAGGAGGTATACAATTCTGTATCTATGAATACTCTTGCTGAAAGTAATTGTGAGTCTCCTGGTGGTTCCAATCCAAAAATTTCAGACAATGAAGAACTTCTAGATGCCCTATTTAATCAACTGAGGATAATACAATCTGGTTATGAGATTGTGAAGGCTGAAAGTGAAGCACCTCAAGCTGAAATCCAAAGATTGAATGCTGAATTAAGAATTCTCAAAGGCAAGGAAAAGGATTATGAACAGAATCAGCATAAGTCTGCCGCACCAGCAGTGGCAACAGAATCTGCTGCACAATCTAGTTCCACAACTGCATTCTAATCTGGAAAGCCTTATGGTGATAAAACATGCCTTGGATTTGAAACCCAACAATCTTTAAGGGTGGATCAAGTAAGGCTGCTGAACCTAGTACCAGAATTGGTCCTATGTTTGTACCTGTACAAGATCCAACACCTCAAAAGGTTGCTGAGGCAGTAAAGCCTGCTGAGAATGCTTCAAATAAGCAAAATCAGAAGTCCAAAAGGACAGCAACACCTAACAAAAAGGGTACATCCAATGGTAGGATTGCTGGACCTTCTAGACCTGCTGATAACAGACCTGCTGCAAAGTCTGCTTGACCACAAAAGGGTAAGATCCAGAAATATTCCAAGGATAAGAATGTTAAACCTAAGAATGTTAATCATTCAAGGGATACTTATCTCAGGGGGAAAGGCAGATTGTTCCTTACTGATGAAGATTGGAATATTCCTGCACCTACTGCTAGAAACAATGGATATAACCATAATGCTAAGGCTAGGCCTCAGTAGTGGACTCAGCAGAGGCCTCACCAGAAACCTCAATAAAGACCACAATATAGGGTTGGTCCTAATGGACAACAATCCTATGGTTATGCTAATGCTCCTCATAACAGAAATCACTTCAAACAACATCTTGTACCAAAAAGCCAAAAACCATATGTGAACGCTACATAACCAAATGTTAGATTTTATGGAAATGTAGCATACATATATGAACAAAAGTGCAACACTTTCCAAAGAAGACCTTATGGAAATTTGCCAAGGGTTGTGCATACCACTGACCACATTGGACCCAAACAGGTTTGGGTACCTAAAACACATTAATTTTTTTTGTAAGGTGTCTGGTACTTTGACAGTGGATGTTCCAGACATATGACTAGAAGCAAGCACTGTTTGACAAATTATGTGGCAAAGGATGGACCAAAAGTCAATTTCGAAAACAAGGATACACCAGGATACACTAGAGGATATGGAACACTGGTGAAGAATGGTTTGACAATCAAGAATGTTGCTTATGTTGAAGGCTTGGACTACAACCTGCTGAGCACTGGACAATTCTGTGATATGGGTTACAAAGTCACTTTTGACAAAGCCTACTGCATTGTCATGAGTGAAATGGGAGAACAAGTTGTGTTGGCTGGAAGAAGACAACAAAACATGTATCCGGGAGATTTGACCACTGCTGTTCCTGAAACATGTCTTATTGTGCATACAAAGTCAGAACTCAACTAGTTATGGCACAAGAAGTTGAATCATCCAAACTTTGAAGATATCAATCAGTTGGTGAAGAAGAAGTTGGTGATTGGTTTACCTGAGATCACATACAAGAAGGATGGAATTTGTATGCCTGTCAGCAAGGTAAACAAACAAAGTCAAGTTTCAAGTGAAAGACTAAACAGCCAACAAAGAGAGTTTTGGAGCTGATGCATATGGATCTATTTGGACCAGCAATACCAACAAGCACAACAGGAAAGAAGTACACTCTAGTAGTTGTGGATGATTATTCAAGATACACTTGGGTGATCTTCATTAACAAGAAAAGTGAAACACTTCAAAAGATGCCTAAACTTTTAAAGAGATTACAAAATGAGAAGAGTGTGAAAGTAGTGAAAATCAGATAAAACAAGGGTACTTAGTTCCTAAACAAAGTCATAATACTGTGAACAAAATGGTGTCCTGCATCAATTAGCAGCTGCTGGAACACCTCAGCAGAATGGGGTTGATGAGAGAAGAAACAAGACTTTGAAGGAAGTAGAGAGGACTATGATCTGTGAAGCATTATTACCTAAGAGGTATTGGGCTGAAGCAATCAACACATCATGCTACACACAAAATAGAACCTCAGCGAACAAAAAGCTGATGAAGACACCTTGTGAAATATGGAATGGAACAAAGTCAAATATCTCATACTTCCATCCATTTGGGAGTAAATGTTTTATCTTAAATCATAAGGAACAATTGAAGAATTTCGAACAAAAATCAGATGAAGGAATCTTTTTGGGATATTCTTTAGTCAGCAAGGCTTTTAGAGTACTGAACAAAAGGACACTCAAACATGAAGAATCCATACATGTTTTGTTCGATGAACCTATGTTCACTGGAATGGAGAATGAAGAAGTTTCAGAACCTGCTGTGAATCGGGAAATCAATGATCCAAAATATGTTGATGTTTTAAAAAAGATAAGTGACTTAAAAGTCTCTGATTCTGGAATTGAAGAAGCCCCTGCTGGAGGACCTGCTGGTAACACTACTGATACAAAAGCAGATACAGCTCAAGGATCTTCTGATCCCCCTACTGGACCTACAGCAAACCCTATTGAAGATCAGGTTCTTGTAAATCAAGCAAATCAAGATTTACAATGGTTGAAAGATCACCCTGCTGAACAAGTAATTGGGATGTACATCAAGGTGTAAGGACAAAAAGACAACTAGAAGCAATGTTTACTTGTTTTCTATCTCAGATAGAACGTAAAGTTGTTGAAGAAACAATTTCTGATCCTGATTGGATAATTGCTATGCAACAAGAACTCAATGAGTTTGAAAGAAATCAAGTTTGGACACTAATTGAGAGGCTTGATCATGCAAATATGATTGGCACCAAATGGGTATACAGAAATATATTGGATGAATCTGGTACCATTGTTAGAAACAAGGCCAGACTACTGGCAAAAGGCTATTCACAAGCTGAATAGACTTTGATGAGACATATGCCCCAGTTTCAAGATTGAAGCTATAAGACTGTTTTTAGCATATGCTGCACACAAGAACTTCAAAGTATACCAGATGGATGTCAAGAGTGCATTTCTAAATGGCATTCTAGAAGAAGAGGTTTATGTTCAGCAACCTCCTGGTTTTGAAGTTAAAGATCAACTATCTCAATTCTTGGTGAACAATGGTTTTACCAAGGGAACCATTGACAAGACTCTTTTCAGAATCAATGAAGGAAACAACACCCTGCTGGTGCAGATTTATGTGGATGATATAATATTTGGTTCTAAAAATGAAGTGTTATGGGAAAAGTTTTCTAATCTCATTGAAAGCAAGTTTCAGATGAGTATGATGGGAGAAGTGAACTATTTCTTGGGATTACAAGTGAAGTAATTTCAAGATGAAATCTTCATTCATCAAAAAAATACACCAAGGAGCTGCTGAAGAAGTTTGGTATGGAAAATAGCACCAAAGTATCAACTCCTATGGGTACAAGCATCAGATTGGATAAAGATAAAGAAGGAAAAGATGTTGATTAGACTTTATACAGAAGGATGATAGGTAGTCTGCTGTACCTCACAGCCAGCGGACCTGATATATCTTTTGCAGTAGGTGTTTGTGCAAGATTTCAATCTAAACCTAAGGAAAGTCACTTAGCTGCAGTAAAAAGGATTCTCAACTATCTAAAAGAAACCCTGGGAGTAAGGATATGGTATTCAAAAGATGGAAGTTTCAAAGTTATATCCTACTCAGATTCTGATTATGCTGGGTGCAAGATTGATAGAAAAAACACCACAGGAACTTGTCAGTTGATGGGAAATAGACTTGTTTGTCCTAGAGAAGGGTAAAACTATAGTCAGGGGTGTGAATGACTATAGTGGCGTTTCAAAAACTTTTCTTATATTTAAAAGCTTTTGGTCAGTGGATAAGTCCCTTCTTTAACTGTAGGTTCAAAGTAGAATAGGCAATAACAGATATAATATGCAATGAAATAAAGTGCTATAAAGTAAATTGCTGAAAGTAATTAGATACAAAGGCTTATAGTGGTTCAGGGTGGTGTAATCTCGTAATCCACTCTTCTCCTGTGATGATTGGAGGAATTCACTTTTGTTTTCACAGATATAATAGGTAGATTGTCCTCGGATACACAAGCTTCACAATCTTCAAGAATATCACTCCCTGGTTTCAAAAGCTTCAGTGACTCAGTCTCTATCACTGCTCCTTGAGAACAAATCTTTCAGCAGCTATCACAAAAGTTGCAACTTATTCTTAGATTCCTCTGATTCAATTGCTTCAGTTGATGTGAATTGGATTCACAGAATTGTGATCAATCTCAGTGCTTGATATGGAATTTGAGTTCTGATTGCTGAGTTGATCTCTAGATGTTTCCTTTAAGTTCAGATAGAAGGCTTTTCAAATTGAAAGAGTTTCTACTTGTTTCTTATCAGACTCTATCGTTGTCTTTCCTGTCTGTCAATGCCTTCTATTTATAGCCTTGATAATCCTTGATTTGAATTTCTGTCTGCTGGCTATTTAATGTGGGGAATAATCCTTGATTTAATTCTTGATTCTCCCTGAATTATATTCTTCTTGATTTCAGTGATCGGATTTTTCCTCAAACGTCTATCAGAAAATCCATCCTTGATTGATCCTCAATTGATTATGCATTGAATGCTTGATCCTCTGAATCTTCTTATTCTTCAAAATTTGAACAAGTAAAGTTTACTTGGCCGTTCCCTGAAAGGTTAAATGATCCTTCTGACTTGGCTGTTTAGTTCTTCCTTCACTGTTTTGTCCTCACTGAGCCAATATTCAGTTCACTTTTCTGGTTCACTTCTTTCTTTGATTTTACAAGACTCATTGTACTTCACTGATCTTTAATTTGGGTGAGATCAGTGTACACCATATTTGACAATGTATTCCATCATTTGAATTATAACTTAGACTTATCCAAGGTCATCACAGACTTCCCTGGTTATAATTCAGACCATAATGTCATCTTGCTTCTCTGCTGGTACTTGGCTGGCTTCACTCTGCCGGATTTCTGTTTTACTTCGCAATCCTACCAACTAGTACAATACTTGTCTGACACAACTTATACAATATGTCAGACTCTAAGTAAATACTTATACATAGATTTCTAACTTATTTCAGGCTTGCTATAACAGCTAGTATGGCCATCATCAAAACATAATAAAATGTTCCTAACAGACTTGTTTCCTGGTTTAGCAAGATGCAAATTTCTATATCAACTTCTACTGCAGAAGCTGAATACATTGCTGTTAGAAGCTGTTGTGCACAAGTTTTATGGTTGAGACAACAACTAAGGGATTATGGGATTGAAAAAAAGAGAAATTCCCATAATGTGTGATAATACAAGTGCAATAGCAATCACAGAAAATCCTGTTATGCACTCAAGGACCAAACACATTGATCTAAGCCATCATTTTATAAGAGATCACGTTGAAAAGAAAGATGTGGTGGTTCTCTATATACCTATTGAAGATCAACATGCTGATATCTTTACAAAGCCTTTGGATCTGAAAGATTTTCTAAGTTAATAACTGAACTTGGCATTATCAAGGTTGACTGACCTGCTGATAGGTCAGTAGAATACTGGAATTCACCAACAGGACTAGTCTTTGCCCTGCTGGGTACGCTTACTTGGCAGATTAGTCATTGGTATCAACAATTTCTAAGTGCTCTTATAGTTTGGACAATTGAGCAAATGAAGTTACCAAGGGGATTGGTCTTTGCCCTGTTGGGTGAGCTCACTTGGAAGATCAGTCATTAGTATTAAACTTCATTTTGTATTATCAGTTGGACAAAACTATGTTGTAAAATGATCAGCTGTGCATTTTGTGTATCAGTAGGCTGCTGAACCTACAGAAGAATATCAGCAAAGTATATTCACAAATACCCTGCTAAAGATCATGTCTACTGAAGAAGAAGTCTACTGAAAATGACATTGCTGATAAAGCCAGACTTTAATAAAAGTCAACAGCTTTTACTAGTACATAACGGTTTATTACATTAGTGGGATCAGTTAGTGGGACACGTGGCAGCATCACACTTATTCCAAATTAAATCGTGTGTTTTTGGTACAGTACATGCACTGTACATCTCTGAGATTCCCACCCACTACCTCTACATATATACATACACAGACTGTATATGCAAAGAATTGGATTATATCCTTTCAAATTTCTTACAAGTGTGAAAGCATTCTGTTGACTTTCATCTTCTTCATTCTATCACATTTCACACAACAATGGCGGCTGAAGATGTTCATCTTGGAACTGCAAAGTGTTGGAGTATATGTCACAGATACAAATGCTACTCATTTAGCAATCAATCTGGGAAGAAGAATCAGAAGATTTGAAGGATTGGAGAAGATTTCATGCAAAAATGTCTGTGATTTCTGGAGAAATATGGTGGTTAGAGATGATAGGGAAGCATTTACAATGAATGTTAATGCTCCGGAGATTGAGGTTTCATCAGACATGCTGAGAGAGGTCTTTGGATTTGGTCCAGGGAATAGAGCCCCTACAAATCCAGAATCTATGGAGTTAGCAAGGCTGTCTTTTGTTGAATAAGAACAAACTCATCTACAACAATAGCCTTGAATATAAATGTCAAAAACATTGCCTTGGAGTATAACCTGCTGAGGAAATATATTGCTAAGAATATTTTGGGGTTTGTTGGAAGCCTTGATACATTATCCGGACCCAAAATAGATATGATGATAATCATCTCAAGGAGTATGAAATTTGATTGGGTTGGGTTCTTTGTTCATTATATGAAGAAAATAATGACTGATGAAAGAGAAACCATTGCAAAAAGTGTGAAAAAGAAGCAACCTGCTGGATATATGGGTTCAGGTTTCAACCTGAAGACTAAACCTTTAGGGTTAGTGGTTCAAGCCCTGCTGAATCATTTGGAAATTCCTGATGTTGCTCCATCAACCATAAACAAAGCCAGATATAATTCAGAGAATAACTCACCTATCCCAGGATTAGATGATGATGATGAGATACAAGAAATAGAAAGTGATGGTGAGCAGGAACAAAGAACAAAAGCTAGAAGTGATGTGTAACCTGCTGCACCAAAGAAGACAATAGAGAAGAGAAAGGCTGCTGATACTAGAAAGATAACAGAGATGTTAAAGCCAAAGAAGACAAGGAAATCAGTAACGGCTGCCAAATCTATAGAAGTTTGTACTACTGATGTGCCTACTGAGCCTTCCGAGCCCGCTGAGACTGTCAAGAAAACTACTGCAGATTTACTCAAAGAATAGCTCAAGGAGGAATCTAAGAAGAGAAAGGTTGCTAGAAAAAAGTAGTTGGAAGAATCTCTCTTTGAGTCCCAAGAACAACCTTCTAAGAGAAGAAACCAAGTTGTAAAGAAGAAGGGACATGGAAAAGGTAAAGAACTGAGAGTTCTGGAAGAACAAAGAGAAGCTGAAGCAAAAGAAGGTGTTGAACAAGAAGTTGGAGAGCCTACTGTGGAGGCTACTGAGTTTGTGAAAGACCCTGCTGAGACTGAAACAACTCAGGGGGAAGGAAAGATAGTTGACGTCCCTCCTGAGGAGCATGCAATTCAGGGGGAAGCCAGTGTGAAACAAATGGAAGTAGTAGAGACAAATGTACCTGCTCAAGAGTCTACTGACATTTTTGTAACTGCTGAGGAAACACTGACTCATCTTGTTGAGCCTTTTGGAAGTCAACAAGTTCCTAAACCTACTGCAAAGAAACCTACCATGCCATATGAAAGGAAGGCAAAGAAGTCAAAGAAGTCTAAAGAAGATCCCAACTTTAAAAAGATTAAAAACTATTTTGCTTGGAAGTTTGGTTTTTACAAGAAACAAAAACCAGCAGCATAACCTATGTCTAGTTTTGAAGAATGGGCTTTTACAAGTCTGGGAGTGGAGAATCTATTAGGATTAATTGACACATCACTCCTTCAAATGAGGCTGCTGGAGATCATAGAAGATGGGAAACAAAAGGGAAATATAATGTTTTCCTAAGTATACACCTTTTGATGATAGTGATGATTCATCATCCTCTGATTCAGATGATGATCATCCTATGCATCCTGGTGAGTCTAGTGGTGTTGGAAAAGAAAAGTCAAGTGAGCAACCTTGACAAGAGCCTACTGAAAAGACAGCAGAGCAACCTGCTGAGGATGGCAAGTATGCTAAGGGTCAACAGACTGAAAATCTAGATCAAGAACTGTTTGTTGCATTTACTAAAGATTTGGAGGAGCAAATTGCAGCAGCAACACTTCTTGAAGATGCTATATTAAAGGCTACTATTGAAGTTATGTTGAATGAGCTGACTGAAGTCATTTATGAGGAATCAGTTCAATATGAAGATAGCATTGACACTGATGAAACCTTAGCACATGCTGCTGAAGTACTAAGAGAGATTGCAGAGGTAGGAGGTATATTGGAGGAAGACATGGCTGTTTTTCCCAATATTAGAGAAGACATGAAAGGTTCAGTCTAATGAGGTTCAGACAGCAACTGAACAAAGGTCGAAACTGGAGGTCCAAAGTATTGAGGATCCCCAGTATTAGGACAAAGGTTGGATTTTTTTGTTAGGATTGGAGGAATCCCCTGTGACTAGTTTGGAGGCTGCCGAGGAAATGGCTACTGATGGCAAAAATGGACAAGAAGTTGCTAAAGAACAATCTGAAGAATAACTTTTTGACTATGATTTTAGTGATGAAGAATTTCAATTGCCTCAAGAAGAAGAAGAGCCTCAAAAAGAACAAGAACCTGTCATGGAGGAGGTACCTGATTTGAATGTGGTTGAAGAAGGTCCGGAACCTTTTGTATGGGACAGGACAAGAGCAATTATGGTGAGGGTACCAAGGGCTGATGACAATGCTGAAGAATCCGCTGAGAACTTTGCTGGTGGTATGGCTGGTATGGCTACTGCAATACCAGTACACATTTTGGAAGAGTTAAGAGCTGTCAGAGATGATATCACACAACTAAGAACTCAATTGACACGGAGTGAGCAAATATTTGAAAATTTGGTAAATCTTGTCGAAAATAGAGGAAGAACTACTTAGACAGTTGCATCCAATGTCACTCATTTATAGTTTACCATTAATGATATGTTAAGAGAAGTCACTCTTGTCAAGCAGGATGTTTCAAAGAAAGATAAATACATGGTCGAGCAGATTGCATCTTTGCACAAGAAAGTTGATAAGTTGGCTGAGACACCTGGCCCTGCTGCACTTGATCCAAAACTTACTGAGAGGATAAGCCTGCTGGATCAAACAATGAAAGTCCGGATTACTTCAGTTGATACTAGAACATAAATAATGGAAGGACAACTGAATAATTTGGTTAACACACAGGAGAATGTTCTGGGCCTACTGAACCGTTTATTGATGATGTCAATAAGGGGGAAGAAGGTCAGACAATATAAGCAAAAGAGGCAACAAGGATCTACAACATGTAGAGATTTGAGGTTGAAATTAATGAATTTAGAGCAACTGCACTTGGCAGAGTACAGTTGACAGATGAATTGTTGAAAGAATTCAAGACTGATTTTTTTGCAAGAAGAAGACCCTACCAAGATATGACTTTTTAGGAAGGTCTAAATTCCTTCCTTGGACTAAAATTGTGGGTGACAAGGATCAAATCCTTAAAAGCAACTGGTAGAGGAGGTCAAACTGGAAGAGGATGTCTTGCTAGAAGATCATCTGAAGGAAGACAGGTGTCTGCTGATCAAAGAGCAAAAGATTGTCTAGATGAATTCAAGCTATGCTACATGAGAGGAGGATTTAACTGGAATGGTGTCCAGTTAACTTGGCTCAAGCCTAGAAGTGGTGGAAAATTGTGCATACCTGGATTGATTTCACAAGAATTGAAAATCAATGGATGTTGGATGTGCAAAGAGAAATCAGAGAATATCAACTAAAGTGAGGCCAAGACAGAGATAGAAACTAGATTAGCAGACATATTCTTCTATGCTGTTTAATTTTATGCTGATCCTAGTTGTAATAGCTTTGAACAAATTTGAACACCAATGATATATAAATGAAATTTGTTCTGTTTTTGTGTTTTTATCTTTTTGCTTTGCTGTAAAGAGGGTATTGGCATCATCACTAAAAAGGGGGAAATTGTTAGTAATATTTTAGTTTTAATGATGAGTGCCAGACTAGTTGTTATAGAGCAAAGGCAAAAAGATGTGTAGATTGAATGTATAGGTTTACTAGAGTTTGATCTTTGTATAGGTTTGATCAAATAAACACTATAAAGAGGTTAGATGACTTAATCAGCAGAACTATCTTGGTCAGTAGACTGTCTAGGACATGCTGATGGTTGAAGGCTGATGGTTCAAACTCAGTAATGAAGGCTAAGGGATCAAACTTAGAATTTAAAGTCAAGGATATGTGATTAGAATTGAGGGAAGTCTGTGATGACCTAAACTGATCACATATACCTTGTGTAGAAGGTCTAAGTTCCATAAAAGTTAAGTGGTGACTAGAACTTGGTTACGATTAAAATGGTGTACTCTAACTTCATTATAAAAAGTTAGATGAGAAGCAGTCAGTTGAGGTGTTTATAAAACACAACTGACATACAAGTACATCAGCAGACTTATACAACAAGTATCTGCTGAATGTAAAATTCAATTAATCCAAGTTTTCTGGAAGATTAAATGGATAAGGATGAATTACAACCATTGGTTAATCAGTCAATCAATGGTCAAGATGAAAGGGACGTGGTAAGGATTTCAGAACCATATTAAATGGAAACAAATCATTGGTTGACAGACTGGACTATCAGAAAGACATTGACAGTGTCAGTAAGATACAACAGACAGATTTTCAGGAATATTCAGAAAATCCTATAACGGTTGTATTTGAAATTCAAATTCAAATCACAAGATCTACACCTATAAATAGAGGACTCCTGATTTAGATTACAATACACAACACTAAGGCAAGCAACTAAGTTTTTGAGCAAGAAATCGATCAAAGTGCAATTTTACCCTGCTGGTATCAACAGAGCTTTAATTTACTGATCAAGGATTTTCATCAAGTGTTTCTGCAATCAAGTTACATCCAGTATACACACTTGAAAACTACAAGCTGCTGATCTTTTCATCCTGATCAAAAGTTTGCTTAAAGCTGAATCAATTTCTTGATTCAACCCGTTCTTTTTCAAGAAGAACCTGAAGACAGTGAAGCACTGCTGAAGTGTCAAGGACTGTTGTGTTTTGTGGTGGAGCTGGTAAAGAAGCAATCATACTCTTCAAGGACAAGTGGAATACTTAGGGGCAGCAATCCTAACTGTTTCTAGTGTTCTATTTGTGAAGCCATAATCATTAGTCAAAGACAAACAGTTTAAGGATTTTTGTAACAGCTACATCAAAAGTCTAGTAAATTTCCTCCAACATCATAGGAGAAGAGTGGACTGCTAGGATTACACCACCTGGAACCACTATAAAACTTGCCTATTTTACTTTACGGCATTTATTTTCTGCAATTTACTTAATCTGATTAATCATCACATCAATCTACTGAACTAGCTGCTGAATCACACTACCTGCATTACTGAGTATCCCATACTTAGTATCATCTTTAAAACAACAAGTAACAAGGCTTAATCTAATATATTCCACTGCAATAAATTCAATAGCCTCAATAGTCAGTAGACTGCTGAAGGTCAGCAGACTATTGACCTTGCTGAGTTTGTAAAACTCCAAAAAGTTTTTAAGTGTTAAGTTTATTCACAAACTAACCTAAACCTAATAAAAAGCTGAAAAATGCAGAAAAAACAATAAAAAAAATGAGGACCATGGGTTTATCCCCCCAAGAAAATCTATTTATAGTGGATTGGGAAAAGTTAAAAAACAAGCCAACTAAGGCATTCGCTTTGGACACATTTTCAGTAAATTAGTGATAACTTTGTGTGTAGTCTCCAATTTGGGTGATTCAAAATGCGTTGAAAAGATCATTCAATCGTCTCCAACTTTCATGAGGAAGTATAGACCAAAAAATGCCTCAAATGTGGATCAAAATGTAGATGAAGTGAATGTAGGGTTAAAAAACCACCGAGCTTCGATCCGTTTAAAAGCTTCGGAAAAACGCTCTTACCCCGATATCTCACCTTCCGGTCATCTCAAACACCTGATTCTCGCACAATAACGCCACAAATACCACACGTAATCCTTATATGACACTAGGGTGACCAAGAATACATCAAAACACCGAACAATTTACGAGATTTCTAGACTTTACGCCTTTGTTCTCGAAATGAATACCGGGGTGTAAAATGCACAAAAACCAAACTAAATGTCTCTGAATACATATAAAACGAGGTATAAACGGGATATAGTCACATAGGAAATGATATCCGTGTTGACTCTCATCAATCAACAAAAATCAAACTCACTCCGCACTCAAACGAACTTAAATAGGAGTGAAAGTAGATTTTTCACATTGGTGTCAACCAAATTGAAGCATAGTTAAAAAAAATAAACCATAGAAAAACAATTTGAAATAGATATGTATCTTAACAGGTGCTAAACAATACTTAAACCTAAGGAAAAAAATATTGTCTCGAGGTTGTTAGGAAAATTGACATCTGTGCAGTGATTTACGGAACAATTCTGTAAATACTAGCGGAATTACGGAATATACAATAATAAAATCGATATAAAAAAGAAAATAAATACAGAAAAAATAAAACATATAAAGAGATCAAATTGAGGCGAGCGTATTTACTTAAGACAATATTGCTCCGATTGCGTACCCACGGTTGCAGCTACTGTCTCCCAGATACAACGACTTACGTCTCTAGTTTAGCGCCACTTACAAAACTCCAGCTCCAGCGAACTATGAAATGCTCCGACTTCTCTTGGACATGACACGACTCAAGAACAATGTATGCTGGAAGTTTGCAGTGATGAAGATGACAAAATTTGGTGTTTAATTCTCAGTCATTGGGGTTTCTTATATAGTAGAGATAAGGCCTCTTGAGACGCGTTTTCCTATCCCTCAAGACAAGAAAATTATGCCACCTTAATCACATTATCCAAACTAAATTGTGTCTAAGAAACGAGTTTTTGTTTAATTTCTTAATGAAATTTTGTTCAAAAAATTAATACCAATTAACTACCGGACCGAACTCGAACCGAGCCGGCCGGATAGACGGCATTGTCCGTGTGTGGTAAACCAAGATCCATAAAAGTCCTCATTCTCGCAAAAATTTCTCATGCCCCTTGGTGCACATCCATAAGTGCAAACTAGGCTCTAAGTCCTATCTCTCGAGTTTTGCGGCACTTCAAAATTTCGAGCTCCGACGAACTACAAGACACTTCAACTTCTCTTCGACATGACATGACTCATAAACAGTGTATGACAAAATTTTGTAGTGGAGAAGTTGAAAAATTCGATGTTTACTTCTCAATTATTGGGGTATTTATATAGTGGGGAGAATGCCTCTTAAGATGCATTTTCCTTTCTCTGAAAACAAGAAAATTAAGCTGCCTTAATCACATTAATTAGCCGACCCTGATCCAAATTTTAGAAACACGTTTTTTGTTAGAAAATGTGACTTGACCTCTAATCTGATTTGGCTGAGTACTAAGTCACCGAGTAATCGGCATGGCTAAGTCACCTGAGCAAAGTCAGCAGGGCAATGTCAGCAGGTTACGTCTGGTGGAATCACCTGAGCTGAGTTCACATTTGGGGCATTTTAGTCAATCTGCTAGCGTGTCTTTATGTCGGCTAGGTCTAGGGTTTTGTGACTATAAATACTCATCTGTTGTAACCTAGAATATTCATAGAAGGAGCAACGTCAATATCAGGAGCAATTGCGTATGCAATTGCGGAGTCTATAAAATCTCCAGTGATAATATATTCTCCTTGTTTCTGCCCATTGACTAGTCGGCATATTGCCGGAAACCACGTTAAATCATGTGTTATTGTTTCTTGTGTGATTTATGCTTTCTCGATTATTCTTGATTATTGCAATCCGTTTTTTATCCCTGATGGTCATGTTATAACAAACTGGTATCAAAGCGACGAGGTTATCATCAATGAATCCAAATCTGTGCAAGTTAGGTTGATTGTCACAAAGGTCGTAATTGATGCTAGGTTCTAGGATTAATGCTAACTTTCCGGCGTGATCAAGATGTATGGGTTAGATGTAGATATTGAGGAATTCATAGGTAGAAACAATTTCAATCTGTGATAAATCAAGATGCGTGCTCTATTGAAGAAATTAGGGCTCTGGGCTCCATTGACAAAATCGGTGGATGGAGGAAACGTTGAGATGGCCAATCTTGAGAAGAAAGCACATTCAATAATTTTGTTGTGCTTGTCTGATGATGTTATCACCGAAGTTGCTAAAGAGGATTCAACAGCAGGGCTGTGGCTGTAGCTTGAGAGTCTGTATATGAAAAAGTCGTTGACCAACAATTTCTTGATGAAACAATATCTGTTCACTTTAAAGATGAATAAAGAAATGCCTCTCATAGATCATCTGGAAAATCTTAACACAATATTGCTTGATTTAAGGTGTATTGGTGTTAAGATCAAAGATGAGGATGCAGCTCTAATTTTGTTGGGATCACTGCCAGCATCATATGAGAATTTTGTGCAGTCTTTTATTGTTGGGAGAGACACATTGTCATTGGAGGATGTTAGGGCATCTCTTCATAATCTAGAGCTAAGGCATAATGCAGCTGGCATAGGTACAGACAATCGGGCTGCTGGTTTGGTTGCTAGTAGCAGTTGGAAAGAGAATGGAAATCCTGAAAAGAACACATTCATGAAGGGTGATTCCAAAGACATTAATGCAAATCTTGTCTGAATCTGAATCTGGAGTGTTGACAAGCAAGTGGAGCTTCATGTCCATACTCAGCTGAGTTTGCAAAACTCTGATGAGAACAGTCAACACTAATCTGGCACTTGGTTGTGCATATGAACCTGAAGAATCAAGAGCTAAATCTGGTGGAACCAAAATCTGGAGGTTAGCTGAGTGAAGGTCTACTGATTTAGTACCCGTTGAGTGAAGGTCAACTGAGTAGTGGAATGTTCAAGTCTGGGAAGTCGGCTGAGTAAAGAGTCAGCGAGGCCATCTGTCAGCAGGGTGGTGTCTGCTGAATCTGTTGAACATGTCTTTGGTGGTTCTACATCTGTGTCTGGAAGTCTCAGTTGAGTGAAGTCAGCTAAGCATCTGGTGAACATGTCTGAGGTGGAGTTCCCATCTGGAGTTAAGTCTCATATGAAGAAGTCTCACCTGAAGTCTGTTATGTTCACATCTGGTCAGCTCAAAATCTAAATCTGCAAATCTGTTTGGTTGAAGTTGAATCTGAAGAACTCGGCTGAGGTGATTACATCTGAATCTGGTAATCACATCTTGTTTGGTGATCAAGTCTGAATCATAATAGCATAGAATCTCATATGAATCTGGGAGGTTCTCATCCGAAGTTGGTTTCTCATCTTGAGTTAACTCTCATCTGGAGGAATCACATCAGTAGATGTTAAGTCTGAAGAAAGAGGAGGAATCTGGTACAGTACATCCGGCATTGACGAATGCATCCGGTAGAGTACATCCGGTTATACATCTGTTTGAACTAAAGTTCAAGTCAAAGGTGGAGATTGTTAGAAAATGTGACTTGACCTCTCATCCGATCCGGCCGAGTACTAAGTCAGTTGAGTAATCAGCAGGGCTAAGTCACCTGAGCAACGTCAGCAGGTTACGTCTGGTGGAATCAGTTGAGCTGAGTTCACATCTAGGGTATTTTGTCAATCTGCTAGCGTGTCTTTATGTCGGCTAGGTCTAGGGTTTTGTGACTATCAATACTCATCTGTTGTAACCTAGAATATTTCCAGAAGCAGCTGCGTCAGTATCAGGAGCAATTGCGTATGCAATTGCAAGTCTATAAAATCTCCAGTGATAATATTTTCTCCTCGTTTACGCCCGTGGACTAGTCGGTATATTGCCGGAAACCACGTTAAATCCTGTGTTATTGTTTCTTGTGTGATTTATGATTTCTTGTTTATTCTTGATTATTGCAATCCGTTTTTGATACCTGACGGTCCTGTTATAACATTTTTGGTTTAATTTCCTAAAAAAATTAGGTTAAAAAATTAATGCCAATGAACTGTAAGAAATGAAAATTGATTATGGTCATTAGTTGCAGTTTAATTATGGCCCGATTTATTATCATCTTTCATTAATGAAGTTATTTATGTGATCTTTCATTAGATCCTTCATTTTGTCATCTCCCTTTAACAAAGTATCAATTACCACTGGTTTATTTATCGTAGTTTAATGTAATTTTCTTGATGGGTGAAAATTAACCGCGGTTTACTAAATTGCAGTATGGGTCCCAAGTTTAGCCCTATAAGTAGCCTGCACACCATCAAGACAGACTCATTCAGTTTTTGGGAATAGACTAGAAGATATCATATTCACTCTCTGAAGGTTTAAAGGTTAGCATAGTAAGAATTTCTTTTTTTTGTGAAGAAACTTGAATTGTAATGGCTGGAGGTATGATCTATTTGATTTATGTCATTATTTCCACTGCAATGTTGTCTCTGTTTTTTTATGTTAGAACTAACATGTGGTGTCAGAGGTTACTCAATTTGTTTGATTCAGTTTATGAATAACTGCGATTGTTGTTTTTAATTTTGTGTTACCGTGGAAAGATGAATAGTGAAATATTATCATGCCAGCATGCGGCAATACATGGCTGGACAATTTGTATGTCACTAAAATGTGCAATTTTCTTTTGTATGGTTATTTTCAGGATAATTTCTATAAAATTGGACATATATTCTAAGTATATGTATGGTATAAGATAATCTAGTTAGAGAGCCTAATTGTATATATTTGTATTGTTTTTCAAGGAAGTGCAATGCATCCATCTGCAAACTCTTTCTGGCCAATCAAATTTTCATATTTTTTATTAATATAATATTGGAATGGCATCTGACAATACATATTCGAAGGTAAATGTTTTATTTTGGTGAGTTTTAAATTACCATATGTGTCATTTTAATATTATATTAATAAAAAAATGGGATGGGTTGAAATGGCGAGTAGGGAATGGAGACTCACTATGTATTTCATGACGCTTGGACATGTCGGCAACCTTCGATCCGCATACCTTTTGCAGGGCATGAGCTCCCACCCGATTACAAGGTGTTAGATTTATTCATTCCTCTTTCCAGAGCGTGGGATGTGCAGTGGGTTCACCGGGTATTCAGGCCATGGGAGTCGGATGCCATTCTGGCGACCACCATAGCCCCTAGTGGGCATCCAGATAGGCGGATTCGACATTATGATTGCAATGGAGTTTATACAGTTCGGTCTGGGTACTTCCTGGCCTTATCACTCTATCAGACATCTTTTGTGACAGGGCCAGCTTCTTCGGGCGGGAAGAGTAAGTGTTGGAGGAGTTGTTGTCAGCTTCCTGTGCAGCCACATATTCAGCATTTCTTGTGGAGGTGCCTGCATGATTGTCTCTCTACTGGCCAGGGATTATAGAGGAGGCAAATGGGGGATGGCCGTTGTCTGGCATGCGGGGAGGGTCTGGAAACTTTACAACATGTACTTTTCGAGTGCGAGATGACAAATAAGCTTTGGCAAGTGTCGCCATTTTATGGGATCTTTGAGCGCTTTCGTTCCGCTTCCTTTGTGGATTTCTTTATGCGATTAGTGGAGGATCAGGGTGTTCAGGGTACCACGAGATTTGTGTGGCTCAGGTGGGAGATTTGGAAGGCGTATTGCTCTGCGGTTTTCGATGATTTGGCTGTTTATGTCTCCGCGGTGTGTACACACTCTCTGGCAGCATCGGCGGAGTATGCAGAGGCTATTGAGGTTTATCGGACGCAGGACCTGCTCCATTCTTTGTCGATAAGTGGGTGCGGCCACCAGAGGGAGTTATAAAGGGCAATGTTGATGCGTCAGTTACTGAGGCAGGAGCAGGGGTTGGAGTCATTTTCCGAGATTCTCATGGGACAGTTCTTTATTTTTTTGAATATCACTTCGATCCAGGAGACTCGGTGGAATATATGGAGTTAAAGGCTATTTCCTTGGCTTTGGAGGAAGTGCGTCATTTGGGGATTCAGCGCCTACAAGTATAGAGCGATTGCTTGGCGTGTGTCTCGAGGCTCCGCAGACCTGTTGAAGATCTTACGGTCCATGGCTGTCTAGTACAAGACTGTTTGGCCATGTTATCTAGTTTCATATATGTTTCCTTGACTTTTATTCGGCGTTTGGGGAATGTCCCTATGCACCTTTTAGCTCGACATGCTTTGTTAGTTTTGACTCGAACATCTTGGGGTACCTCGCCCCCGGTTGATGGCCGCTTGTTTGGCTGATGTTGCTTAATAAAAGTTCTTTTTTCTCAAAAAAAAAAAACCATATGTGTCGTACTAATATTTGCTAATTTTTCAAATAAACAACTTGTTTATGTTAAATTTTATGCGAAATCAAGGATAAGGACACAATCTGGAATATTTTTAAGTAACAGGACAGCTACATATTTTTATAGGGAGAATGACAACTGCATAATTTTTATAGGGAGAATGACAACTGCATAATTTTTATAGCGAGAAGGACAAATAGTAAATCCCGAAAATCAGTGAATCTTCCCAGTGAATCCCGAAAATAGTGAATTTCGACAGTGAATCCCAAAAATCAGTGAATTTCGACACTGAATTTTGAAAATTAGTGAATTTCGATAGTGAATTTCGGCAGTGAATTTAAATAGTGAATTTCAAACGCAAGTGAATTTTGACAGTGGATAAATAGTTTTGTCCTTTATGCAAAATTTTTAAAAGACTGTCATTCTACTCAATTGATGAAATATTTATGTTCTTCCCTCATTCCCCCTAAATTTTATTTGAAATAACATGTCTAACATTTATGGAATACGAAAATATGTTTACTATTTGATGATTATTGTGTTTTCTTTTATTCACGTTTAGTTTGTGGATTAAATAGTGAGATGTACTTTTGTTCATATTATGTCACATTACGGTACTTTGTTTTACACTTGAGAAAACCAAAGCATCTTAAGTGTTTAACGAGTATAAAATATTTTATTACATTTTGTTAGTAATGAAATAATGACATATAATAATCACATTATGAATAGTGATTAAAACAAAATTTAATAATTTTATGGCAATTATTTTATAGGTAGTTATCATACCCCAAAAGGGAGATGACTATTTATAAGAATAATTGAAATAAAATAAGAGATTAAATTTATTTTCTGAGAGTGATTATCTATTTGTCTAAAGGTATAGGTGATTATTCTTGCTTATTTATCTACTAGTTTTATCATTTAGTTAGTAAATTCTATGTTAGTGTGCAACCTTTGCCTAAAGGTAGGTCTTGAATTTACTTTATAATTTGATGGTGTATGCTTCATTGCTTATATTTGTTGTTCTTGGTCATTGCAGTTTTTCCTACTACTGCTTTCTTTGATTCATCTAATGTTCCAATGCTATCTGGTGATAACTATTCTAAGTGGAAAGATCCTGAGCTTTTGACTTTAGGGTGCATGGACCTGGATTTGGCTTTTTGTGTGGACGAACCACCCGTCCCCACGTAATCTAGTACGCCAAGTGATCAGTTGGCTTATGAACGGTGGGAGCAATCTAATCGTCTCAGTTTGATGTTCATAATGTCAAAGGTTCCAAAGGCTGTTAGGGATTCAATCCCCAAGGCCAATCGAATCACAGCATATATTAAAGCAATTGAGGAAGAATTTGTGAGCTCTGATAAGGCTAAGGCCGGCACCCTGATGAAAGACTCTCCATTATGACATATGACAATAGAAAGAGTGTGCACAAGCACATTATGGAAATGAGGGACATTGCTGCTAAGCTGGGTGCCCTGGATATTGAGATTTCTGAATCATTCTTGGTGCATTTCATTATGAACTCTCTTCCCTCTGAGTTTGGGCCGTTTAAGATCTCTTACAACGCACATAAAGAAAAATGGTCTCTTAATAATTGCTTGACCATGTGTGTTCAAGACGAAGAGAGGTTGAAGCATGAGACTCTGGAAAGTGCCCATTTTTTGTCTCATGTCAAAAGAAATGCCAAAGGAAAGGCAAACATGTGCTTGTCAAGAAAAATGACATGAAGGACAATTGTCGTTTCTATAGAATGGCAGGTCACCAGAGGAAAGATTTCCCTATGTTCAAGGAACGGCGTGCCAAGAAAGGTAATCTCAATTTTGTGTGTTATGAATCTCATTTTACTGAGGTTTCTGACAATACTTGGTGGGTTGATTCTAGTTGTTCAATTCATATTGCCAAAACTATGCAGGGCTTCCTAAACATGTGAAGACCCGTTAGGAAGTGAGCAGAGCATCTATTCTGGAAACCAGATGCGCTCTGCAGTGGAAGGAGTGGGAACTTACAGACTCATTTTGAGATCTAGTTTTCATTTGGATTTGGAAAACACTTTTTATGTACCGTCTTATTCCAGAAATTTAGTTTCTTTGTCAAGATTATCACATTTGGTTTTGGATTTAATTTCCATGGTTCTGTTGACTTTCTAAAATATAATAAAATTGTTGGTTCTCGAATTTTAGATGGCTTATTTAAATTTGAGCTAGACCCCATGTGTGAGAATAAACTTCTATCCTTGCATACTGTTAATTCTACCATTAAGTGGTGTATTGTCGATGAGAATTCATCTAGACTTTGACATACGAGATTGGGTCATATCGCGATCGATAGAATTAAAAGGTTGGTGAATGATGGAATTTTGACATCTCTTGATTTTACGGACTTCGGGACTTATGTGGATTGCATCAAGGGAAAGCAAACCAACATTTCCACTAAAGGTGCCAAAAGAAGTTCTCAACTACTATAGATTATACACATTGACATTTGTGGACCATTTCATTACCCCTGCCTGAATGGTCAAAGATAGTTCAAGGTATATGTATCTCTATCTTCTATTTGAGAAATATGAGGCAGTAGATGTCTTTAAGGTATTTGTTATGACGGATCGATCAAGAAGTGATAGTGATTTTGAGTAAAGATAATCAATTAACAAGTAAAAACAAACACAGAAACAAGATGAACACAGATTTAACGTGGTTTCCGGTAATGTAGCGACTACTGTTAGGAAATCTACGCGGGAACGCAGCGGAATTTAAAATTTATTTCCTATCGACCCAAGATTGACTTCTTTTAAGCAATAAACAAACAAGTAGTAGACGGTGGTTACCTTGGTTGATCTAAAAGATCGACGTTTTGACCGTCTAAGGAGAGTAGTTCTGCATAGAGCCGCCCAAGTGTTCGGCCTCTACCGCTAGTCCACACGAGCACCCCGCCGGAATCCCATCATGGATAGCTATTGGAAAACTCCAGTTGCTAGACCGGCCCTTTTCCGCTCTCTCCAACTCTCTAAAAGATGCTCTCTATTTTACACAAGAACTATGAGCTCTTGCAATTGTGATATGCAAAAGAGCTTGACACCCACCTCTTTTTATAATGGATGTGGCGCCCCAAATAGAGTAGAGGAGAAGAAAATATTTTCCCAATAAAATAAGAAAAATACAATTGATTGATTTATCTAATTTATTATAATATCTTATATTAAATAAATCTAGGATATTGTCAATATCTTATATTGAATATTCCCAAGATATTGTCAATATCTTATATTGACAATATTTATCTTTTATTATATTACCATAAATTAATTTACACATGTGTATATATCACATATATATATTACACAAATAAATCTATTAATATATATATCTTGAAAACAAATGTGCACAAGCACATTCCTAGTGCAAGTCACGCATGTGACTATATATATTTAATAATTAATATCTTATATTAATATATGGTAACACCATTAATTAAATTGCACAATCCAAGTGTATCTTATACACTCCAAAATTGCGCCACCTTTAGCCATAAATTGGCATCCGGAATATTCTTTAATTAATATAATTAATATCTTGTATTTTATTTATTCATAATAAATAAATACCACCATATTAATTTACCACTATAACCTTTATAGTCTCGAGATAAACTTTCCTTATTTGGTTATCATCTATAACCACATTTTAATCCGGCTAGATGTTCTTATGTGTGTGACCCGATAGGCTTCCGAATATGTTGGCCGTAGACACAAAGTGCAAATTACGAAAATGCCCTTCATGCCTAACGATCACGGGATAGCGCCTAGCAACACACCGTGACCCCCAATCATCGGAAGAGTCAAATGCAATGACTACTACCTTTCATGTGAAACAGTTACCGTGTAATTTACAATCCTATCGCCGTAATAATATCCATACGGTCGTTAGTCGAGTGTCAAAACATCAACGACCGTATCTTATAATCTGGATATCATGCTCTCTCGAAGTAACTCGTTTACTCCCACTTTGCAAAGATTTACGAGAGTTAGACATTCCGTATAAGAAGGCCATTTCGGAAATTCGATCCCAATCATAGGATACGCGATTCCCGGACGACCAATCATGTATACTCGCATGCTTCAATATCATACCCAATCACTACCGCATGATCGCCCCATGGCTAGGGGAAACCTCAATAGTGTCAAAGCATGACAATCCACACCGTGATGCCATGAAGACTCCGGTCCTAAGGATAATTACACAACCGGCACATAGTGTGACACTTATCCGTGTAAGTGGGTCAGTCTAACGTACGCATTCTCTAATACACGTCCACGTACAGTCCAAGTGTCTCTACACTTCGATAGACGAGATCTATCCATGCCCTAAAGACAGAAGACATCTAATACGTGCTAGCCTGTTCATACTATCAATGCCCTGTTTAATAGTACATCAGCCAAGAGACATTTAAGTATCAAACTTGTTAAAGTGATTAGAGATCTCATCAACTATAATCGCCTATCATGGTTTCTCTATCACAGTTTAATACTAAGGACGTTATCATATAACAATTCATAATTGGTTCTTTAAAAGAACAAATATATGACAACAGAAAAGCCATTTAATATATGAATAAACATAAAGAAATAGTAGAAATGATCCGACCCGGTCGGATCCGGTCCAACCCGATTGGGTTTAGGACAATATTTCAACAATCTCCCACTTGGCCTAAAACTAATCACTCGTACACACGAGACCAAGTTAAAAAGAATCTCTTGCAATACTCGCAACCAGCTCTAGCCTTAAACATATCGCTATCCAATGGGGACTCAGACTATCTTCATACCATGCTCCAAATGACCAAGTCAAAGGAACTGCCTCAACACACACACGAATCTCTGACGAGACCCTGGTCCTTGCTCCAAGCAATGAATCCACTTACTATATCAACTATATAGAAAAGGTGGAAGAACCGTACAAGGTTCAAGAATGAACCTTCTAGATCCATGTACTACTCCCGCTGCGCCTCTAAGGCACTACCGTGTTTTGGCTAAGTTGTAGAGTTTACAGTGACCCATAGGCTAGAACATTTCCAGCTCACTGTATCACTTAATCAAAGTGACTGCAAACCCAGACTGTAGCTCCCACTCGCCTTCATAAGACTTAGGATATACGTCGTATAACTATATTTATTCGCTTCCAAGTTTCGATAAATTAGGAAACCATCCTTAACTTGTTTAAGGATAATCTCGACATTCACCAGGTTCATTTTCATACTCGCTCATGACTCTTCATGAAGCATGAACATCTGACATAACTTTTATGATGGTTCCTATCGCAGTAACAAAAGTAACCTTCCATAAGCATCATCTTTCACCTTATCTTTAGGACTAGCATCCTAACATAGATAGATCTTCAGGGCACCAGCTAACAGCATCCCCGTCGCGATCTATGCTAAACTCTTTTAGCATCACATCTAAATAGGTAAACAATAATCTAACAGCAGTTAAATCTATCACTATAGATTCTCATTTCTAAAATAAGAACTGCTAATCCAAGTGCTTTCGTAAGACCTTGAACTACCAAACATTAATTGACTGTGACATAGGGTGATAATTCTCGAGAGAGATATCCAATACCTTACTCAAAAATCGTAACACACTCCCACTATCCATATTGCACATGGGGCATATTCTTCTTTTGACTAAATTCAAACTCCTTTGATTATCAAACAAAGAAATTGTCTAGAGAAACTTGTTTGAGTCCATAAATGAATCTCGTGGGCTTACATATCATGTTATCGTCTATGAACCTCGAGCTTTCTGCCCAACGTCTTCAACACTATCATATAGCCATGATACGAAGTTATAACAAGCATTATCTGAATAGAACTGGGCACAGCTGGCAGCATAAAGATAATTACAAGGTTTACACCTCATACCCTTCAGCCGTCACTATAGCCTTATGGTAATCATATTAGTATCCATGTCAGCCTTCCAGGGACACTCCCCTTAGGTAAGACAAACTAGGTTCATAACCTGGTTGTCACTGATGGAATCTAATTCAGATATTATGGCTCCTGGCCATATCTCTCAATCTTGCCTTTCAAACATTCCTTCATAAGTCGTGAGATATTCATTCTTCAAGATGAACGTACCTGCAACCCTTTCAGGCTTGAGGTTATCTACAGACTTACAGAACTTTTGTGTGCACTGAGCAATATTCTACACCTCATCGCTATGTGGCGTCTGCTCACGTTCCTATGGTTGAATATATCTTTGTGGTTCTCAAACTCTTTTGAGATCTGATTCACTCCCACTGTTTCTTTTGGAAGAAACACTTCCTTTAGAAGACAGCATGTTTGGGGACAAACATTTTACTCTGCGGACAAGTAAATAATATCAAGCGTACTTGCTAAGATATTCCACAAAGTTGCATATGTCGTACTAGGCTCCAAGCCTTTCTGACTTTACCTATGACAACTTCAAATCATCGGTTAAGATAGATTCGACATTATCATCTTCCATATCTAATATGGAATTTATTCAACCTTTATTATTTGGGACTCGGTTAAGTATAAGGGCACTATCCCGAAACGGGTAAGGGATACTTCGCATGGCTTGCATCACACCTCTATCATATAAAGTGTTGTTTCCATTTTGGGAACACAATCTAATCTGTATCCCAAAGATGGTATCCTTCAAGGGTGAATCTTATTCCTTTTAAGACGACTTCTGAAACACCCTTCAGGTATTAATTACTTCAATCCAATTGAAGATTAATTCCTAAGTAGATCATCAATCTCATATTCGTTCTAGCTCGAACTTTTCGGGCTTTCCGAATTGTCGTACTTCAATAAATAAATTCAACTATTTCTAAAATAGTCATAAAGATTAATAAACATTTATTTGTGGCATTAATTGTCATAAGCCAACGAACATCGGTATGTTTTGGCTTTAGACAATTTTTCTAGATTTTATAACCTTTTCATAAAAGGGTATTTTAGTCTTCTTTAGATAAGATACGTATTACCCACATGATTCATAATCATATGGTTCAACATCATCAGAATGACGTTTAGTTACACGTTTTCCTTCCAGAGAGACTATGTCTAGAACAACCATAAATTTTAAGGATGACAGCCATACAAATATTTAGTTGAGATCTCATCACATATATCAACTATATAATGACATCAATCTAGTATGTTAGATTCAGTGACCTTCCAACTTTATCGGAATAACATTTATTCTTTACAATTGAATATGTCTACTAAATCCTAACAAATAACTGAAAGTATGTTCTTCATAAGAACCGGAGAATAATAACATTTTTTAGTTCCCTTATCAGTTTACTAGATCCAGAATATGGTAAGTGTTACAACGTTTGCTTCACCTTCCATATTTGTATTTAATCTTTCTAATTTAATCACACTCGTAAGATATCATATATCTAAGAGTTGACTTGAACTTAGATAGATTTATCACAACTGACTTGCCTATAATAGAAACTTCAATAAGTTCTCTATTTAAGCACATGCCCTAACTTTTCCTTTTCAACCCTTTTAAGCACTTGAAAAATGTTTCTTAGTGTAGTCTTCATAAGACTTAAGAAAGATCACAAGAGCTATGTCTTTGATTTCATTTCATAAAGAAAATCTAAAGTTTATTAAATAGTTTATTTAACCTTTTGAATCGTATTCAAAACATTGACTATTTAATTAACCTTTAAGCAATGATAGAATTAAGTCGATACTTAAATCTTATAATTTTGAAAACAACCTTTCCAAAATTAGATGTGGTCATTCTTATCCAACGTTTGAATTAATTGTCATCGTATGACTGAATGCTCATCTTGGATCGTATCCAATATATGACTAATTTGTTGAAACATATTTCAAATGATTTAATCATATCATGAGCTTCCGCTTTCATTAATAATTAAAGTCTTGGAACACTGCATCAATTATGTAATCTCCTTGTCTCTAACTACTATAACGGGATCTCTCGTGTCATTGCTTATTTTAAAAGGATTAAAATTACTTAACCATATTTGAGAACTTTTCTCAAAAGGTAACAGTCATAATTTGGATTTACTAATCGAGAATAAAACATAAATATAAAATTTGCTAAAACTACAACATAAAAATGAAAATAAATGAGTGTTGCTGTTTATACATGCAAAATCAAAAATGATCTTTTGGTTTATGATTTTGCTCCCACTAGTCAACTACTTCCAATTGACTTTCAAGAATTATTAATTTCTTTAGTGGACAAGATCCCACTAAACTACCGCGACCCCCGCTTTGGCTGGTGGGCAGAAAATAGCCTAATAGGTAGACAACCCTTTGTCAATCGTATCTTATACGACTCTTGTTGTTTGACTAGTCAACTCTTTGACAATTTTCATCTCATGAAGTAGTCAAACCCTTGCCTCTAAAATCCAAACGACCCCGCTTTGGCTGGTGGCCGAGAGAATTCTTAGTCAAGTCATAACCCCAATATTCATGAGATCTCATACGATCATATCTCGATAATAACGATATACCCGAGGTAACCCCCTGCTTTGGCTGATGAGTTGGATCCGAACAAGGGCTCTTCACCGTCATTATAATATGGGGAGGCAATTTCAACTTGATTCTTTTGAGGTGGAAGTATTTACGTAAATTAATTCACTTAATTAATTTTAATTATGGTCTCATCATAAATATGTCTATCTCTATAAACATACATCCTACACATTTATCTAGATCGTGCCTAGTCATGCATCTATCGTATCATATAAAATAAATACAAGCACAAAATAAATAAATGCGTAAAGTAACCGGTATGATCATGGACTTTTCCTTGGTGCGGTTTCGAATACAAACTGACGAAACCGCGGGTCACAATCTAAGGGTAGCTGCAACCGCCAATAGGATCTTTAATGCTCCATTCTCCAATGGGATCTTTATTTTCGTCTCTTTCTTTGGTCTCCATCTTCGCTCCATTCTTGTTACATTTAATTCTATCGAATAAAATAAATACACCCGCCGCACACGGGAGGGAGCTAACGGAATGGGATAAATGCAGAAAATAAACTAGGTCACGTTCTTCATAACGGCCTAGGACAATTTTTAAACCAACAGAAAAATTAAATCATTCACATCTATCCTATCGGTCTAGTCCATGATCAAACCGAGTCCATATAATCATATTATATCTACTATATCTAATCCATACAATAAAATCTTTTGAAAAAGATAAAATTAAAATTTAACTACTTGCGTCTTAATTAATCAATTAACATTTAATCTATTAAATAATTTTATCCAATCAATTAACTAATTAACATTTAATTAATTAAATGATTTTAATCGAAATAAAATTAACGATTAATTTTAAACGATTTTAATTTTAATTTTAATTAATTAGAACTATTCCAAAATAAATCAAAATTAAAATTATTTCTCTTTTGTTTCTTTCCTTTTGATTCGTAATCAAAAGGGATGCATTTGGTTTCCTAAACCAAATTTGGCTTAGGCCTGGCCAATTTTCAAAATCAAAATTTTGGAAGTGGCCTAGGCCTAGGCCTTTTACAAATCAAATATTTTGAAAAAGGGCCTAGGCCTATTCCAAATCAAATATTTGGAAAGGCCAAATAATTTTGGTTTAGGCTTGGCCACTTTCCAAAATCAAAATTTTGGAAGTGGCCTAGGCCTAGGCCTTTTCCAAATCAAATATTTGGAAAGGGCCTAGCCTATTCCAAACAAAGTTTGGAAAGACCATTATTATTTTAATGCCATGTGGCATCCCAATGGCCAAACTATTTGAACCATTGGTTAGCCATATGACACAACTAAACAAAACGAATTACCAATCACAACCATGAACCATATAGAAAAACAAAATACACAAAACAAAAAGAAAGAGGCCCGCCAAGCCGCCGACAGCCATAAGGCTGCCGCCGGACGGTGGTGGTGCCGCCGCCAGTCGGCCGAGCACCACCCGATCCCTTTTTTTTCTTTTCGTATCGCTTTTGCAAATCTAAAATCTTTCATCTTTTAATTACGTGATTTAAACGATAAAATTAACTACGCATAATAACATGCTTATTGCTTAAGCTCGAAGCTCTCTCTGATACCACTGTTAGGAAATCTACGCGGGAACGCAGCGGAATTTAAAAATTTATTTCCTATCGACCCAATATCGACTTCGTTTAAGCAATAAACAAACAAGTAGTAGACGGTGGTTACCTTGGTTGATCTAAAAGATCGACGCTTTGACCGTCTAAGGAGAGTAGTTCTGCATGGAGCCGCCCAAGTGTTCGGCCTCTACCGCTAGTCCACACGAACAGCCCGCCGGAATCCCATCATGGATTGCTATTGGAAAACTCCGGTTGCTAGACCGCCCTTTTCCCTCTCTCCAACTCTCTAAAAGATGCTCTCTATTTTACACAAGAACTATGAGCTCTTGCAATTGTGATGTTCAAAAGAGCTTGACACCCACCTCCTTTTATAATGGATGTGGCGCCCCAAATACAGTGGAGGAGAAGAAAACATTTTCCCAATAAAATAAGGAAAATATAATTGATTGATTTATCTCATTTATTATAATATATTATATTAAATAAATCTAGGATATTGTCAATATCTTATATTGAATATTTCCAAGATATTGTCAATATCTTATATTGACAATATTTATTTTTTATTATATTACCATAAATCAATTTACACATGTGTATATATCACATATATATATTACACAAATAAATCTATTAATATATATATCTTGAAAACAAATGTGCACAAGCACATTCCAAGTGCAAGTCACGCATGTGACTATATATATTTAATAATTAATATCTTATATTAATATATGGTAACACCATTAATTAAATTGCACAATCCAAGTGTATCTTATACACTAATAAGTTATGCCACCTTTAGCCATAAATTGGCTTCCGGAATATTCTTTAATTAATATAATTAATATCTTGTATTTAATTTATTCATAATAAATAAATACCACCATATTAATTTACCACTATAACCTTTATAGTCTCGAGATAAACTTTCCTTATTTGGTTATCATCTATAACCACATTTTAATCCGCTAGATGTTCTTATGTGTGTGACCCGACAGGCTTCCGAATATGTTGGCCGTAGACACAAAGTGCAAATTACAAAAATGCCCTTCATGCCTAACGATCACGGGATAGCGTCTAGCAACACACCGTGACCCCCAATCATCGGAAGAGTCAAATGCAATGACTACTACCTTTCATGTGAAACAGTTACCGTGTAACTTACAATCCTATCGCTGTAATAATATCCATACGGTCGTACGTCGAGTGTCAAACATTAATGACCGTATCTTATAATCTGGATATCAAGCTCTCTCGAAGTAACACATTTACTCCCACTTTGCAAAGATTCACGAGAGTTAGACATTCCTTATAAGAAGGCCATTTCGGATATTCGATCCCAATCATAGGATACGCGATTCCCGGACGACCAATCATGTATACTCCGCATGCTTCAATATCATACCCAATCACTACCGCATGATCGCCCCATGGCTAGGGGAAACCTCAATAGTGCCAAAGCATGACAATCCACACCGTGATGCCATGAAGACTCCGGTCCTAAGGATAATTACACAACCGTCACATAGTGTGATACTTATCCGTGTAAGTGGGTCAGTCTAACGTCGCATTCTCTAATACACGTCCACGTACAGTCCAAGTGTCTCTACACTTCGATAGACGAGATCTATCCCTGCCCTAAAGACAGAAGACATCTAATACGTGCTAGCCTGTTCATACTATCAATGCCCTGTTTAATAGTACATCAGCCTAGAGACATTTAAGTATCAAAATTGTTAAAGTGATTAGAGATCTCATCAACCATAATCGCCTATCATGGTTTCTCTAGCACAGTTTATTACTAAGGACGTTATCATATAACAATTCATAATTGGTTCTTTAAAAGAACAAATATATGACAACAGAAAAGCCATTTAATATATGTATAAACATAAAGAAATAGTAGAAATGATCCGACCCGGTCGGATCCTGTCCAACCCGATTGGGTTTAGGACACTATTTAAACAACTACTCCACGGACAAACGAGAATATTTATTATCACATGAAAGTTACATCAAGTTACAATTAATACATACGGTATTTATAGCCTTAGGAATCCAACCCTAACCGACTAAACAGCCAAACCAAGTAATAACTGAAATACCCCAGAAGTAACCTTATCCAAAACCGAAAACCATGCAGACGTGTTCCCCAAGTAATGCCGAGAACCAACTCTGCAGCCTCCAACAGATGATCAATCTCGACCTCCTTCAGCAGAACACCAGACTCAGTAGACACCTTTGTGCTCTGCTGACCACAACAGTTTCCCTAGACTCTGCTGACTATCACACGCATAAGACAAACTCAGCAGCATAGTTTAAGTCACCAGTACAAATATCCACATTGACTTCAACTTCATGCAGGCTGACTAGATGCACAACCAAGTGCCATATTTCCTCCTTTGTCTTCAGATATGAATACCTCAGCAGACCCCCATCTTCAGCTGAGTATTCCCAGAATCAGATTAACAGCTTTGGATATTCAACAAGTCCATACTTAACTGAAACTTGCCCCTTGGAACTAGTTTAGTGAACATATCAGCAGGATTGACATCAGTGCTGATCTTCTCCACTTTGACCCTCCTCTTATTCCTCAGAATATGGTACCTGACATCAATGTGCATGGTTCTTTCATGATGAACCTGATCCTTAGCCAAACATATTGCACTGAGACTGTCACAATACACCCTGGCTTGATCTTGATGCAGACTCAGATAATTGACTAGCCCTTTTAACCAGATTGCTTCCTTTGCTGCTTTTGTCATTGCCATGTATTCTGCTTTAGTAGTAGATAATGTCACTGTACCCTGTAAAGTTGCCTTCCAACTTACTACAGAACCACCCAAAGTAAACACATACCCAGTTATAGTCTCCTGCTATCCACATCAGCAACATAATCAGAATCACAGCACCCTATGACAAAACATTGAGTACCACCTCTATAAATAAGTCCAATATCAGATGTACCCCTAAGGTACCTAAATATCCTTTTTACTACTTTCTAGTGTTCCTTTCCAGGTTAAGCCATAAACCTGCTGACAACACTGACTGCCAGAGCCAAATCAGGCCAAGTACAGACCATGACATACAGTAAAATTACCACTGCACTAGTATATGGAACCCTTGACATGTATTCTTCCTCTTCAGCTGGCTGTGGAGCAAACACTGCAGATAGATGTAGATTTGGTGCCATAGGAGTATCTATAGGTTTGGCTATTGACATGCCAAACCTGGATAGTATCTTTTCAATATATCCCTGCTGAGACGGGAACAACTTCCCCTGCTTCCTATCTCTAAAGATTTCGATCCCCAGAATTTTCTTTGCATTCCCCAAATCCTTCATCTCAAATTCAGCCTTGAGCAGATTCTTCAGATTTTGAATATCAGACTTGTTCACAGCAGCTATCAGCATATCATACACATACAAAACCAGATAGATGATTGAACCATCCTTCAACTTGTTGTGATAAACACAGCAATCATGTGGACTCATGGTATAACCCTGCTGAATCATAACTATCAAACTTCTTATACCACTGTCTTGGGGCCTGCTTAAGTTCATACAATGAATTCTTCAACTTGCAAACATATCCTTCCTTGCCAGAAACTTGGAAAACCTCTGACTGAGTCATATATATTTCCTTATCTACAACTTCATGTAGAAAGGCTGTCTTCACATCTAATTGCTCAAGTTCAAGATTCTGATGTGCCACTATTGCTAACAGCACCCTGATGGTTGTGTGTCTGACCACTGAGAAAATATATCTTCATAGTCTACCCCCTCTTTCTGACTGAACCCTCTTGCAACTAAACATGCCTTATATCTGATGTCCTCGGCAAATGTCATTCCTTCCTTTTTCTTGAAGATCTATTTGCAGCTGACCACCCTTCTATCTTGTGGTTGTTTGACTAGATCTCAAGTCTCATTCTTCTGAAGTGACTCCATTTCTTCTCTCATGGCAACAAGCCATTGGGATGCCTCAAAACAAGCCATAGATTCCCTGTAAGTGTTTGGTTCAAACCCATCCACTTCTTCAGCTACCTGTAGTACATATCCAACCATATTCTCCTAAAACCCATATCTCCTTGTGGGTTTGATATTGGTCTTCCTTGCTCTATTGAGAGCTATACCCTGCTGACCAACATCAGCTGTTTGATTATCTGATGACCATTGTTCAGCAGACTGGCTTGGATTCAGTTCTGGATCTACTGAGTGCTGACTGTCCTCTGCCAAGTCTTTTAATTCAGTAGACTCTACTTGAAGCTCCACCTGTTTGTCAACCTTCTCTGTTCCAGATCCAATTTCAGATTCAGATATGGCCCTCACAGATGAGTTGAGCATCAAAGACTACAGTTTTGCTGAGTATAACCCTATTCTCACCGATGACCAGATTTTATACCCTTTTACTCCATCTCCATATCCAACAAACACTCCTTTCTTGGCTCTAGGATCCAGTTTACCTTCACTGACATGATAGTAGACTGTGCTTCTAGAAACCCTTAGACCAGAGTAGTTTGCTGACTTTCCTGACCAAATCTCAAGTGGTGTTTTGAGCTTGATCCCAATGTGAGGCCCTATGTTGATTAAGTAGCATGCTGTGTTAACATCCTATGCCCAAAATATTCTTCCCAGACCAGAATTAGAGAGCATGCACCTTGCCCTCTCCAGAAGAGTTTGATTCATTCTTTCTGCAACTCCATTCTGTTGTGGAGTATCTCTGACAGTGTGGTGCCTCACAATGTCTTCATTCTTGAAAAATTCATCAAACTCAGACCAACAGAATTCCAGTCCATTAGCAGTTCTAAGTCTCTTGATCTTCTTCCTTGTCTAATTCTCAACCAGTGCCTTCCACTGCTTGAAGTGCTTGAATGATTCACTCTTGTGCTTTATTATAATTACCCAAACCATCATTGAATAATAAAGACACAAAGTACCTGTGACCACCCAGTGACTCCACCCTTGAAGGTCCCCAACAATCAGAATGGACATAATCAAGTGTCCTTTTTGTGATGTGAATTGATTTTGGGAATTTGCTCCTATGTAGCTTCCCAAACACACAACGTTCACAATATTCCAGCTCCTTGAACTTATGTCCCCCAAGTAGATCAGACTTAGACATAATTTGCATCCCTTTTTCACCCATATGGCCTAATCTCATATGCCACAACTTAGTTAGCTGTGACTGGTGAACTTCTGATGATGCTACAGTGACAGAACCTGATACAGTACACCCTTTTAAGGTATACAATGTCCCCTGTCTGATACCCTTTAGAATCACAACTGAACCCTTATAGACATTCACCACTCCACCTTCACCCCTGAACTTAAATCCTTTGCTGTCTAGAAGAATAAGTGATATCAAATTCTTGGTTATTTGTGGAACATGCCTAACCTCATTCAGTGTACAGAATTTACCATCATGTGTCCTCAATTGAACAGATCCAATCCTAACTATTTTGATGACCTTGCTGTTATTCATTGCAATATGGCCTCCATCCACCTACTGATAAGTTGAAAACCACTCCCTGTTTTGACACACATGATAAGATGCCCAGTGTGCAAAATCCATACATCTCTGTGCCTGCTGACTCTGAAACTTTTAAGGCCAGATCTTCTTCAGAGTTGGTGTCTTGTTCTACCAATGCAACATTACCCTGCTGCTTCTTTCTTTTTGGACATTCATTTTTCCACTGTCCCTGCTCCTTGCAGTAATTACAGATATCCTTAGCTTTAGGTCCCTTGGAAGTTCTCTTGGATTTCTTCTTTTTAGAATTTCCTTGACCTCTGCTGATTCCACTAGCCACCAATCAAGTAGACTGATTGTCTGTCCCAGAACAAGATGCCTTATGGCGTAGCTCTCGAGCATGGAGTGATGATCTTACATCCTCCAATGACACTGAGTCCTTCCCAACAATAAAGGATTGCACAAAGTTCTCATATGATGCAGGCAATGATCTAAGTAGGATCAATGATGCATCAACATCTTCAATCTTCACATCAACATTCCTTAGGTCAAGAAATATTGTGTTAGCTGATCTAGATGATCCCT
Source organism: Gentiana dahurica var. dahurica (assembly GCA_024500145.1). Classification (NCBI taxonomy): domain Eukaryota; kingdom Viridiplantae; phylum Streptophyta; class Magnoliopsida; order Gentianales; family Gentianaceae; genus Gentiana; species Gentiana dahurica. The sequence continues at coordinate 79,537,655 of CM044906.1, read as the reverse complement.
CGATGAGTTCCCTCATGCATCCTTAGGCTGAAAAGACATTGTTTCAATAACAACTTGTTGATTAGGGACTATGTCATATACATACTCTCAAGCTTGGCCCACGGCTTCTCTACTGTGTTCTTTTCAGCAACCTCTGTGATATTATCATCTGACAAGCACAACATAATTGTTGAATGTGCTTTCTCCTCCAGACTGGCTCTCTCAGCAGCACTTCTTTTTGTTGATTTAGACAAGGGACCCCAAATCCCTGTTGCTTCAACAAAGCACGCATCTTGATCTGCCATAGACTAAAACTGTTTCTTCTTGTAAACTTGTCAATCTTGATGTTTAAAGCAGACATCTTTCCCACCAGAAAAGCTTGCGTAGATCTCAAATCCTAGCGTCAATTATAACCTTGGTGCCAATCTACCTTGCTTAAAACAGATAAACAGATTTCTTGATGAACCTGGACGCTCCGATACCAGTTTGTTATGACGGATAGATCAAGAAATGATGGTGATTGTGAGATAAACAATTAACAAGTAAACAAATATAGAAACAAGAAGAACACAGATTTAACGTGATTTTTGGAAATGTGCCGACTACTCCACAGTCAAACGAGGATATTTATTATCACGAGAAAGTTACATCAACTTACAATTAATGCAGACGGTATTTATAGCCTTGGGAATTCAACACTAACCGACTAAACAGCCAAACCAGGTAATGACTGAAATGCCCCAGAAGTAACCTTATCCAAAACCAAAATCCATAAAGACGTGTTTCCCAAGTAATGTTGAGAACCAACTCAGTAGCCTCCAGAAGATGATCACTCTACTGACCTCCTTCAGCAGAACACCAGAATCAGTAGACACCTTCGTGCTCTGCTGACCACCACAGTTGCCCTAGACTCTGCTGAGTTTCACATTCAGCAGACCAAACTCAGCAGCATAGTTTAAGACACCATTACAGTATTCAAGGCAGAAGTGGAGAAACAAAAGGAAAGAAAAATTAGGATCGTTCGATCTGACAGGGTGGTGAATATTTTGGTGGGTTCAAGGTAAAAGGGAAAGCTCCTGGTCCATTTGCTAAGTTCCTTAGTGATGAAGTCATCATTGCACAAGTTATAATTCCTGACACACCTCAACAAAATGGTGTTGTTGAAAGAAGGAACCGTACTATTATGGACATGGTAAGGAGCATGATTAGCAATTCAAAGTTACCTATATCCTTATGGAGTGAAGCACTAAAAACCGCAATTTATATTCTAAATAGGGTTCTGACTAAAGCAATTTCTAAGACTCCATTTGAAATTTGGTGTGGCTGGAAACCTAGTTTGAGACATTTACACGTATGAGGTTGTCCAGCTGAAGTAAGGGTTTACAACCCGCTCCTTAAGAAGTTGGATGAAAGAACCACAAGCGGTTTCTTTATTGGTTATGCTATGAACTCAAAGGTTATAAGTTTTATTGTCCTTCTCATACTCCTAAAGTTTTTGAATCTAGAGTTGTTAAGTTTCTTGAAGATCATGATGTTAGAGGGAGTAACCTGCCTCGCATGGTGGATTTTGAAGAAGTGAGGGAATCGTCTACGACACCCTTACCTGTTGAAATGTTGATTGTACCTCAATCTAATCCATTGGATTCTATTGAGGATCAACCAACGCAACAACAACCAATTGAGGAGGCATTTGAAGAATCACCTATATTTGATAATCCTAATGTTCATGATGCACCTAGAGAAGTGGTAGTGCGTAGATCTTCGAGACCTAGAAATCCAGCAATTTCTAGTGACTATATTTTATACCTCCAAGAGTCCAAATTCGATGTTGGACCTAAGGATGATCCTATAATGTTTTCTGAGGCAATGAGTGGAGAATTCATATTATGGTATGATGTCATGAAAGAAGAGATGGAATCAATGGCTAAGAATAATGTTTGGGATCTAGTCCCTTTACCAGAAGGAGCCTCTGTTGTTGGAAATAAATGGGTCTTTAAGACCAAAAGAGACTCAACTGGTAATGTGGAACATATAAATCTAGACGTGTTTCCAAGGGTTTCACTCAGAAAGAAGGCATTGATTACCATGAAACCTTTTCTCTAGTGTCTAAGAAGGATTAATTTTGAATAATCATGGCCTTAGTACCTCATTTTGATTTCGAGCTACATCAAATGGATGTGAAAACGGCTTTTCTAAATGGGGATCTTGAGGAAGAGGTATAAATGTGTCAACCCAAGGGCTTTAATGATTGGAATATGACAAGCTTGCTTGTCGTTTGAGGAAATCTATATATGGGCTAAAACAAGCTTCCAGACGATGGTATATCAAATTTCACAATGTTATCTCTTCATTTGGTTTTGTTGAGAATATCGTTGATCAGTGTATATACCTTAAAGTAAGTGGAACCAAATATATATTCTTAGTCATGTATGTAGATGACATTTTGTTGGCAAGTAGTGATTTGGGGTTATTGCATCAAACTGAGCAATTCCTTGTCCAGAATTTTGAAATGAAGGATATGGGTGAAGCATCTTATGTCATTGTCACAGAGATAGGTCCAAAAAGACGTTAGGTCTATCTCAGTTGGCCTACATTGAAAAGGTTTTGGATAGATTTGGGATGCAAAATTATTCACCCCTTGCAGCTCTCATTGTCAAAGGCAAAAAATTTACTGTGACTTAGTGTCCGAAAAATGCATTGGAGATGAATCATATGAAGGAGATTCCATCTGATTCACTTGTTGGGAGTCTTATGTATGCAATGGTTTGTATCAGACCAGATATTTCATTTGCAGTAGACGTGTTAGGCATATGTCAAAGTAATCCTGGCTTGGAGTTGGAAAGTTGCTAAGAGGGTTCTTAGATTTTTCCAAGGGACCAAGGATTTCAAGCTCACATACAAGAATTCTGACCTTTTGGAAATAGTCAGATACTCGGATTCTGATTTGGTTAGATGCAAAGATTCTGGAAAGTCTACTTCAGGATACATATTCTTTTTTCCTAGAGGAGCGGTGTCTTGGAGAAGCATTAAGAAGACTAATGTTGCAACATCCATGATGGAAGCAGAATTTTTTGCGTGTTATGAAGAACTTCACAGGCATTATGGTTGAGGAATTTCCTCACTGGCCTTAAGGTGGTCGATCGTGTGGATAGGCCTTTATGAATATTTTATGACAACTCGGCTGCTATATATTTTTCAAAGAACAATATGAGTGGGAGCCGTAGTAAACACATCGACATTAAATATATGAAAGTCAGAGATCATGTTTAGAGGCGAGATATCTCTATTGAGCATGCTAGCATCACTATGATGATTCCTGATCCTATGACTATGGGATTGTCGGCCAATGTATTTAAGGATCATGTAATCAGTATGGGGCTCATTAGATGTTTGTAGATTCACTATTTATGATTCTGATTATTTAGTTATTATAAATACATTTTTTTTTGTATTAAAATGCGCATTTTTGACCCGTCTTTTGGGGTGTTCTCTTTTGAACACATTGAGAGGACCCAGATTGACATATAGTTTAGTCATTCATAATGTTGGCTCAGTTAGGGAATGTTTCATATTGTGATAATGGAAGGAAGAGCTCAATGATGTTGGACTGCCATTGTTCATGTGTTAATGTTTTCAAGACTGAAGTCTGTTAAATAAACCATTTTGTGTAAGTGACATTTCATGCATGCAAATTTTGGTCACTATATGTATTATCGGGACAAGTGGGAGAATGTAAGAAATGCAAATTGATTATGGTCATTAATTGCACATTAATTATGGTCTGATTTATTATCATTTTTCATTAATGAGGTTATTTATTATGATCTTTAATTAATGCCTTCATTTTTTCATCTCCACGTAACAGAGTATATCAGTTACCATTGGATTATTTACTATAGTTAAATGTAATTTCCTTGATTGGTGGAAATTAACCGTGGTTTACTAAATTGCAATATGGGTCCCCGTTCTAGCCCTATAAGTAGTCTGCACACCATCGGTACAGACTCATTCAGTTATTTAGAATAGACTGGAAGATCCCAAATTCACTCTCTGAAGGATTAAAGGTTAGCGTAGTAAGGATTTCTTTCTCTTGTGAAGAAACTTGAATTGCAATGGCTGGAGGTATGATCTATTTGATTTATGTTATTATCTGTTGTAATGTTGTCTCTGTTTTTGATGTTAGAACTAACATTAACAACTGCACCTGAACTCGAACTCGAACCGAGCCGGCCGGACGGATGGCAGAGCGTGTGTGTGGTGAACTAAGATCCATCCAAGTCATCCCTTTCAAACAAAAGTGCATGGGCACATCCATAAGTGCAAACTAGGATCTAAGTCCTCATTCTTGAGTTTAGCGGCACTTCAAAATACTCGAGCTCAGGTGAAGTACAATATGCTCCGAGTTCTCTTCAACACAATAGGACATCTCCTTCATTGAGGTTCTTTTTAAAGTGGAGAGGATGCCTCTTAAGATGTGTTTTCCTACTCTTGAAGACATGAAGATTTACCCACCTTAATCACATTCACCGACCTTAAAATGCATTTTAGAAACGCATTTTTGGCTTAATTTCTTAAAGAAATTTTATCTAAAAACTTCATTCCAATTAACAACCGAACATGAACTCGAACCGAGTCATCGGGAAGGACGGTGGTGTGCACGTGTGGTGAACCAAGATCATTTAAGTCCTCCATATCGCGCAAAAGTGCTCTTGCTCCTAAGGGCACATCCATAAGTGCAAACTAGGCTCTAAGTCCTCCCTCTCGAGTTTAGCGGCACTTCTAAAACTCGTGCTCTGACAAACTATAAGATGATTCGACTTTTCTTCGACACGACACGACTCAAGAACAATGTATGCTGAAAGTTTGTAGTGGAGAAGATGAAAAAATTCAATGTTTAATTCTCAGTCATTGGAGTTATTTATATAGTTGAGAGGATGCCACTCAAGAAGCGTTTTTTTATCCCCCAAGACAAGAAAATGAATCACAATGGCTGACCAAAAACCGCATTTTAGTAATGCGTTTTTGGTTTAATTTTTAAAGAAATTTTGTCCAAAAAATTAATATCAACCGACAGTTGAACACAAACTCGAACTCGAACCGAGATGGACGGATAGCGCGTATGGTGAACCAAGATCCATCTAAGTCTTCTCTCTCACAAAAATGCTCTTACCCTTTGGGGCACAAGAATAAGTGCGAACTCTAATATGTATAGCACTTCCTGCACAAGTTGTCAATGTGGGATGAGTAAGTTGAATCACCCTTCAACTCCTCTCCTACACATTTATTTTGCCAATTTTAGTCATTAATTTTTCATTCACTCGATATCTGAAACGAGTGATTTAAAAACCATCCATCATCTTTCTTCGTAAATAGTATTTAATGATGTCATAAACTCTCGATAAATCATGTCGGAGCATATCCAAAATTAACGTTAAAGTTGATTGTTTTACCGCTCCATTAATACACATGCAATGGGCTTTTGGGCCTTTAGGTCCAACAATAAATTCAAACATTTATTTTTTTCATAGATAGTGTAACGCCCCGTTCCCGGAAACCGAGTCCTTATCCGGAAAGAGCGCTCGGCACAAATATTATCAAATAAATTCATTAATATATGTAAGCCTTACGTCATACATCTGAACTAAAATGACTCGGAAGATAAAACGACTCGGGAAAGAAAAGATAGAACGCACGGTTTTCAATGCTGCGACAACTAAATCTAATAAAAAAAACTAAAATCATCCAACATTCAAATCCAAAAGAACTCAAACAGAACTAATCCAAAAGAAAGACAACATTGTTCGAACTTGAATCAACAACTTTATTGAAAGAAACCAAAACTAAACAAACTAAGTCTTTGAGAGCTCCATCTCACACGTCATCATCGAAGAACTCATCAACATTAGAAACATATTCATCTTCTTTGGGGAAAGGGAAAGACAAACATAAAGTAACGGGGTAAGTACATAAGTAATTAGTAACGCGTAGAAGATCTTATAACTTTGGTCTCATAAAGAAATAAAAGCAACGCCGTCTTTTATTAATTCATTCCATTATTAGCCCTAGCTAACTATCATATTATGTTCATAGCATAACATGAGGTTCCAAAGTCATCTAACTTAGCTCAAGTTGGTTACATCATGAATAACAAGGGCACTATGCCTAGTAATAGGATGTACTAGGACAACTGGGTGCAACCTACTTAGAGACACGCTCTAGTAGCCCTGGGAATATCTGAGTCCCGATAGTGGATGACCGGCAGAGTGCACCAGTCGCTTTATCTAGCCAATCGATCGATTGACCGGCGTGGGTACAGTCTACTTTGTCTAGTCAGAGAACACATCGTGATATTGCACTATGTCTTACCAAGCATTTCATGATGTTTAATATTATTAATCTAACACATACGTTTGATTAGATGTTTAACTAGCCACCTAAGTTGATTCACATAAAAGGATCGCCTATCAGTCTACTCCCTCTTCCTAAGACCACTAGACTCTAACAAAACCTAGCACATACACAGACATAGATAAACCCTAGCTTATCGAAGCACAAGGCAAATTCGAAGCTTTCGACGATCCCACACTTCATCTTTTTAGGGAATCCATATGGTGCCGGAACTAAACGCATCAAAAGCTAATTCAAGGCTTTGTCATATAAGGTTAAGCAGCAAGGACATGATTATAAAGCCTGAAACCAAGCTGACACGATAAACAGTAAAAAAACGGAATAAACAGTGCAAACGCACGTTCGACACCCTGTAAACGCATGTTTGCCTTGAACGATCGTTTACTACTCCCCAAACGACCGTTCATGAAAAAAAGACACATCCTGTATCAAATGTCGAACCCTCAAACGCTCGTTTGAATTGTAACGATCGCAAACGCCCGTTTGCCCTTGTGCAAACGCTCGTTTGCCTGGGTTTTTCCCAGAAATATGCAACTGTTAAAATACGATTTCCAACCCAATTCCTCCCCAAACTCCAACTTAAACAAATCAGAAACAACGAAAATAAACATACAAATTGCTCTAAAACTTTACAACACCTTAATCATACGATAAGAACACCGCGTTACCTTAAATTGCGAGCTACTACGATCCACGCTACCAAAACCTTGAAAAGGTTAAAATTTATAACTCCGAACCTACAACGATTCGAACCAAGACTGGTCATTACAAAAATTAACTCAGAAAAACTCAACCTTAACAATGGTGATTAAACCCTAATCAACAAGAACGAGGAGGGACAAAACTTACGTTAACCGTTTTGCGAAACGTCGGTACCAAAAGCTTCCTCACCTTGAGATGATCGCTTTTCCCTTGAAGAGTCTGTGGAAACGATCAACGGATTAGCCTCGAGGTTGAGAAATACTTTGCCCTAGATCTTGAATACTCAGAGCGTTTTCTCCCCTTTTAATTTTCTGCTGATGCGTGTATTATGATGATGTGCCGCCTATTGGGATAAAAATATCCATTTTATACTCCGTAATTAAAATCATCATTAAACCATTTAATTTATGGAAAATTAGGGATAAGGACACAATCTGGAATATTTTTAAGAAACAGGACAGCTACATATTTTTTATAGAGAGAAGGACAATTGCATAATTTTTATAGCGAGAAGGACAAACAGTGAATCCCGAAAATCAGTGAATATCCCCAGTGAATCCCGAAATCAGTGAATTTTGACAGTGAATTTCGACAGTGAATCCTGAAAATTAGTGAATTTCGACAATGAATTTTGAAAATTAGTGAATTTCGACAGTGAATTTCGGCAGTGAATTTGAACAGTGAATTTCGAACACAAGTGAATTTCGACAGTGAATAAATAGTTTTGTCCTTTATGCAAAAGTTTCAAAAGACTGTCCTTCTACTCAATTGATGAAATATTTTTGTCCTTTTCCCTCATTCCCCCTTTAATTTAATCCAATTAAATCCTTTTTCTTTTCTTTTCCCTTTTCTTTTAATCCTTTAAAAAAACATAACCTAATATTCAGATTTTTCGTGAAAGACAAGGATGCCATTTTAGAAAAATCGGGATATTACAGATAGTTATAAAGTCATGATAATGAAGTTATAAGCAAATTTTATGGTGGTCAATGCCCTCCAAATTCAATGGACACATTTTATTATATTAGTGATTGTGATCATGTGTATTAATTCTCAACCATTGAAGACAACTTTAGCTAGGAGCCTCTTTTCCGTCTGTCCAGCTCCCCGATAACAACATTTGACTTGAATGTGTTAAGTATATAACTAGCGTTCCTTCTGAGCCAGGATCAAACTCTTCTTTTGACTATGATATGTTCATAGATTTAGACTGTTGATCATAATACATTAGTTTCATAATTAACTATAGTATATATGAATAAATGTATAGAACAAATTTGGTTGAGACAATCATTATTTGTGTAACTTTTAGTCCTTTTAATCTTCTTTTCCTTCCTTTTACCGGTCTTGTTAGTTACACTTTCTAATGGGCATGTCCACAAAAATGCATCTAATTCCCTTTAGTCACGCCGCAATCACTCCAACAACAGCAATACATTCCATATCCTCTCCCTCCCTGAAAACAAACAAAACCCCAAAAGCCCATGTGAAAGAATCTTCAATCTCGGCCATTTCTTCACCACAATTCCATTAATTATTCCATTCATCCACCATGACTGAGCTGTGCTTGTCAACCATGTCCAAAGCTCAACTTGTGTTTATTCTTCTATTTTCTGATTTGTATATCTTTTCTTCTTTCATTCTTTCTCAACCTCTTTACTTGTCTTACTTCCTGTTCTTCTCTCCATATCTTCTCAAACTCCTTTCTTTTCTTTCCCCTCTTTTCCTCACTACATCCCTTTTGCTCCTTTCCCTAGTCGCTAATTTCGTCTCACATGAATATTCCTGCTGGAACTGGGAATTTTCCTCTGAGTATGATATGGGTTTTTTAACTCGTGCTTATCATGCCATCGTTAATTTCAGATCCAAGCTTTCCAGCTATCACATTGCTGATGATCAGATGGAATACATTTGTTCTGAAGATTCGGAAGTGTTCAAGATTGTGTTTGATATTCCGATGTTAATGACGTCGACACAACAAGTTGAGGAGGAAGAAATATTTTTTCAAGCTTTGGAAGAAGATGATGCTTCTTCTCCTTCTTCTGAATTATCAGATTTCACTTGTTGCTTGAAAAAATCTGATGAAGAGCACGAATTTCAGCAGCCAATCGGTTCAAAAGACAAGAAAGTTGCTGATGAATTGTCGCTTGTCAGAAATGGATCCAAGGCAGAAAGCAATAAAGTAATCAAAAATAAAGTTGGTCAAGAATGTTATATGGGTCCTACTCTTTCTCCTGTCATGACTAATCCATCTGAAGAAAAACAAGAGTACTGTAATAAGGAATCTAAACAGTGTTTTCCTTCAGGGGACAACAGAGTCGATGACTACAATAATGGAGAAATGAATGTTGAGAGTTCAAGAACACTGAATTACAGTATTGGGAGCTATGGATCAATGAGGAAGCAGGAAAGAGAATGGAAAAGGACATTAGCATGCAAGCTCTTTGAAGAGAGACATAATGTTGTAGGGGGAGGAGGTGGTGAAGGAATGGATATGCTGTGGGAGACATACGAACTTGAATCAAGTAAGAAGAAGAAGAATCCCAAATCAAGAAACAAGAACTTGCAGAAGAAACATCATCAAGTTCAAGGATGTATTGATGATGAAGAGGAAGAGGGATTAGAAGAAGAAGAAGAAGATGATGAATCGAATGGGCAGCTTTGTTGCTTACAAGCATTTAAGTTTTCGGCAGGGAAGAAGATGAATTTAGGAATGAGAAAGCCTAATCTTGTTAAGATTACTAAGGCCATTAAAGGATTGGGATGGTTGCATCATCAAGTCACCAGCAGCCACAGCAGCAGGCGTAGCAGCAAGAAGGTGCATAATGGAGATTAGTGTCTTTCAATAGAGGCCTTATTTGCACCACCACCCCAATTCTATGGATCGTACACTTTTTCAGAAAGTCAATTGTTGAGTAAAAATTCGACGGTCAATTGTGAGAATCGATCTTGGAAGAATCGACTTGACAATGATTGATTCTGTGTTTACGGTTTGATGCACCGGTATTGAGTACAAATAATGACTCCTTTTCTACTTATCTAATTTTGTAATCAAGCATGATAGTTAAATAAAATTATTAAATGTTCTGATTATATTTGTCACGCTGAAGAAGCTTTTTAAATTAGTAAATATATATATATATATATATATATATATATATATATATATATATATATATATATATATATTGCATTTTTGAAAGGTTTTGTTTTGATGGTAGCAGTATGGTATAACTTGATAATTGACTAGGGTTTGATTCTTACTAGAGTCCAAAACAATATACTTTTTTTGGTTAACCTTTTTTTAGAAGGGCCTAAAACACTATTTAGCCTCGAGCCTAAATTTGGACAGGAACGTCACTGTCTATATTATTCTATTGACTATTACATAATAATGTCGATATTAAAAGGAAAAAGAATATGCCATGGCTGATGCTTCGCTCGACCTCCCTGCTTACTTCCGTCGTGGTCTTCCTCCCACTAGGCTTCACTCCTTCTCTAAGGGCGAATTTCACAAATTCCTATCTCCGTAATTATCATCGCTACTTATACCTATATGTGAGATGTAACCACCTATACCCATCCATAATCAATATGTAACCATCTGAATCTATCTGTGAGACAGATGAAACACTGTATGTCACATATACCTATAGTGCACTAGCTTGTCCGAAGTGTAAAAAGAATCACTCCGGTGAATGTCAGGCAGATACAAACGGATGCTACTTTTGTGGGGATACGGGTCACTATGCAAGGGCTTGTCCTTCAATGAGTGCCAAGAGTAAGCAAGGAAATAACAACCGATGAAGTGCAAGCCGACCAACAAGGGTGTTTGTTTTGGATGCAACTTTACCAGATACCTTTTAGTATGTTTATTTTCTTAGAGTACTTTATGACATGTATTAGTTTCACGTTGTATATGTATGTAAGTGAATGAACTAACATTTAGATACATTGTTAATGTAGAACTTAGCTATGTCAACCTTAAATAATACAAGAATGTCAAAACTTTAAGTTAAGTAAGATAGCTAAGAAGTTAAGCCTACCCTTTAACATTTAGGAAATCTTTTTGGACACCATCCGGGTAAGTGAGTTGTAGTGGGCTGATTGATGAATAGAAGTTTGGTTAGTGCAGATTCAGTAGTTCAAGAAGTGGTTGGTCAGTTCTGGGTTAGGTGAGCAAGAGTTTGAAAGAGTTTGGGTTTTCGTGCAGTTCTAGTTCTTTGACTAGCAAGATCTGAGTTGATGTTTAGGATCCAAATGTAAACAAGTGAAGTTTAAGTTTTGGTTTCGTTTTGAGAAGAGTATTAGAGGAAGATCTATAGTTTGAACATGTTCAAGTTTCGAGGACGAAGCTCCTCTTAAGAGAGATGAATGTAATACCCCGAACTTTAGGAAATGGCAGACATATCAATTTGTAAAGTTCGGTATATTATATTTATTTAATTGTGGATTTTAAGTATGCTTTAAATAAAAGAAAAAGAAGAGACAGGGGTCAATTGGAAATAAAGGAAAATAGAGAAAAATGGAACTTGGAATTCAGGGATTTATGAGCAATTAATGGAAACCAGGAGGAGTTAATTACAAAAATAACTCCTCGAGGTTATTTTCTACAAAAAGAAAACTTCCCACTTACTAGAGGAAGTTAAACTAAAACCTCTTGGCAAGTTCGAACTCTGCCTTTGTGAGAGAAAAGAAATTGAAAGAAATGCAAAGAGTATTCTTCCAAGATTCTCACTAGTTATCCAACGGATTTCAGAAAGAATTACGGAAACGGAATCAGCAGAGAATGGGTTTTCTTTTGGTCATAAGAACATCAAGAGTTGAAAGGTTTTTGGTTGAGGTTTGAGGAAGTGCTGCAAGTTTCTTTCAAGTTGCGCTTTTGAGGCTTGCTTTGATCAAGTAAGAGGCTCTTCCTAATGTTTAATTAAGGATTTATGATGTTAAGGTTGTGTTTTGGTATAATTTGATGCTAGAATTCATGTTTAGAAATCGTTGAGGGAAATCCATGATGTTATGCCTTATTAATAGTAGTGATTTTATGCTGTTATGATACTTAGATTGATGTTAAACTTGGTTGGTTTTGAGAGGAGATCGATAGAGTGTAGAAAATCGTGTGTAGAGCATCAACGGTAAGGTCACGGATTGGGGAGCATTTAAGAAGTTGTTCTACACCGAATACTTTCCACCTACGGTACAAGCAGAAAAAAGTAAGTTAGTTTTTTTAAACTCCATCAAGGTGTAAATATGACGGTTTCTCAATACACCAATCGGTTCAATGAGTTGGGTCGGTTCTACCCCGAGATCATGGGTGTTGAAGGGAGGAAGATGGATTTGTTCAAGAACAGATTGTCTTGGGAAATACAAGCAGGGATGTTGGGATTCACAGCAAGGACCATGGCGGAGTTACTGAACAAGGCTTTGGAAGTTGAGACTTTCAAGAGCAAGCCATCGGTTCGGTTGGAGTAAAAAGACCCTTCGAAACTAGCCAAGAAGACCGTGTTGAAGAACCGTGGAAAAACATGAAATGAATTATGGCACAGCTTGCGGCAAGGTCATCAAGTAGTGCACTAGATTGCCCAAAGTGTAAGAAGAATCACTCCGGTGAATGTCGGGCAAATACAAACAAATGCTACTTTTTGTTAGGAAATCTACGCGGAAACGCAGCGGAATTCAAAATTTTATTTCCTTTAACCAGGATGGACTTCGTTTAAGCAACGGACATAATAAGATAGTAGACGGTGGTTACCTTGCTTGATCTAAAAGATCGATGCTTTGACAGTCTAAGGAGAGTAACGATGCACGGAGCCGCCCAAGCGTTCAACGTGTACCGCTAGTCCACACGAACAACCCTCCGGAATCCACCATTGGATTGCTAGACCGACATTTTCTCTCTCTCAAATATCTCTCTAAGAAGCTCTCGATTTTTCATAAGAAACTATTAGTCTCTTGGAATTGTGATGTACAAAAGAGCTTGCCAACCCCTTCTTATATAGGTGTTGGGGCGCCACTTTTAGATCCCAATCTTATTGGGAGAAGCTTCCTAGTAGATTGAGGAGAAGGAAAACATTTTCCTAATACAATAAGAAAGTATCTTTTATTGATTTATCTCATTTAATTTAATATCTTATATTAAATATTTCCAAGAAATTGTTAATATGTAATATTGACTATCTTTATCTTATTACCATAAATCAATTTACACATGTGTATATATCACGTATATATATTACAAATATAAATCTGTACATATATATATACATTTATCACAATTGTGCACATGCATATCTCATATGCATGTCACGCATGTGAAAACAAATATGTATATATATTAATATATGATAATACCATTAATTAAATTGCACAATCCAAGTGTATCTTATACACTCCAAAATTGCGCCACATTTAGCCAATAAATTGACATCCGAAATATTCTTAATTAATATAATGCTATGATTAATTAATTTGCAAAATATAAGTGTATCAATATACACAATTAATTTCGACTTATACATCAACTATGTATATTTAATTATTCAATATAATTAATATCTTGCATTTAATTTATTCATAATAAATAAATACCATCATATTAATTTACCACTATAACCCTTTATAGTCAAGATAAAACTCTCTTTATTTGGTTATTGCTATAACCGCATTTTAATCTAGCTAGATGTTCTTATGTGTGTGACCCGATAGACTTCCGAATATGTTGGCCGTAAGCACAAAGTGCAAATTACGAAAATGCCTTTCATACCTAACGATCACGGGATAGCGTCTGGCAACACACCGTGACCCCCAATCATCAGAAGAGTCAAATGCAATGACTACTACCTTTCATGTGAAACAGTTACCGTGTAAATATAATCCTATCGTTGTAGTAATATCCATACGGTCTTACGTCGAGTGTCAAACATCAACGACCGTATCTTATAATCTGGATATCCTATTCTCTTGAAGTACGCATTTCCTTCCACTTTGCAAAGATTCATGAGAGTAAGAGATTCCTTATAAGAAGGCTCTTTCGGATATTCACCCCTACTAATTGGGTACGCGATTCCCGGACGACCAAACATGTATGCTCTACATGCTTCAGTATCACACTCAATCACTACCTCATCATCGCCCCGTGGCTAGGGGAAACCTCAATAGTGTCAAAACATGAAAATCCACACCGTGATGCCATGTGGACTCCGGTCCTAAGGATAAGTACACAACCGTCACATAGTGTGACACTTAACAGTGTAAGTGGGTCAGTCTAACGTGCGCATTCTCTAATACACGTCCACGTACAGTCCAAGTGTCTCAACACTTCGATAGACGAGATCTATCCCTGCCCTTAAAGACAGAAGACATCTATAGGGATAGTCTGTTTGTACTACCAATGCCCTGTTTAATAGTACACAAGTCCAGAGACATTTAAGTATCAAACTTATTAAAGTGATAAGAGATCTCATCAACCATAATCGCTTGTCCTTGTTTCTCTATCACAGTTTAATACTAAGGATGTTATCATATAACAATTCATAATTGGTTCTTTAAAAGAACAAATATATGAAAACAGAAAATCCATTTATTATATATGTATAATAATAAAGAAATAGTAGAAATAATCCGACCCGGTCGGATCCGGTCCAACCCGATTGGGTTTAGGACACTATTTCAACAATCTCCCACTCGGCCTAAAGCCAATCACTCGTACACACAAGACCAAGTTGAAACATAAGAATCTCGTGCAATACTCGCAACCAACCCTAAGCATGAACGGATCACTATCCGTGGGGATTCAAACTATCTTCATATCATGCTCCAAATTATCAAGTCAAAGGGAACCACCACAACACACACATGAATCTCCGACGAGACCCTGGTCCTTGCTTCAAGCAATGAATCCACTTACTATATCAGCTATATAGAAAAGGTGGAAGAATCATACAAGGTTCAGGAATGAACCTTCTAGATTCATGTACTGCTCTCGTTGCGCCTCCAAGGCACAACTATGTTTTGGCCCAGCTGTAGAATCTCCAGTGATTTCTAGCTAAGAACATTTCCAGCCCACTGTATCACTCAATCAAAGTGACTGTAAATAGCTCCCACTCGTCTTTATAAGACTCAAGATATACGTCTGTATATCTATATTTATCTTTCCAAGTTTCGTCAAACTAGGAAATCATCCTTAACTTGTTTAAGGATATTCTCAACATTCACTAGATTGTTAGGTGTAGTGCCCGAAAGACAATTTGTGTAATTGTTTTTATGACAGAATTTATCTCACCTTATTACTTGCTTTGTGCTTGTAAATAATACACTGCTGCAAACCCTAAGTATATCAGTATGTAACCGCTTAACTCAGTGTATGGCATGCACGTGAGGATTGAGTTAGTGGAGATATGCTTAAACTGTTAGTCCGTGGTGAACTTAATCAGAGTTTAGGGTCTCTTGATTAAAACACAAATAATGCGCCCAGAACACCTTAGGGTGTGATAGTCTTATCCGGACTGTCGGTAGAGGGTACCTACGTGGGGCATTTATATATGATGGCATTCATATAGGACTGGACCGATTTAATCTGAATTTCTCGGTATAATTCCGTAATCGAGGAATCTTATTAAATCATTAGATGATCATATATGGATCAACCTTAATCCTGAGGTGATCACAGGGTGCTGCTTGTCCCGGGGTAGTGTTTGATGTGTTAGTTACGGTTCACTTTAATATGTGTTCCAAGCCACTTCTCATTGGCACTATCTCCAGATGAGTGAGTAGTTCTGATTTTCACAGACATGGAATCCATTCCTTCCTGCGGGAAGTAGAGAGACAGTCCCCTTATTTGTTAGCCCTAAGAAAGTGATCGATCCCGGGAGTTCACATTTGACTAATTAGCTACTAGTCAGATATGTGTACTAATTGATCATCAGGGGGTTGATGGTAAATAAGGATAAGATATTCTGAGTCGGGTTCACGGAGACTTCCCACTCAGAATGGACAGTCTATGGAGGGTTAATCCGTATGTAGTGATTATATCAATGGACGCTTATTTACTCTATGGGTTGAGTATAAGTATACATCTATAATCGGTAGAGTTCAGTTTCGGGTTTATGGTGGCGTAATCCCGGAATTAATAATTAATGTGCTTATTCTGTTCGATGAATAATTAATTATTGGAGCTACTGGTTATAGGTCCATGGTCCCCGATGTGGCTTCTGTAATTCGGACTAGTAATCTTGTTACTTGGGCCTCAGTGATAATTAATTGGCTGGGCTAATTAATTGATATGCATGGATATTATTTAGTTGGGCTAAATAATATAATACACATAAAAGACATTTTATGTGGGCTTTTTGACCCTAAAGGTGGCGCCAATATCATCATTTAATTAGAGAGAAATTAGTTTTCTTGGATAATTATTTGACATGTGATTTATCTTTTATTTGTTAAATGATAATTCATGGAATAATAGATAATAATATGATTTATCCTAATTTGTTTGGGATAATCATTTTATTTATCTTTTATTTGAAAAAGGATTAATGTGATAAGTATCACTTAATTATTTAATCCTTGGAGGACATTGATTACTCTCCTATATAAAGAGAGTTCTCCCAAGTCTAAAAAAAAGGTACTATTCACGTCACTATTCACCGAGAGAAATTGGCCGAAAAATTTTGGCCTCTATTCTTAGGGTTCGAGTTGGAAAAATCTTCGGGATTTTTCTGGTTGCATATCAAGGAGGCTCGTGTATCAAGAAGGGTGTCCACCAACCGCCGTTTGGAGAACACATCGGAAGATCAAGGCCTCTCTTCCCTATATTGGTAACATGATCTTAACCCCCTTGTAGTAGTTTAAGTCCTTTAATTATGTGTTTTGATATATAAATCGTGATCCATCCGCTGCGCGTAGATCTAATTTGTTTAGATCTAAGAACCTGCATCCTTCATGTGGTATCGGAGCAAGGTTCCACGATTTATATAGTCATAATCGTAATTAAACGATTTAAAGGAGTGGAATTGCATGTAGGTGATATTTTACTTATTATTATGCATTAATAATTTTTAAATTGCTATGGTTGAAGAGATGGATTGGGGTTGGCATCGTTTACCCGTTAGATCTATTGTAAACTCATATGAACGATGAAAATTCGTTCATATGAGTATAGGAAATTATGTAATTTATGTATTATTGCAATTTTAATTTCCAGAAAATAGATCTGTACATTAGCTGTTTAGTTTTTTCGTTTTTCCCGTTGTTTGAGCCGTTAAAACGAAGATCCCTCCGGTCAGAATCAAGATTGGAAGTTGATGAACAATCCCACAAATTTTGGTGTCGATCAGAGTCCGTTTGGGTTTCCGTTCGTTTCTGCGAAGTGGCTGCTGTAACAGAAAAACGCAGGATTCACAGAAACCCTAACTGTGACTTCTTCGATTTTCTGGGAACAATTGGACCGTTCAAATTAAAATCCGACCGGTCAGATCGATAATCATGGAGTTTTGGACGTGAGATAAAATTTTCAAGACGATCGGGATTCATCTTCATCCCTGATCGATCTCGGGAAGTATATGATGCGCTGCTGTGAGAGTCTGTTTCAGCAGCAAGTTGGGCGGCTCACTGAGGAAGATTGACAAGTCAAAGCTCCGATCCGACCGTCCATCTTGAAGTCCGAAGAATGAAGATCAGATCTGGAAATTTTCATCCCGATCCAAGTTCGTTTGATATTCCGATCGTCGAAGATTCTTAACAGCTGCAGATTAGGGTTTTAATTTATTTTCGAGTAGATTAGTTACGGGGGTGCCAACGGTCCATCTCGGTGTTTATTTTCCGCACTAGTATACATGTGTAGATTGTATGAGTAGAACCGGAAAATTGCCATGACATGCATCATATCATGAATTCCACTCCATATGCATACATGTAGAAATTAATTCGAGGAATTAGTTAGGCATGTATAAAACACACGATTAGTTTTAATTAATTGTTTGATATTAATTAGAAACTAATTAGGGTAAAAACCGAGGAACACGGGTTTTTCAATCGTCGAGGTTGGGTGATGGATTCTCGGTGAATCCCACTCTGCGAAAGCATAAGGAGTAAAATCCCGAAACCTCGTGGTTAAGGTGTTGGATTCTTGGTGAATTCCACTTTACCTAAGACGAGATTACGTTTTTGTTCCGTAGTGTCTACGTGAAAGTTTGATGTTTAAGGATTGGATAATCACGGGCAAACAGGTTCGAAAGTGGTTTAACCACGGTTGGGTGGTCAACAGTAGCTACGGCTCGATCGACTTCACCCTCCACGTGTGGCGTTTGCACGGGGGTCTTGCAAGGCTGAGCCATCCGAAGAGCCACTACGGCTCAACGGAGCTCCCCTAGTCTTGACCCGTCCGACGGCCACATATGTTCTAACGAATAGGTCGGGTGGGCTAGCCCACATAACCGACAACATTCGGGCCTATGATTTATTGTTCCTTAATGAAACATCAAGTCCAAAAACGTGATCAGTAAACCCACCACTTTTTCAAAATATTGAGTGGGAGCGGGAGAGGCGACAGCCGACCCCACGGCCTCTATTGTTGACACAAGCAACGTGAGAGAATGGTGACGCCTCGTGCGGCTTTGAATTCGCCCCCTAAGGAAGGCCTTCACCGCTATCAAAATTCAAGGCTTGGTCTCCGAAGGATAGGATTTTGGGTACTGTCGGGTCACCGACCGACCCTAAGACGGCACACTCGGGGTCTACCTAAAAATCTGAGACAGTAGGTCACACTCATAAAGGGTATTTTTGGTAGTACCTTGGCTGAAAAAGGAAAGGTGATTGACGATCACAAATGAGATGTTCGATTCTCAATCGATCCTCAATATTAATCGAAACCTCTTTGACCTACCCTAAGGCGGCACTGAGGCATTAGATTAAATCCTTGGAACAGTAGGATAGACTATAAGTACTTAGTTTATGTTCCTAAAATTTTAGTAGTGTATGATTTGGATTTATTTTCTGTCAAATTTTATTTACAACTGTAATATATATATCTCTCTAAGGTGCTAGACTGCTAGTGTAAAATTGACTAGTAATGACTTCGTTTAAAAGTGGTAAGTAACTGGAACGTTGTATTTATTAATCTCACATACGATTAATTTTTCGGAAGAGATATTTCTCTTGAAGCCTTCAAAACTTAAGTGACGTAAATAGGCATGTCACTGCTGTCACTCGTGCAGAACGAGAGACAATCGTAGTTAGTTTGAAAGATGATTGGGATGATAAAATTCTTCTAGTGAATTGTGTAGTGTCTACACGAGAAATTTTCTGATAGAAAAATTGGAGAATCATAAATTAAAGTGTCGCTAGTTAGACGGTATTTGGAACCGATAAACTAGTGGGAGCTTTTATACTATGTTTTTCTGATTTATTAGAAAATTAGTCCCACTGGGTAACACTTTCATTAGACATCCCACAGTTCACGAGTAGTGTCTACTCAAACGAACTGCTAGTTCAAGACTATTCCCTTTTAAGGAAAGTTAAGAATGGGAAAGAATGTCTATAAGTGTTAATCATCTTAACTAAAGTTTTGAGGCTAAACCGAAACATTAATTAAAGAAAGTATAGGATAAGGAAAGTGATTTCGGATCACTAACCAATGAATCCTTAGCGACTTTCTTAACCGAGTAACTTGACTCGGTAGCTTAGTTCTTTGGAAGAACAAGGAAGCTTTGCATTAACGATTAATAGAGTAACAACGGGCAATAATTTCAGCTATATTAGTGGGAGTGATATAAGGAAATGAATTTCAGATTCTATCCTTGAATATCACAGAAAAATTTATTTTTCTGTTTACAGATTCGTTGAAACAAATGGATTCACTTTCGTCTCGATATTGCAGTTGCCTTAAACAAAGTGAAGATGACATTTGTAGTACGAATCTGAGACTCGGACTTTTGTTTGATAAAGACAGAACCACTAAGTAAAGCTGAATAGGTATGTGTAACACATCTAAAACTATTAAAGTTAAAAGGTTTCCGTATTAAGATAAACGACTTTTCAATATCTATTAATTAGTGCATATATCCTAGAGACAAGACCTGCTGACTGGCTAAGGGTGATTCCTATCTCCCAGTCTTGGAACACTATCTCAAAGGAACAATGACTAAGTTTCCTTTCAATCGGGAAAGGGTAATAGATTTGAAGGGGTAACATAGCTTGTTCACCATGACCTTCGGGGTCTAGTGAGAGATACAAGCTAGTGGGAGATTTTGAGTGGTGACATTCTGTCTGATAACTACTCAAAACACTGGTTGGTTTATCAAAAGAATACGAGGAGGAGTCTCTGATTTTAGCAGAGAATAGAGTATTCCATGCTCAGAAATAGGCTATCGCATAGTCTTGGGACTGATGCTCGGCCTGCCTCCTAGTGGAATGTTAGACTTGCCCTATATAGTTATTGATATGCTACAATACACTGCTAAACTCGATTAAGATAATTCGTTGCAAAATAACGGTTAACATTATTATGTAAACCGAGAAGTCTACCTAGAAGATGCTAGTGAGTTTATGGATAAGGAGTGAATTCGGTTCACACCACTTCCATAAATGTAGGCATTTAGCATTTAATGCTTGAAGGTAGGACTGGAGATTTTGCGCATACGTTCAGATTGTGACTGTTCGTGAAATATCTTAATGAGACGAGTGAAGGTTGATTAAAAGATTCTTGAGATCAGAAAGTGACGGTTGAACTGTCACAAGCTTTCTGATAGAATCTATAAGAAACAGCCTTAAACCTTGGAGTACGGTTACCCAAAGGTAGTTACTATCTGATTTAATCAGACCACGTCCAACATTAGTTGTTGGTGATTACACCGATAAATACTACTAGATCAGAATGTCAATCCACCCAAGACACAGTGGGAGTATGGTTTAACCGTTGACCCATTGTGATTTTGTGGACTTTATAATCTGCTGGGGTGATTGATAACCTATGGCTCTTGGTGGGTTGTATAGGATTCTGATTATAGAGGTTGGTTTGAAAACCTTAACCCTGTGAATGGAGTTTTGGTACTCCAGTTCTGTTCAGCCTCTTGTAGAACCACCTGAGTGTCTCAGGCCTAGTGGGAGCAATTGGATCTACACGGAAAAGAGTCGAATGAATAGGAAAGTTTAAACTTTCAGCGCAAAGTTGAGTGGTATAGGGGTGATTCCCCGACAAGTAGAGAGTTAACCAGACCTTGAACTCTCTCACCACTCAGTCTTGCTAGATTTCGTTAGAAAGCAGAAAATAGGGGTGATTCCCTGAGACTTTCTTGCCGAACAATGGAATCTGAATTCATTCAGAACAGAAGGGTTTTAGCTAAGAATGAATAACGGATTCGTTACAAAGCAGAAGATAGGGGTGATTCCCTAAGACCTTTTTTACGAGACTAACGATATCTTAATTCATTCAGAAAGAACCTTTGGTAGGAGGCCTGCCATGGCTTATATCCTCTGTGGATTTAAGAGAACCTCTCGGTCATTTAAAAGTCACATGTTTTAAAATATATGGAATTGACCAGAATATTGATAAGTCTTTAGTAGACTGGATATCAATATTGGTAAAATAGTAGTATTAGTGTTCATGAATGATAACACTGAAACAGTTGGAAACAACATGTGTGTGCTATCTGAAGTCAGAAACTGACACGCCAAGATTCTCTGGATGAGATAATTGGACTATATTCTAAGAATTTGATTCGGTCAAATCCACGAGAATGAGTCATTGGCTATCCCACCTGTCTTATTGAATAAGATGATTATGCATATATGGTTGCAGCATTCATCGAGAGTAGTCCTACCCTACCTCTCAGGAATGATTCTCTAAATCTTCGGATAAAGAGAAAATGGGATAGAGTCTCTCTTGGATAACGGCAAGTCAGGTTATCATAAGTCAATAGTAATCGAATCTTGGATTTGAGCAATAAGTAGCAGTTTTAGTACGTCCTCAAGTATCTTTAGAGAACGAGGAATCATATGCTTGTATATTCAGGTGCAAACTTGAATATGGTTGACTACACTGATTCTGACTTGTAGTCAGATTAAGGATGATCATAAATTTGATCTCGGGCTCAGTGTTTTCTCATAGTGCTTAGAATTTCCTTTTTGGTCTGGGAGTAATTCTAGGTCTGATAAGCCGATATCACTTCATCGTGAAAACAGTGAAGAGATAGCTTAGTAGGATCTTCTCAGTCATAAGAAGTCATAAGCATATTGAGAGAGAGTACCGCCTGATTGGAAGGACCGGCGACGTTTCGATCCTAAAAATCGTCTTGAGCCGACAACCTAACTGATCAGTGTACCAAGTCGAGTGCTTGGAGGGTACGGCATTGATGGATATGTCTCATCTGCTTTTAGAGCAAGTGGGAGAGTGTTGTGAATAAGATGAGAAAGGGTGTGCTCTAAAAACAATCGTTGCTTGTCATTTCGTGCAAGTGGGAGATTGTTAGGTGTAGTGCCCGAAAGACAATTTGTGTAATTGTTTTTAAAATGAATGACATAATTTATCTCACCTTATTACTTGCTTTGTGCTTGTAAAGTAATACACTGCTGCAAACCCTAAGTATATCTGTATGTAACCACTTAACTCAGTGTATGGATTACACGTGAGGATTGAGTTAGTGGAGATATGCTTAAGCTGTTAGTCCGTGGTGAACTTAATCAGAGTTTAGGGTCTCTTGATTAAAACACCAATAATGCGCCCAGAACACCTTAGGGTGTGATAGTCTTATCCGGACTGTCGGTAGAGGGTACCTACGTGGGGCATTTATATATGATGGCATTCATATAGGACTGGACCGATTTAATCTGAATTTCTCGGTGTAATTCCGTAATCGAGGAATCTTATTAAATCATTAGATGATCATATATGGATCAACCTTAATCCTGAGGTGATCACAGGATGCTGCTTGTCCCGGGGTAGTGTTTGATGTGTTAGTTACGGTTCACTTAAATATGTGTTCCAAGCCACTTCTCATTGGCACTATCTCCGGATGAGTGAGTAGTTCGATTTTCACAGACATGGAATCCATTCCTTCCTGAGGGAAGTAGAGAGACAGTCCCCTTATTTGTTAGCCCTAAGAAAGTGATCGATCCCGGGAGTTCACATTTGACTAATTAGCTACTAGTCGATATGTGTACTAATTGATCATCAGTGGGTTGATGGTAAATAAGGATAAGATATTCTGAGTCGGGTTCACGGAGACTTCCCACTCAGAATGGACAGTCTATGGAGGGTTAATCCGTATGTAGTGATTATATCAATGGACGCTTATTTACTCTATGGGTTGAGTATAAGTATACATCTATAATCGATAGAGTTCAGTTTCGGGTTTATGGTGGCGTAATCCCGGAATTAATAATTAATGTACTTTCTGTTCGATGAATAATTAATTATTGGAGCTACTGGTTATAGGTCCATGGTCCCCGATGTGGCTTCTGTAATTCGGACTAGTAATCTTGTTACTTGGGCCTCGGTGATAATTAATTGGCTGGGCTAATTAATTGATATGCATGGATATTATTTAGTTGGGCTAAATAATATAATACACATAAAAGACATTTTATGTGGGCTTTTTGACCCTTAATGGTGGCGCCATATATGTCATTTAATTAGAGAGAAATTAGTTTTCTTGGATAATTATTTGACATGTGATTTATCTTTTATTTGTTAAATGATAATTCATGGAATATTAGATAATAATATGATTTATCCTAATTTGTTTGGGATAATCATTTTATTTATCTTTTATTTGGAAAAGGATTAATGTGATAAGTATCACTTAATTATTTAATCCTTGGAGGACATTGATTACTCTCCTATATAAAGAGAGTTCTCCCAAGTCTAAAAAAAAAGGTACTATTCACGTCACTATTCACCGAGAGAAATTGGCCGAAAAATTTCGGCCTCTATTCTTAGGGTTCGAGTTGGAAAAATCTTCGGGATTTTTCTGGTTGCATATCAAGGAGGCTCGTGTATCAAGAAGGGTGTCCACCAACCGCCGTTTGGAGAACACATCGGAAGATCAAGGCGTCTCTTCCCTATATTGGTAACATGATCTTAACCCCCTTGTAGTAGTTTAAGTCCTTTAATTATGTGTTTTGATATATAAATCGTGATCCATCCGCTGCGCGTAGATCTAATTCGTTTAGATCTAAGAACCTGCATCCTTCATAGATTTACTTTCATACTTGCTCATGACTCTTCATGGACTATGAACATCTGGCATTACTTTTATGATGGTTCCTATCGCATTACCAATGTAAACCTTCCATAAGCATCATCTTTCACCTTATCTTTAGGACTAACGTCCTAACATACATAGATCCTGAGAACACCGGCTAGCAATATCTCCTGTCGCGATCTATGCTAATCTCTTTTAGCATCATTTCTATATAGATAAACTATAAACTAATAGCAGTTAAATATATCATTATAGATTCTTATTTCGAAAATAAGAACTGCTAATCCAAGTGCTTTCGCAAAGACCTTGAACTGCCAAACATTAATTGACTTTGACATGGGGTGATAATTCCCGAGAGAGATATCCAATACCTTACTCAGAAATCATAACACACTCCCACTATCCCTCTTGTACATTGGGCATATCCCTTTTTTTTTACTAAATCAAACTCATTTGATTACCAAACAAAGAAATTGTCTATAGAAACTTGTTTGAGTACATAAATGGATCTCGTGGGCTCACATATCATGTTATCATCTATGAATATCGAGATGTTTTCCCAACGTCTTCAACACTGTCATATAGCCATCATACGAAGTTACAACAAGCATAGTCTGAATAGAACTGGACTCAGCTGGCAGCATAAGGATAATTACAAGGTTTACACCCCGTACCCTTCAGCCGTCAATATAGCCTTATGGTAATCATATTACTATCCATGTCAGCCTTTCAGGGACATTCCCTCTAGGTAAGACATACTAGGTTCACAACCTGGTTGTACTGATGGGATCTAATTCAGATATTACGGCTCCTGGCCATATCTCTCAATCTAGCCTTTCAAACATTCCTTTATAAGTCGTGAGATATTCATTCTTAAATATGAGCATGCCAGCAGCCTTTTCAGGCTTGAGGTTATCTACAGACTTATAGAACATTTGTGTGCACTGAGCAGTGTTCTACACCTCATCACTATACGGCGTCTGCTCACGTTCCTATGGTTGAATCTCTCCTTGTTGCTCTCAAACCTTTTTGGGATCTCACTTACTCTCACGATCTCTTTTGGAAGAAATACCTCCTTTAAAAGACAGCATGTTTGGAAACAAATGCCTTTTACTCCGTGGACAAGTAAATAATATCTAGCGTACTTGCTAAGACATTCCACAAAGTTGCATACGTCGTACTAGGCTCCAAGCCTTTCTGACTTTGCCTATGACAACTTCAAATCATTGTTAAGATAGATTCGACATTATCCCTTCCATATCTAATAAGGAATTTATTTAACCTTATTATTTGGAACTCGGTTAAGTATGTGTTTTAATTAAGGGCACTATCCCAAAATGGGTAAAGGATTCTTTGCATGGCTTACATCACAACTTTATCATACAAAGTGTCGCTTTCATTTCGGAACCGCAATCCGATCACGCATCTCAAAATGATATCCTTTTAGGGAGAGTCTGATTCCTTTTCAAACAATTTCTGAAACACCCTCCAGTTATTAGTTGTTTCAATCCAATTGAAGATTAATTCCTAAGTAGTTT
Organism: Gentiana dahurica var. dahurica; assembly: GCA_024500145.1. Lineage (NCBI taxonomy): Eukaryota > Viridiplantae > Streptophyta > Magnoliopsida > Gentianales > Gentianaceae > Gentiana > Gentiana dahurica. Next base: position 79,511,830 of record CM044906.1, on the reverse strand, counting down.
ATCAATCTCATATTCGTACTCGCTCAAACTTTTTGGGCTTTCCGAATTATGCACTTCACTGAGTACACTTGACTATTTCTAAAAATAGTCGTAGAAATTAATAAACAATTATTTGTGGCATTAATTGTCACGAGCTAACAAACATAGGTATGTTTAGGCTCTAGACAATTTTTTTCTAGAATTTATAACCTTTTCATAAAAGGTTATTTTAGTCATCTTTACATAAGATACATATTACCCACATGAATCATAATCACGTGGTTCATACATCATCAGAATGACATTTGATTATACGTTTCTCTTCCAGAGAGTCGACATCTAGAACAACCACAAATATCAAGGATTATTGCCAAACTATTTTACTTGGTTGAGATTTCATCACCTATATCGACTATATAGTGACATCGTTCTGGTATGTTAGATTTGGCGAACGTTCACCTTTATCGGAATAACAATTATTCCTTACAATTGAATTTGTCTACTAAATCCTAACAAATAACTAAACTCGTGTTCTTCATAAAAACCAGGACAGTAACGTTTATTTAGTTCCTTTATCAGTTTACCAGACTCAGAATACAATACCGAAATGTCGCAACGTTTGCTTCACTTTTCGTATCTCATTGTATCTTGTATTCAATCTTTCTAATTTAATCATGCTCGTAAGATATCATATATGTAAGAGTTGACTTAAACTTAGACAAATTTACCCCAACATACTTGCTTAGGATAGAGACTTCGATAAGTTCTCTTACTTAAGCACATGCCCTAACTTTCCATTTTAATCATTCAAGCTCTTGTGAATATTTCTTAATTTAGTCTTCATAAGGCTTAAGAGAAATTACAAGAGCCATGACTTCAATTTTCTTTCGTAAATAAAATCTAAAGTTTATTAAATTTTATTTAACTTTTTGAATCATATTCAAAATATGAACAATTTAATCTTTAAGAAATGATTAAATAATTAAGTCGATACTTATATCTTACAATTTTGAAAACAACCTTTCCAAAATTCGATGCGGTCATTCTTATTCAACGTTTGAATTAATTGTCATCGTATGACAGAATCGTATAAAATAAATGATTAATTCGTTGAAACTCATTTCAAGTGATTCAATCATATCATGAGTTTCCGTTTTTAATTAATAATTAAAGTCTTGGATCATTGTATCAAATATGTAGTCTCATTGTCTCTAACTACTATAACGGGGTTGCTCGTGTCATTTCTGATTTAAAAGGAGTAAAATTACTTAACCATATTTGAGACGTTTATCAAAAGAAAACAGTCATAATTTTCTTTTACTAATCGAGAATTAAAACATAAATATAAAATTTTACCAAAAACTACAACATAAAAATGAAGATAAAAGAGTGTTGTTGTTTATACACGCAAATAGAAAATGGTCTTTTGGTTTAATATTTTGCTCCCACTAGTTGATGAGAGTGAACTTTACTATACTTCGGTTCATGTTTTAATCCCTATTTATGACACTCTTGGCTCATTTTGGGTACCTTTAGACCATTTATAGGGTAAAATCTCATTGCACACTCACTTAGAGGTGAACCATCACAAAGATGGGAAACCTCGGCATTTTACAGTGTTTTAGACCCTATTCGAGCCCTATCTTTCTTGCGGAGTTATGCTCGGTATGTGTTTGGATATTGTGACACAGGATACAGGTGACTTATGAGCCCGGAAGACAAGGCATGAGACTTAGATTGGCATAACCGAAGCCCGAGAATGGAAACGGATAAAAAATAGTTGATGTTTTCGCCTTACATTCACTTTATCTGCACTTTGAGCAATGTTAAAGGCATTTTATGGACTTATAACCTTCATGAAAATTGTAGATATTTCAATTTTCTTTCCAACGCAACATGAATCACTCAAATCGGAGCCATACACTCGAAGATATTACCAAATTACTAAAGGCCTGTCAATGCTGAATACTAACACAGGGCAATGTGTGCGCATTGATTGGGAATGCGCACGCATTTGGCCGATTTTCTGCACTTTTTGGCCGCTTATAAACAGATTTTTTACCCCCGGTTTCATATCCACTCATACCTAGACTCACTTAGACTCCCTTAGGTCCATTTTCATCACTTTTTTCCTTTAGATTAGCTCTTCTTTCACTCTTTCTCATAGATTAAACACAATTTAGCATAGATTCCTCTTTTTCTTGTTGGTGTATTGAAGCTTTCTTCCCTAAGTGACAGTGAGTTTGGATGAAAATTGACGCAACTTCAAGTTTTCTGCATTTTGGTACTTAATTCAAGCTTATTTTCTGTTTATGACCTTAATTTCATGTTTGATTCTTGTTTCATTCATTATATTGAGTAGCTAATCTAGTTCGTAGCCAAATTAAGTGAAAATTGAAGAAATCCCCCTCTAATTGATGAAATTGGGAATTGGTAGTGCTTAATTGATGTTGTATCGATGAATTCGTGTCTTAAAACATGTTCTTAATGCTTGAATTAGCTTGATCACCTAGTTCATGAACTCACACACCACTTTTACAAATGTATGTTGTGAAGGGGTATGGGAAAAGGGGTTTTAAGATCGTTGCTTGTAATTGACTGAGTTGTTTAGATTCAATTAGGTAACGAGGTTTGTCGTTGTGAATCGAGCAACTCTAGAGCATTTATCTTGTTTCGGTTAGTTAAATCCTTAAATGCGGACTGTTGAACCGGGCTAAGGGTACTAGGTTGTTGCATGGCGTCTAGTACCACTTTCGGAGTTTGCACCCCACGAATGAGTCGGTATAAGTGTTAGGTTGGTAGGTTGGTTAAGATTGTTCCCGAATAATCGATTAGAGGGGTGAAAGTAATCAACTGGATCATGGTTTGGCTATGTCTCTCTCTATATCTTTTCATATCTAGTTTACGTATAGTTGTAGTATAATAACCGTGAACAAACCTTGATTAGCCTAAACTAAGTATGATAACGAATTTGGTACTCGATTGATTCCTCATAGGATACTACCTTGCTTGCTACTATAATGCATCCGACTCGGTACTCTGCCGATTAAAGTTGGACCGTCACTATTTTGGTCATCAAGAAGTTTGATGCCATTGCCAGGGAATCAAATCGATATCTCATAAGTTGTTTGAAGACTTAGGCTTAGGTTGCATTTTTTGGCTTCTTTTTTCTTGCTTTTTTCTTGATGTTGGATTTTTGTTGAAGAGTCACACCACCTACTACGGTGGGGGTGGTGACTAGATACCGTTATTATGTTCTTGTTTTTTCCTTGAATCACAGTGTACGGATCCATATGGCCATGAGAGCTCTCCTCCCTACTCATTTGGAGGCTTTAATTTCGGTGGTATGAGTGTTGGAGCCCAACCATATTATCAGTCCAACCCATACATATCCCATACAACAATGAATTGGGGAGTCCTCCAAGTTCTCAATTTCAACACCCTAGTGCCTATTTGCAATATGATCAACCTCCAGAAATAGCTCCTCCACCACAAAATAGTTCGACCGATATGTTATTGGAGCAAATCAACAAGACTTTGCAAGAGCAAGGCCGTGAGATAGAGGAGCAAGGCCGTGATTTGAGAGCTTTTCGGACTAGTTCCAACAACACCTTTACTACTCTACAATCGGCAATAAATAACTTGGAGAACCGGGTAGAGCAATTGATTGAGAAGAGGAAGGTTGAGAGGAGTGCTAAAAATGATAAAATTTCATTTTCTTCACCGTCGACTCTTGAGGTAATCACCCATCATGAATGGTATGAAGAAGGTATGAATAATGGTACTAGTGAATAATTTATTCCTTCTTCATTGAACCTTATTGAAAAAATTATGGGGGTGGATAATATAGAATATGTTGATGTTGTGGTTGAGCCAAAATTTTATTGCTTGGTGTTTGAATCTTTGTTACTTGGCCTATGCTCTCATTCAGGGAAATTGAATTCATTGTGTTGCACGGTGAATTTCTTGAACCAATCTTGGTGGTGGGGATTGAGCCCCTTGTTTGTCTTACTCCATTTTAATGGTGTGCTCAATTCTTTTGATTTGTGTAAGGAAATGCAATGGTTTGATCTCCTTTGGTATAACTATCCTTAGCATTGTTGGGGGTAGAGAGTCAAACTAAGGACTTTAAACTTAGAATGTTTTATATAGATGTTTTTAGTTTTGTTAAAAAATAGAAGTGGATGAAAGTTTTTTTTAATTGCCATGTTCTTTATGCTATTGAGCAAAAGATGTGCAATTTTTTTCTTTCATTCCACTCATGCTTCGTTGTTTTTCATTTAGTTTCTTAATAAGTCGAGCCAACGACATAAAACAAAGGCGCTTGTGGGAAGCAACCCATTTTTTCTTTGTTTGGTAGTAGTAGTAGGAGTGAGTCTTAGGTAAGAGAGTGGAGAATTTTGGACCAGGAAAAGAGCTCTCGAGTGAAAATTCCCGTTTGATCCTTTGACCGGACTTGGATTGGTATCACTTTGGCCCGTTTGGTCCCTTATTTTATGCATGGATGATTGTTTCTCTTTTTATTATCTTTTCATCTCATGTTATTCGAGTTCGGTACCTTCGGTTATATGACGATAGTGTATGTGACATTGATTCTTTTTATTATTTCTCAATATCTATTGCTTGCTTTGCAGCGGTTGTACCCCATGCATGAGTTCCCGTGTTTCTTGGTTTCATGGTTTTAGATATTCGAGATGGAGCTTCGTGGATATGTCACATGCATTCTTTCGTGCCTTTGCCGGGTTAAGCTAATTCTTCTTTCTCTTTATCATTCACACACTAAGGCAGTGTTGCATTTAAAGTGGGGGGTGGTAGGCTTAGCTTTGTTATTTGATATGCTTCGTTGATGACATTTGCCAAAGTGTTGTATGCTTAGCGTTTGGTCACTAATTCAATAACATTCGAGCTATTTTTAAAATTTTCCAAGGTTTTGATGTTACATTCATGTGTTGAGCCTTCATGTTGATATGACAAATGGTTTAGTGAATGTTTGGATGCATGTTACTTGGCTTAGTTCCTTATCCTGGAGACGGGATTTTCATGCACATATAGCTTTGATTTCATGAACCGCGGTAATTAGTGACCGATTATGGTAGACTTAGGCGCAATTAGGCTACCTAGAACTCATATCATTAACTTCGAGACGAAATAGAAAGGCCGACCTTGGTAGAGTTTGGGATGACAGTTATAGCGTTTCTTTGACCCGACCAAAGCCAAATAGCCATCCCGTGACACATTCCACAGTAACCCCTCTAAGCCTTGGTAGGATGGTTAGACCCTCATCCGACACTTAGCCGTTTGTATTTAGCCCATAATTTCCCAAACCCAAAGCCTTTTCCGCGGTCTGCATTCCTTTGAACACCCTACGAGTTGAGCTTAATCATTTATTTCTATCACACTTGCTTAGGCAAGTGAGGGGTGGTAGAGTGGTTTGTATTCTTGATAGGAGTTGGTGTGTTTTACGAGCTATGTCACAATTTGGAGGGTAGGAGCTCGATTTATTTATTGTGTATGTGATGGCCTTTGACTCAAACCTAATAAAAATTCAAGTTCAAATTCAAAAATAAAAAGGAAAAAAAATCAAAAAAAAAAAATATCAAAGAAAGCATGCAAAAAAGAAATATTGTGATAAGTGAATAAAGGTTGAGTCAAAGAAAACCAAAAGTTTAGGACTCGTGTTTTGATATATTATGTGATGTTGGTGTTTGCGATGAGTCCTTGTGATAAAGAAACATGGTAGTTCTTCATTTGTCCTAATGGTACATGAAACATGGTATCATATGGCACTTTACTTTATAAATCATTTTTCTATAGTTGTTTTGAGCTAGAGAAGGGTGGAGCTAGCTATGTTTTGTATTGGTACACCCCATGATTAAGCTTGCTCGTGTTTATCTCTTTGTTGTTTATTCCCCAGAAATTCCCTTCGGTTAGCCCCATCTCTGGCCTAACGTTACAACCTTGCAACTCCTACTCGACCTTGCTTAGCCTCGGTTGGCCCCGATTAGTGGAGATGCTTATGA
>CM044906.1:79438100-79505139 GCA_024500145.1 Gentiana dahurica var. dahurica | reverse complement strand
TCTTTGGATTCTTTTGAAAAGCTCATTTTGCTCGAGGGCGAGCAAACGCTAAGTGGGGGGGTGGTTGATGAGAGTCAACTTTACTATGCTCCGGTTCATGTTTTAACCCCCATTTATGACACTTTTGACTCATTTTGAGTACCTTTAGACCATGTATAGGGTAAAATCACATTGCACACTCACTTAGAGGTGAACCATCACAAAGATGGGAAACCTCGGCATTTTACGGTGTTTTAGACCCAATTTGAGCCCTATCTTTCTTGCGGAGTTATGCTCGGTATGTGTTTGGATGTTGTAACGTAGGATACAGATGACTTATGAGCCCAGAAGACAAGGCATGAGATTTAGAGTGGCATAACCGAAGCCCAAGAATGGAAATGGATAAAAAATAGTTGATGTTTTCGCCTAACATTCACTTTATATGCACTTTGAGAAGTGTTGGAGGCGTTTTCTGGACTTATGTTCCTCATGAAAGTTGTAGATATTTGAATGTGATTTCGAACGCAACTCGAATCACTCAAATCGGAGCTCTACAATCAAAGATATTACCAAATTACTGAAGGATGGCAATGCTGAAAACTAACACAGGGTAATGCGCGCGCTTGATTGGGAAAGCACACGCATTTGGCCGATTTTCTGCACTTTTTGGCCACTTGTAAACATATTTTTCACCCCCCATTTCATATCCACTCATACCTAGACTTACTTAGGCTCCCTTAGGTCGATTTTCATCACTTTTTTCCCTTAGATTAGTTGTTTTTTTCACTCTTTCTCTTAGATTAAACACAATTTGTCATAGATTCCTCTCTTTCTTGTTGGTGTATTGAAGCTTTCTTCCCTAAGTGACAATGTGTTTGGATGAAAATTGATGCAACTTCAAGTTTTCTGCATTTTGGTACTTAATTCAAGCTTCTTTTCAGTTTATGACTTTAATTTCATGTTTGATTCTTATTTCTTTCATTATAATGAGTAGCTAAACTAGTTCATAGCCAAATTATGTGAAAATTGAAGAAATCCTCCTCTAATTGATGAAATTGGGAATGGGTAGTGCTTAATTGATGTTGTATCGATGAATTCGTGTCCTAAAACTTGTTCTTAAAGCTTGAAATAGCTTGATCACCTAGTTCATGAACTTACACACCACTTTTATAAATGTATGTTGCGAAGGGGTGTGAGAAAAAGGGTTTTAAGATCATTGCTTATAATTGACTGAGTTGTTTAGATTTGATTAGGTAACGAGGTTTGTCGGTGTGAATCGAGCGACTCTAAAGCGCTTATCTTGTTTCAGTTAGTTAAATCATTAAAGGTGGATTGTTGAACCAGACAAAGGGTACTAGGTTGTTGCATGGCATCTAGTACCACTTTAGGAGTTTACACCCATGAATGAGTTGGTATAAGTGTTAAGTTGGTAGGTTGGTTAAGATCATTCCCGAATAATCGATTAGAGGGGCGAAAGTAATAAATTGGATCATGGTTTGGCTATGTCTCTCTCTATATCTTTTCATATCTAGTTTACATATCGTTGTAGTATAATTACCGTGAACAAACCTTGATTAGCCTAAACTAAGTATGATAACGACTTTGGTACTCGATTGATTCCTCGTGGGATACGACCTTGCTTGCTACTATAGTGCATCCGACTCGGTACTCTGCCGATTAAAGTTGGACTGTCACTATTTTGGTCATCACTAGTCAACTACTCCCAATTGACTTTCAAGAATCTTTTCAAAATTCTTTAGTGGCCAAGATCCCATCTAGTTACCTCGATTCCCGACGAGAGCCCGATCAACCGGAATAATTCGAATGGTAGGTAACAATTTACCAATCACATCTCTATGTGACTCTTGGTGGTTGACTAGTCAACTCTTTGACACATCTTTATGTGGTAGTCAACCCATTGCTTCTAGAATAAGACGGTCCTGACGAGGGCCAATCACCGCAATACTCTAGTCAAGTCATAACCCAATATTTGCGAGATCTCATACGATCATATCTCAATAACGACGATATACACGAGGTAGGTCAACTCCCGACGAGAGCCGATCAATTGGATCCGAACAAGGGCTCTTCACCGTCGCTATAATATTCGGAGACAATATTCGACTTGATTTTTGTTATGGAAGTATTTACGTAATTTAATTCACTTAATTAATTTTAATTACGGTCTCATCAAATATCTCTATAGACATACATCCTACACATTTATCTAGATCGTGCCTAGTCATGCATTTATCGTTTCATATAAAATAAATACAAACACAAAATAAATAAATGTGTAAAGTAACCGGTATGACAGTATGATCATGGATTTTTCCTAGGCGCGGTTTCGAATATTAACTGACAAAAACGCAGGTCACAATCTAAAGGTAGCTGCAATCGCCAATAGGATCTTTAATGTGTCATTCTCCAATGGGATCTTTATTTCCTCTTTCTTTGGTCTCCATCTTCCTCTCCATTCTTGTTACATAAATTTTGTTTAATAAAATAAATACACCCGCCACACACGGGGTAGCTAACGGGAATGGGATAATGCAGAAAATGAACTAGGTCACGTTCTTCATAACGGCCTAGGATAAATTTTAAACCAACGAAAAATAAATCATTCGCATCTATCCTATTGGTCGAGTCCATGATCAATCGGGGTCCATATAAACATATTATATCTACTCAATATCTAATTCATACTATAATATCTTATTAAAAAGACAAATTAATATTTAACTACTTACGTCTTAATTAATCGATTAACGTTTAATCAATCAAATAATGTTATCCAATCAATTACCTAATTAACATTTAATTAATTAAATGATTTTAAACAAAAAAAAATTAACGATTAATTTTAAACGATTTCAATTTTAATTTTAATCAGTTAGAACTATTCCAAAAATAAATCAAAATTAAAATTAAGTCACTTTTGTTTATTTCCTTTTAATTCCTAATCAAAAAGGATGACTTTGGTTTTCTAAACCAAACGGCAACAAACATTGACCCTTTCCAAAATCAAATTTTTGAAAATGGCCTAGGCCTAGGCTTGTTCCAAAATCAAATATTTTAAAAAGGGTCTAGGCCTATTCCAAACAAAATTTGGAATGGCCTAGATTATTTAAAGGAAAATCATACTTACCAAATAAGTCATGTGGCATCCCAATGGTCCAAACTATTTGAACAATTAGTTAGTCACATGACATCAACTAAATAAAGAGATATCAATCACAACAATGAACCATATTGAAAACACAAAATACACAAAACAAAAATTTGGAGATCAACCACTTTGGACGAGTCAACCGACGCCGGCAGCAGGTTGCCCTACCGCCGCCGACGATGGTGGTGCCGCCGTCAGTTGGCCGAGCACCACCCGACCCCCTTTTGTTTTTCTTTTTTTTTTTCTTTTTGTGTATCGTTTTGCTAATAAAAAATCTTTCATCTTTTAATTACGTGATTTAAACGATAAAATTAACTACGCAAATTAACATGCTTATTGCTTTAGCTCGAAACTCTCTCTGATACCACTGTTAGGAAATCTACGCGGGAACGTAGCAGAATTCAAAAGTTTATTTCCTTTAACCATGATCGACTTCGTTTAGGCAACAAACATAATAAGATAGTAGACGGTGGTTACCTTGCTTGATCAAAAAGATCGACGCTTTGACCGTCTAAGGAGAGTAGCGATGCACGAAGCCGCCCAAGCGTTCGGCCTCTACCGCTAGTCCACACGAACAACCCGCCGGAATCCACCATTGGATTGATACTAGAAAAACTCGGTTGCTAGACTGACCTTTTCTCTCTCTCAAATCTCTCTCTAAGAAACTCTCTATTCCTCACAAGAAACTATTAGTCTCTAGGAATAGTGATGTACAAAAGAGCTAGTCAACCCCTTCTTATATATGTGTTGGGGCGCCACTTTTAGATCCCAATCTGATTGGAAGAAGCTTCCTAGTAAATTGAGGAGAAGAAAAATCTTTTCCAAATAAAATATGAAAAGTATCTTGTATTGATTTGTCTCATTTAATTTAATGTCATATATTAAATATTTTCAAGATAATGTCAATATCTAATATTGACTATCTTTATCTTATTACCAAAAATCAATTTACACATGTTCATATATATACATTTATGACAATTGTGCACATATGCATGTCACGCATGTGACAACAAAATATATATATATATATATATATATATATATATATATATATATATATATATATATATATATATATATATATATATATATATTAATATCATATATTAATATATGGTAATACCATTAATTAAATTACACAATTCAAGTGTATCTTATACACTCCAAAATTGTGTCACCTTTAGCCAATAAATTGGCATCCGGAATATTCTTAATTAATATAATGCTATGATTAATTAATTTGCAAAATATATGTGTATCAATATACACAATTAATTTTGACTTATACATCAACTATGTATATTTAATTAATCAATATAATTAATATCTTGCATTTAATTTATTCATAATAAATAAATACCACCATATTAATTTACCACTATAACCCTTTATATTCAAGATAAAACTTTTCTTATTTGGTTATCGCTATAACCATATTTTAATCCGGCTAGATGTTCTTATGTGTGTGACCCGATAGGCTTCCGAATATGTTGGCCGTAAGCACAAAGTGAAAATTACGAAAATACCCTTCATACCTAACGATCACGGGATAGCTTCTAGCAACACACCGTGACCTACAATCATCGGATGAGTCAAATGCAATGACTACAACCTTTCATGTGAAACAGTTACCGTGTAAATATAATCCTATCATTGTAGTAATATCCATACGGTCGTACGTCGAGTGTCAAACATCAACGACGGTATCTTATAATCTGGATATCCTATTCTCTTGAAGTAACTCATTTACTTCCACTTTGCAAAGATTCACGAGAGTAAGACATTCCTTATAAGAAGCCCTTTCGGATATTCACCCCTACTAATAGGGTATGTGATTCCCGGACGACCAAACATGTATGCTCCGCATGCTTCAGTATCACACTCAATCACTGCCGCATGATCGCCCTGTGGCTAGGGGAAACCTCAATAGTGTCAAAGCATGACAATCCACACCGTGATGCCATGTAGACTCCGGTCCTAAGGATAATTACACCATCGTCACATAGTGTGACACTTTACAGTGTAAGTGGGCCAGTCTAACGTACGCATTCTCTAATAAACGTTCACGTACAGTCCAAGTGTCCTTACACTTCGATAGATGAGATCTATCCCTGCCCTTAAAGACAGAAGACATCTAATAAGAATAGTTTGTTTGTACTATCAATGCCCTGCTTAATAGTACATAAGTCCAGAGACATTTAAGTATCAAACTTATTAAAGTGATTAGAGATCTCATCAACCATAATCTCCTAGCATGGTTTCTCTATCACAGTTTAATACTAAGGACGTTATCATATAACAATTCATAATTGGTTCTTTAAAAGCCAATTATTATATATGTATAATCATAAAGAAATAGTAGAAATGATCCGACCCGGTCCAAACCGATTGGGTTTAGGACACTATTTCAACACTTTTTGGGGATACGGGTCACTATGCAAGGGCTTGTCCTTCAAGGAATACCAAGAGTAAGCAAGGAAATTACAACCGAGAAAGTGCAAGCCGACCAACAAGGGTGTTTGCTTTGGATGCAGTCATGTCAGGTACCTTTTAGTTTATTTGTTTTCTTAAAGTATTCTTATGACATGAATTTAATTCACGTTGTAATTGTATTTGAGTAAAGGAACTAACTTTTAGATACATTAATAATGGATAACTTAGCTATGTCAGCCTTAATTAATACAAGATGTCAAAAATTTTGTGTTAAGTAAGATAGTAAAGAAGTTAAACCTACCCTTCAACTTTTAGGAATCTTTATGGACACCATCCGGGTAAGTGAGTCATACAGGGCTTAAATGTAGAGTAGAAGATCGGTTAGTGCGGTTTTATGGCTCAAGAAGTGATAGGTTCAGCTTTGGGAATCAGAAGGGTGTTGGTTCTATGGTCAGTAAGTTTAGTTTTTTTAGAGGCTTCGGTTGGGGTTTGCGTTCAAGAATGTGCTAAGGAAGATCAATGGTTTGAGAACATTCAAGTTTCGAGGATGAAACTCCTCTTAAGGGGGGAGGAATGTAAAATACCGAACTTTTGGAAAGGGTAGACGTGTCAATTTGCCAAATTCGGTATATTATATCTATTAATTATGGATTTAAGTATTACTAAAAGAAATATTAGTTATGGAAAATTAATATTTATTGGGGACATATGAGAAATTACTTGGAATTGAGGGGAGTTGATTGTGATTAATTGAGGGAGGTTTTTATTGGGAAAATAACTTCCCATTAAGGGGGAGTTCTTAGAAAGAAAGTTCATTGTTCAAACTCTAAAAGAAATTGAGAAAAAACCAAAAGAAAGAAGAGAAAGAGATTTCCTCCAAATTCTCACGAGGTTCTCATCGGATTTCAGGAGCAAATATAGAAACGGAATTAGCGGGAAGAGAGGATCGTGTTGATACAGAAAGTTAGAAGCTTTGTTAAGGTTTGTTTTCGGCCCTAGTTATGGTTTTACCAAGGTTTGATCATGTTTTGTTAGTCTAAGAGGGTGAATTCATAGTTCTATTGGTTTAAAAGCTTTTCATCATCAATTAATCCAAGTTTAATTGTGATCAAATAGGTTTTGGTTGAGTTTTGAAGAAGTGTAGCAGATCTTCTTGTAGTTTTTGCTTGGTTTTGCTTGCTTGAAAGGTAAGAGGCTCTTCCTAATGTTTAATTAAGGATTAATAATATTAAGGTTGTGTTGATTTGATGCTAGAAATCATGTTTAGAAATCGTTGTGGGAATCCATGATGTTGTGCCTTGTTAATAGGACGATTTTCTACTATTCTTCTGAGTATTTTGTTGTTGAGAAAGTTAGGGCTTGGTTAGAAATCGTATGTGCAGCACATCATGTCTTTGGAGCAGTTTTGGCCCTCTTTGGCGTGCCCCGAGGCTTTGGCGCCCCCCAAAGTGTATCAGAGGCAAACCAGAATTTTCTACTGTCATTTTGGCGTGCCCCGAAGGCTTTGGCGCACCTCAAACCTTAACAGAGAGTTCAGCAAACTCTCTGATAGGTTTTGGCTCTTGCCAAAAGTCTTGACGCCCCCGACAATGCCTAAATGTTGTTTTGAGGGTTTTAAGCTATCAAATGTGTTTTAAATGTTGTTTCTTGATCTAATAACATTAAATGAACATGAACAAGCCTCGATTAAGTTTTTTATGCGTTTAGTTCCGACACCGAATGTACTCTTCCACAGAGTTGAAGTTCGGGACCATTGGAAGAGTATGGTTGGCTTGTGCTTTGGGGAATTAGCATTCACCAATGTCTGTGTATGTGATAGGACTTGTCCGTGTCTAATGGTCTAGGTGAGAGATTATGAGATGTGAGGGATCTTACTTGAAATTACTTAGGTGGCTAGTTAACCACACAATAACAAACATACTCCTGTAGTAAAAAGATTCAACATCAATCCATTATTGGTAAGGCACAAGTTCATATCGTGATATGTGGGCGGTCAGATAAAGTGAATATGTAATACCCTACTCCCGACCACTAGGTCCACTGGGGTCATTCTAGGAGGGGTTGCGAAACTCTCACCGCGACTTCAATAACAATACTAGAAAACCCAAGATTATTCATTAAATCCACAAAATAATTTACCCAAGATTATTCACTAAATCCACAAAATAATTTACCAACACTTCAACGACAAACTTGATTTTAATATTACCACAAATCAAATTTACATAAATCACTAACTAATTCCATTAAAAGAATACAACACATAAAATTACTGTTATAAAACCGATGGAGATAACTTCGGATGCAAGAAACAGAAACAGAAGCAATCAAACATAAACAATCAAAGGAGAAAACAGAAACAAGAAGAACACAGATTTAACGTGGAAAACCCCTCAGTGGGAGAGGTAAAAAACCACGAGCAGAAAAGAGATATTTTATTATGCACTGAATTTACAGATTTCAACACACACAGATAATGAGACAACAACTGTATTTATAGGCACAAATCCCTAAACCCTAGCCGCAAGGAATCTTTGTCTGATGCACCATAAATACCCCTACACGTGTCCTCCTTTTAATGACACTGTATAGCTGTCACATAACAGAATTTGCAGATATGGGACCCTGCTGTATTCCAGTACTCAGCAGACTTTCACCCTGCTGACAGTACCCTGCTGACAGAAGCCTCAGTAGACTCCACCCTACTGATGCACAGAATTGAATACACTTCTCAACTGTCCATCACACAGCTGAGTCTTCAGATTGGTTCCCACCAGATGTAGAGTTTAAATCACCTTACTAACAAATCTCCACCTTGACTTCAACTCTCACTAGAGTCAAACAGATTGCATAACTAGATGTACTTGTACCAGATGCATTCGTCAATGCCAGATGTACTTGTACCAGACTATCTCCACAGTATCTACTCCACTGATCTGACCTCAGTAGAGTTTCCAGAAACCGATTATAAGCTTTGAATATTCAGTAAGTCCAGGCAAAGCTGGAACTTACTCCGCTGAACTGGTTTAGTGAACATATCAGCAGGATTCTCCTTTATGCCAATCTTCTTCACCACAACCCTCTTCTCATTTCTCAGAAAATGATACATGACATCAATATGATTGGTTCTCTCATGATGAACCTGATCCTTGGCCAAACATATTGCACTTAAACTGCCACAATATATCTCAGCCTGATCCTGATGCAACCCCAAATCACTGATTAGCCCCTTCAACCAGATACCCTTCTTAGCTGCTTCAGAAAGAGCCATGTATTCTGCTTCAGTAGTTGATAAGGCTACTGTAGCCTGAAGAGTAGCTTTCCAGCTGACCACTGCATTTCCCAATGTAAACACATAACCAATCATTGATCTTCTACTGTCAACATCACCTGCATATTCAGCATCACAGTAACCTGTGACCAGACCAGTATCACCTCCATAAATAAGACCAACATCAGCTGTACCTCTCAGGTACCTGAATATCCTTTTAACATCTTTCCAGTGTTCCTTTCCAGGTTGAGCCATAAACCTGCTGACAACACTGACTGCCTGAGCCAAATCAGGCCTAGTGCATACCATGGCATACATCAGACTGCCAACTGCACTAGCATAGGGAACTTTTGACATATACTCCTTCTCTTCAGCTGACTGTGAAGCATAAACAGACAAATGAACATTTGATGCCATAGGAGTATCTATTGGTTTTGTAGTAGACATACCAAACTTGGCCAATATCTTCTGCACATAACCCTGCTGAGACAAGAATAATTTCTTTTGACTTCTATCTCTCCAGATCTCCATCCCCAAGATTTTCTTGGCTGCACCCAAATCCTTCATTTCAAATTCAGCACTGAGAAGGTTCTTCAGATTTTGAATATCAGACTTCCTTGCAGCAGCAATCAACATGTCATCCACATACAGAACAAGAAAGATATGAGACCCATCTTTCAGTAGACTGTGGTAAACACAACAGTCATAAGGACTTCTGTTGTAACCCTGCTGAAGCATAAAACTGTCAAACCTTTTATACCAAACCATACAAAGATTTCTTCAACTTGCAGACATAATTTTCCTTGCCAGGAACATGAAAACCCTCTGGCTGTGTCATGTATATCTCCTTATCCACCTCACCATGTAGAAAAGCAGTTTTCACATCTAATTGCTCAAGTTCCAGGTCCTGTTGTGCCACCATTGCTAGTAACACCCTGATTGAAGTGTGTTTGACCACTGGTGGAAATATTTCATCAAAGTCAACCCCTTCCTTTTGACTGAATCCTCTTGCAACCAAACGTGCCTTATACCTGACCCCTTCTGCCTTAGTTATTCCTTCCTTTTTCTTGAAAATCCATTTACAAGTCACAACTCCCTTGTCAGTAGGCTGTTTGACCAATTCCCAAGTCTGATTCTTCAACAATGACTCCATTTCATCTCCCATGGCTGCATGCCACTGAGATGCTTCTATACATGTCACTACTTCCCTGTAAGTAGTAGGTTCAGGAACCTCTACTTCTTCTGCAACTTGGAGTGCATATCCAGCCAAATCATCATAACCATATCTCCTTGGAGGTATCCCAACATTAGATCTTCTAGGCCTGCTGGCAGCTAGACTCTGCTGATCAATATTTGTATGACGCCCTGCTGAGGTCTCAGTAGGCTGGCTTGGATCAGATTCTGGTTCATTATCCAGATCAGTATAGTGTTGGTTTGGATCCACTGATTGTTGCATATCAGTAGACTCCACCTGAAGCTCCACCTGTTTCTCAACACTATCAGATTCAGCACTGGTTTCAGACTTAGTAGACCTCCCCACTGATGAGTTTAACATAGAATTTTCATCAAACACAACGTCCCTGCTGAGGATTACTCTGGACTCTACTGATGACCAAATTCTATATCCCTTCACTCCATCACCATACCCCACAAAAACTCCCTTCTTGGCTCTTGGTTCCAACTTCCCTTCACTAACATGATAGTATGCTGTACTTCCAAAAACCCTTAGAACTGAGTAGTCAGCAGGCTTGCCTGACCACATCTCACATGGTGTCTTGAGATTGATCCCTGTGTGAGGACTCCTGTTGATTAAGTAGCAAGCTGTCTTAACAGCCTCTGCCCAAAATCTCCTTGATAAACCAGCTTGAGAAAGCATACATCTTGCCCTCTCCAGTAGGATTTGATTCATCCTTTCAGCTACACCATTCTGTTGAGGTCTATTCCTTAAAGTATGATGTCTGGCAATTCCCTCAGCTGCACAAAACGAATCAAAATCCGTCCAGCAGAATTCCAGACCATTATCTGTACGAAGCTTCTTGATTTTCTTGCCTAACTGATTCTCCACTAGGGTCTTCCACTGCTTGAAGTTACTGAATGCATCACTTTTGTTCTTCATCATCACCACCCAAGTCATCATTGAATAGTCATCTATGAATGACACAAAATATCTGTGACCACCCAATGACTCAACTTTTGATGGACCCCAGCAGTCTGAATGGATATAATCAAGTGATGCCCTTGTGTTGTGCAACCCTGCTGAGAACTTACTTCTATGCAACTTCCCAAACACACAATGTTCACAAAAGTCCAGATTCTTGAACTTATATCCCCCAAGAAAACCTGCTGAAGAAAGAACCTGCATACCCCTTTCACCCATGTGACCAAGTCTCATGTGCCACAGCTGAGTCTGCTGAGACTGGTGAACTGCTGAGGATGCAACAGCAGCAGTGCCAGATACAGTAGATCCTTGTAATATATACAAGGTTCCCCTCTTGATGCCTTTGAGGACTACAACTGAATCTTTGAAGACATTCAGCTGTCCACCTTCACCCTTGAAATTGAACCCCTTGCTGTCCAGTAGACTAAGAGATACCAAATTCTTGGTCATCTGTGGAACATGTCTTACCTCTTTCAGTGTACAGAATTTACCATCCTCTGTCCTTAACTTTACTGAGCCAATTCCCACAACTTTGCAAACCTTGCTATTGGCCATATAGATTCACCACCATCCATCTGCTCATAAGTAGAAAACCACTCCTTGTTTGGACAAATATGGTAGGATGCTCCAGAATCAAGTATCCACACATCATTGTGGTGTGTAGAATCCCCTGCAACTAGAACCAGATCCTCATCAGATTGCTCAGTAGCCAAGGCTACTGTGCCAGAATTGCCTTCCTGCTGTTTCTTCTTCCTTGGACAATTGGACTTCCAATGTCCCTGCTCCTTACAGTAATTACAGACATCAGTAGACATAGGACCTTTGGACACTGACTTCTTTTTCTTCTTCTGTCCATATCCTTTTCCACTATTGCTGCTAGCTACTAGCCCAGTAGCCGGATTGTCTGTCCCAGCAGCCTTGTGTCTAAGCTCCCTGGCATGTAATGGTGACCTCACATCCTCTAAAGCTACTGTATCCTTCCCAACTATGAAAGACTGCACAAAGTTTTCATATGATGCCGGTAATGACACCAACAGGATTAGGGCTGCATCTTCATCCTCTATTTTAACATCAATATTCCTTAAATCAAGTAATATTGTGTTCAGCTGGTCAAGGTGTTCCCTCAGTGGACTCCCTTCATGCATCTTCAAACTGAACAACCTCTGTTTCAACAACAACTTGTTGGTCAGTGACTTGGTCATGTACAGGCTTTCAAGCTTCATCCACAACTTGGCTGCGGTGTCTTCCTCAGCAACCTCAGTGATAACATCATCAGATAAGCACAACATGATGGTTGAATGTGCTTTCTCTTCCAGACTAGCATAATCTGATGCACCTGTATTTGGTTTGTCAGATAAAGGATTCCACAAACCCTGTTGTTTCAACAGTGCACGCATCTTGATTTGCCACAGACCAAAACTGTTCCTTTCTGTAAATTTATCGATTTTTACGTTTACTGCTGACATCTTTTCTTGCTAAAGATCACAGCTTTATCACAGATCCCAGCACCTTGCTGAAGGTCTTGGTGAAGATGAAGCTGATCGTATAGATTGTTTTCTCCAGAACCTGTCTCTGATACCACTTGTTATAAAACGGATGGAGATAACTTCGGATGCAAGAAACAGAAACAGAAGCAATCAAATATAAACAATCAAAGGAGAAAACAGAAACAAGAAGAACACAGATTTAACATGGAAAACCCCTTAGTGGGAGAGGTAAAAAATCACGGGCAGAAAAGAGATATTTTATTATGCACTGAATTTACATATTTCAACACACACAGATAATGAGACAACAACTGTATTTATAGGCACAAATACCTAAACCCTAGCCGCAAGGAATCTTTGTCTGATGCACCATAAATACCCCTACACGTGTCCTCCTTTTAATGACACTGTATAGCTGTCACATAACAGAATTTGCAGATGTGGGACCCTGCTGTATTCCAGTACTCAGCAGACTTTCACCCTGCTGACAGTACCCTCAGTAAACTCCGCCCTACTGATGAACAGAATTGAATACACTTCTCAGCTGTCCATCACACAGCTGAGTCTTCAGATTGGTTCCCACCAGATGTAGAGTTTAAGTCACCTTACTGACAATTACAATAGCTCTTTAAAATAAATCGAGGTACCATCCAAAACATCAATTTCCTTTATCTTTGAATCTGGATCAACCATCGTCTACAATTTCTCATTTTCCTTGGTCAAAAACATGTACCTATATTTGTAAAATAAAAAAAAATAAAAAAAAGAGACAAAGAAACAAAGAAAACGAGGTGTCAGCAAATGGCTGGTATGAGCCACGTGTGCAAGTGTTATACTATATATATATATATAATAATATATAAAAATAAAATATCTTGATCAACTTTTAGAAATAACAGTGGAAGTCTTTTAATTATTAATTGATTGAACAAATGAGAAGATCAATTTTTAGTATTAAAGTGCACGAGCATTAAGAAAACATATCAGGTTCATTTACAAGCACCAGTTTTGGCCGAGCTGATGAGTCAGGTACCGCCCTAACACCGTTTTACCATATGGATTTCAACCGCACTCCACGAGAACTAGCCATGCCTGACAACTCTGGCCGATTGTCAGGGAAAAGAATCAACCTTCACCGTGCAAACCTCCTACACGGCTCCAGCCAACCCTGTCCATGCCCTAGGACCCACAACCAACCGTCAGCCATTGCTTTCCCGGCTGTAGCATTAATCTTCGGGGAAAAAGGTACCGTCCCCACTCTTACGAGCGAGCACTCTAGATACTGTCGGAAAGACTTCGAGTCAAGAGGCCCCGAGACCGGAGACTAGCCGTTCTCCTAGAGCAGTAACTCTAATCCCCCTAGCCACCAGAGTTTTGACACTTTCGTGCCACAAGCGAGCGAGCGAGTATTAACCGTCAATTCCAAGTATCATTTTTATTTAAAAAAACGTGCAGTAGCTCAAAACAATCGATTATTAATTTTATAGAAATCATTTGAACATGACTTCCGAGTTTAAACCATCGTTTTGATATAATTAAAATACTTGAAAATAAATAAAAATGCACACTTTGACTTGTATCAAAATAAAAAAAACTCACCGCTACTCGTGGTTGTTTTTTTATTCCTGAGTCACAGACAACTATCACGGGAGGTTCTATCATGGTGACTCCTTATTCTGGAGTCCTTATGTTAGAATTTCCCAACTATCACCGTCTTCAACTAGATATAAGGCATTATTGACCGTCCAACCCATTTGTTACTTTGATGCTTCATTTGTGCTTTTAAAAAAATATTTCTTTTTATAGGAATCCAACAATACACACTCCAATAACTTATTGCGATAAACTAACCCAGTATATACCCCAGCCTTCAGTATATCCTGATTTCCATTCCATTCCATCCCAACCATATTTCAACCCAATCAAAACCCATCTCGGCTGCATACACCAAGACTTCCAGTTGCGCCCGATCGAGTATAAGATGAAGGAGATTCTAATGTAGAAGGTAGATTTCAGCTGAGATCGATCACGATGGTTGATAGAATTGTTGTGCCGCACGAGGTACTATGGAACTACAAGACGGTTCATGGCTTATTATGATGGTGGCTTTGGTGGCTGAAAATTGACATTGGATGTAACTTTAAAACGTTTATGGCCGCCAATAATGAGTTTACTTTGGTAAAGATGAAGGTTGCATAGTGACAGGTGGCTGCACCATTTTTCCTTACTATTCTTTTGGAACTAAAAAAAAAAAAAATTGGTTCATATGACATGGATGATAATGGCTTCATCTATAGGTAACGTATGTTTAATAACGACAAAAACAAACTCCTTAAGCATCTATTAGAATTAAAGTCCACTTAAATGATTCTTTAGTTTTAGGATAAGTTTAACCTGCGAAGGCTTTGATTTCACTAGCATTGATAACAAGCGGAAACAAAAGAAAAATAAATGTATAGAAAAGATCTATGACATTGGGATTCCCCGTATTTTATCATATAGTAGTATATAATATATAGTAGTATACTATTTAAATTTGTATCTTTGGTAGTACGGCTTTTTGCGACGTTTTGGTCGTCCGGCTTTAGCGACGTTTTGGTCGTCGCTATACCAAAATTTTTGTCTTTTCCCTTTTTTTTTGGTTAGGTAAAACGAAGTCGTATGATTTGGTACGGTGTTATCACATCAACGTGTTTATCACTAGGGTTTTTATTTGAAGCATTCAATTCTCTGATTCGAGTTTCGAAAATTTTAATTGTGTTATTATGTAGTTTCTATTGGTACACTGAAACTCTGGTTTGACTTTTTGTGCACGAAGGTGCATTTCGATCTTCAGAATTTTTTGGTTAAGTAAAACAAAGTCGTATGATTTGGTACGGTGCCACAAAAACTACTAGAAAATAAAATATTGTAAAAATTAGACAAGGAATGAGAATATTCATTCGATCTATGATACATAAAAGATACATAAAAATGAAAAACGAGATCCAACTCCCATTTATCTCACTTATCCTTCGGTTAATTTACTTCGATAAAATATAAGAAAATGAAAATCTTCCGAACCTTTTCTTTTTTATTTCTTTTTATTAGTATTAGTTAGGGTTAAGTCTGACATGAATAATATTCTACGACTAACAATTCATTTATTCGAGTTTGGGAAATTTTAATTTTGTTATTATGTAGTTTTTATTGGTTCACAGAAACTCTGGTTTGACTTTTTTTGCACGAAGGTGCATTTTGATCTTCAGGATTTTTTCCCCACATGTAACATTTCTTGCTGCAACACGCATGCTTATTGTCACCTTTAGAGGATGGTTTAAATGCTTTTCTAAGCATTGAAGTAGGTTGATATCTTCTTTATTTTTGCCAAAGTAAATTTATTGCAGAAATAAAAACTATAATCGGTGCATAAAAAAAGTGAGGGCACACCGTGCATTGCACGGTGGCCCCCACTAGTATAATATATTATCTAATTCTGAAATGACAAAAGTTCCAAATTACTACCATGTCAATATGTAACTACACTTTAAATATTAACATATATCAAAGACATAAGTATATATATATACATTTTTTTTCTAAAGAAAATAATTGTCTTGGAATTTTTTTTAGTACTGTTGCATAAATATTCAACTTACACACATAGAAGGGTATCAATTAATGTGTATGACATAAGATATAGTAACAATAGTTAGAAATCCTACAAAATCCTAAGTATACTTAACACGAAAAAATTGGGGCGTTACAGAATAACTCCGTAAGTCTCCTAGACTCCAAGTGTGGAGGAACTTAACCTCGTAAGTCTATTAGACTTAAGGTGCGGAGGGACTTCGCCGAACGTGTAGACTATCGGGACTACCCCGTGGCTATTGGTATGATCCACCAATAGGTTGCACCCAGATACTTCATGGTGAGTACCAACATGCATAGTGCCCTTGAATGCTGATGTAACAAAGATAAGCTAAGCTAGAAACAGTTAGTCACGACATGATGATGAGCATGAAGTGAACCCTAGAATAGAGTCGGTCTCATAATGATAACTTAATAATAATAAAGTAAGCCTTCGTTGTAAACTCTTATTATACATTAGTTTCTTACTGTTGCTAAGTATGTTGTGCTTACCTACATTGCATTTTGTTGTATGCTTTGTGGGGTGAGAAGATGAACAGGGAGATCTTGAGCTCGATGAGGAGTTTGATGATGCTTGATGACGACGATGCCATGATGATGCTTTTATGATAATTCCTTTTAATTTCCTAGACGTTGTATTAAACTATGGTGTATTTTCTTTTAAACCAGGTTGTACTTTTACTTTCAAGGCTGTAAGACAAGTTTGTTGTTCCTTTCTTTAAGACATCGTTGATGGACAAAACAGTGACGTCCAACTTTAACCGGCAGAGTACCGGGTCAGAAGCACTATAGTGACGAGCAAGGTCGTATCCCATGAGGAATCAATCAAGTATCACAATCAGTTTCGTATTTAGTTTAGGCTCACAAAAACTTGTGGAGTAATCTATAGCTAGAGAAATAAAAATGTTAACTTTAAAATATATGAATGGAGAAATAGCCAAATTATGGTCAGGAACACTACTCTTAATACCTTTACCGAAACACTAGGGACGATCCTTAACCTACCAACCAACCATAGGTTTCTAATGAATGTGTTGTGGGTGCAACCTCCTAAACTGGTCCCTAGGCACTAATACCACAACCTAGTTACCCTATATTTGGTTCAGCAGTCCCCTCTTTGGGATTTAATTGACCTAATATGATTAAGAACTATGAGACGCTCTGCATCCACCGAATTCACGGCTTAGCTAGAAAAATCTTACCAAGGAACAAGCTGCGAAAAATACTCGACTAGTTCGTGCATGGCAATCCTAAAATCCTAGTTAACACACTCGCTCGCAAAATATATTTACAAAGTTCGTGTGTGGAATCATGAATCAAGTGATCAGTTTTACTTCAAGCATTAATATCAAATTTTAGGACACAACAACTCAAAAGATTTAATTTTTAAGCTCTACTCGTCTCTAGATCATCGTTTAGGCATCAATTACGTGATTCAATCACATAATTTAGCCTTTAGATAATTTAGCTGCTCATAATCAAATCAATAACACAAGAAATCATGAAAGAGCTACTAAGAGACGTAAATAAAAAAGATAAATTAAAATTACCAAAGGAAATGGTAGCAATCTCCACTCGAATCGTCACTTCCGTTGTAATCGTGAAATAAATCAAAAATAAAATGTTGGAATTCGTGCAGAGAGTTGCTAGAAAATAAAAATAATAGATTTAATTCTCCACGGAAATAAAACTGTTGCACAAAAATATAAATTTATAATATGAAAAACTGTGTGTTGAAATTTGATCAAGATAACTCTTTTAATAAGCCAATTGCCGTCACAGGAATTTCAAAATCCGGAAATTTACGTCCAAAAATAAAAACAACCCCTGTCCCCAAGGTCTTTTGCATAGCCGCCTTAAAAGAAAAACTTCACATGGGGCGTGGGCCCCTCTTCATAATAGGCATAAGCCTTTTCTCCTGCTTCTTCATTTCTTTCTTTTTTATTTTTTTTTAAATATTATTTCTTCTTTTCTTTTATAATAATGGGACAAATGTGCTATCCAAAAATCACATCGAATATGTTACAAATATGGGATAAAATACATACGAAATGATAGCAAAGTTGACTCCTATCAACTACCCCCCATTTAGTGTTTTCTCGCCCTCGAGCAAATATCAAGCGATTCAAAAATAAAACATGAGGTCAACGTTGTGATCATATTGGAACCCAAAATATCCAATGACTACAAACCAGTCAACGAGCGAACAAACATGAGTCAAAACATATCTTATCATGGAAATAGAATGTGTGTGTGTGTGTGTGTGTGCATAGCTTCTCAATCATTTATTATAGTCGACTGGCTCAGATTATAGATGCATGACTAACGTCGTTACACCATAGGCTTATACTTCATAAGCATCTCCACTAATCAAGGTCAAATCAAGGTTAACTAAGGTCAGGTAGGACTTGCAAGGTTGTAACTTTAGGCTAGGGACGGGGCTAATCGAAAGGATAAAAGGAATATCAAAAGAGACAATACGAGTGAGCCTAATCAAAATATCTTGCACTTAACTCATAGCTCACCTCCCTTCATCACCGCATCATAAGTGGGAGTAAGACGCAAAAACGGTGGCCACCGAGATAAAACTCCAAGATAGTTTGCAATAATAGTTGTTACAAAGAAAAAGCTAACCAAGAATTCACGAACATCTACTCCAATTTACTTCATCCCATCGCCATTCATTACATTGGAAAAATTAACTCAAAAACTTTCATCCATATTTCTTGACTCAACTTCATTCAATTTTTTCTTTTTTATTTTGATTGACTTGTTTGATTTTTTTCTTCTTGAACCAAACACAAACACTTTGCCACCCCTTCTCATTCATAATATCAAAGATCCACAACACCATACTCGGGTACACATCTTCACCACCCCACACTTGTCCTAGCAAGTATGTCCAAAATAAGATTAAAACTCACTCGTAGGGTGCCAGAGAAATGTAGACCGCAAATAAAGGCTAAGGTTCGGTAATTATAGGCTAATCAATAAATGGCTAAAGTTCGGGTGAGGGTCTAACCACCCTACAAAGGCTTAGACAGGTTTCTGTGGAAATTATGTACATGGTTGGCTATTTGGCTCTGGTCGGGTCAAAGAAATGCCAGGACCGTCATTCCTTAATCTATCAAGATTTACCTTACTATTTCGCCTCGAAGTTAATGGTATCTGTTCTAGGCAATAGATTAATGTCTATGTCATCTATAAGCATTCACTAACCAACCACAATTCATGAAAGCGAAGCTATTACGTGCATAAGAATTCATTTTCCACAACAAGATAAAGGTTTGACTCGCATGCATGTTAGGTGTGATGCCCGAAAGACAATTTTGTAATTGTTTTATTTAATAAATGAAATGATATTATTATTCATATTTATTATTCTCATAATCACCGATGTGACAATAGTATTTACACTACAGAAAACCCTAAAGTATATTGTTTATGTAATCACTTGACTCAGTGTATGGTATATACACGGGAGGATTGAGTTAGTGAAGATGTACTTAAAATACAATTAGCCCGTAGTGAAGTTAATCGAGAGTATCGGGTCTCTCCTTTAACGTGCTATTAATGCGCCCATAACACAATAGGTGTGAATGTCTTATCCGGACTTTCGGTTAAGAGAACCTAATGGGGCATTTATATATGATAGATATATCATATAGGGCTGGACCGATTTGATTAGAGTTCACGATATAATTCCGTGATCGAGAATTCTTATCGAATCAATGGATGATCATATTTATGGATATATCTTAATCATGAGGTGATCACAGTCAACTGCTTGAATCAGTATGAAGTTTGACTTGACGGTTAAGGATTACACTGAGTCTGTGGTCTGAATTACCCCATCTTGGTATTGTACTGGATTGAGTGAGTAGTCCGTGTTATCACAGATACGGAATCCATTCCTTCCATTTATGGAAGTAGATAGACAGTTCCCTTATTTGTTAATCCTAGAAACCGATCGATCCATGGAGTTCATATTACACCGATTAGCTACCAGTGAGTTGTTTGAATTAATTGATCACTAGGGGTTAATGGTAAATAAGGATAAGAGGTTCTAGAAAGGGTTAACGGTAACTTCCGATTTAGAATGAACAGTCTATGGAGGATTAATCCATATGTAATGATTATATCAATGGACGCTTATTATTATTCTCGTGAGGAGATAAATATAATCTCATAATCGGAGGAGTGCAGTCACGGGATTATGGTGGCATATTCCTGTGATTGATTTATCGAATATAATTATTCTGCAAGATAATTATTTATTTGATTTATCGGAGCCGCTGATTAGTAGTCCATGGTCCCCGACGTGCCTCCTAATGTAGCATAGCTATTCTCGGACGTCGAATCCTAATAATATTAATTTAGTTCTTGTTGGACTTTATTAAAACGATATGTGAATTAATTGTTTAGTGGACTATTAAATTAGTTGGGCTAAATAATTAAATATGTGAAAAAAACATTTTTCACAAACTTGGCCCAAAAATGGTGTTGGCGAAAATTAAGCCCTAGGGGATTTGATATTGGCGCCTCATGTGTTTAATTATTGACTAAGAAATTAGTTTTCTTGTGGATTAATAAGACATGTGCATAAAATATTTATTGGATATTATGGAAAGAAATAAAGATAAATATTATTCTAGATTTGTTCTAGAATATTATGGAATTATCTTTTATTTAATGGGATTATTATAATTGATTTTGTATTAATTATTAAATCCTTGGAGACTAAGTTTTACTCTCCTATATAAAGAGAGTTCTCCTAAGCCTTAAAACACACATATTTTCGACCCACACCTCTTAGAGAGGAGAAGGTGAAAATTTTCGGCCAAGGGGAATAAGGGAAAAATCTTGGAGGTTTTTCCGGGTAGCATATCGGAAGGATTCGAGACGAGGATTTCCTTCCACCGGGAGTTGCTTGGATCACACGTACGGAAGATCGTGGTGCTCTTCACACCTTGTTCATTCTTTCTATTGCGGTTCTCCAACTTGGATTTTGAGATCCAAGAGGTATGTTCTACAACCCCCTTGTAGATATAGATCTAGTTATTTTATTACGTGTATTTTATAGATCTAGATCCTTAAATCGCTTCCGCCGCATATGATATTACTAACAGTGGTATCAGTCGCCAAGGTGATCTATATTTATACGTATAAAATATTAGATCTAGGAGTGGAAAAATGTAGCTTTTATTGTCCAATTTTTTAATTTGGCCAATGCATGTTTATATATATTTATGTTGTTGCGATTGTTGTGGTTTGAAGAGATGGATTGGGGTTGGCATTGTTTACCCGTTAGATCTATTGTAAACTCGTATAAACGATGAAAATTCGTTCATATGAGTATAGGAAATTATGTAATTTATCTTTATTGCAATTTTAATTTCCAGAAAATAGATCTATTTAGTAGCTGTTTAGTATTTTAGTTTTTCCCGTTGATCGAGCCGTTAAAACGAAGTTCCATCCGGTCATAATCAAGATCAGAAGATGGTGATTTACTCTACAAATTTTGGCATCGATCAGAGTCCGTTTCCATATCCGTTCGTTGCTGCGAATACGCTGCTGTAAAAGAAAAACGCAGGATTCACAGAAACTCTACCTGTGACTTCCTCGATTTTTTGGGACAGTTTCGACCGTTGAAACGCAAATCCGACCGTTCAGATTGATAAAATTGGAGTTCTGGACGTGTGATAAAAATTTCAGGTCGATCGGGATTCATGTAGATTCCCGATCTGCCTCGGGATGTCTTTGATGCGCTGCAGTCAAAGTCAGATTCAGCATCAAGTTGGGCGGCTAACTGGAGAAAATTGGTAAGTCAAAGCACCGATCCAACCGTCCATATTGAAGATCGAGAGGTGAAGAACATATCTGGAAAGTTTCGTCGCGATCTGAGTCCGTTTGGTATGCCGATCATCGAAGAGTTCGAACAGCTACAGATTTTGTTAGAAAGTAGTAAACCCTAGTTAGGGTTTTGTTTTTTTATTTTCTAATAGATTAGATACGGGGGTGCCAACGATCCATCTCGGTGTTTAAAATTTTCCGCAATTTATTTTTTATGTGTTTGATCATAAAATAGATATAAAATCGGAATTGCCATGACATGCATCATATCATAAATCCACTCCTTGCATACATGTAGAATTTTAATTTTGGTAATTAAAATAGGCATGTATACAAACTCGTGTAATTAGTTGAAATTTAATTAATACGTGGTAATTAATTAATTTAGTAACTAATTAAAGATCCGAGGACGGGTTATGAAATCGTCAAGCCTTTTGGTGTGTGTTCTCGGTGAACCGCCTTAAAGCCCAAACGAGATCATGTTTTCGATTCGTAGTGTCTACGAGATTGAATGATGGTAAAAGAACAATAAATCTTGGATAAAAACGGTTCGCCTATAGGTTGGGTGGTCAACTGAGCTTGGCTCGACCGACTTAACCCTCCTAGTGTGATGTATGCACGGGGTCCGGCAAGACTAAGCTACACCGGAGAGCGGAGGGG
Organism: Gentiana dahurica var. dahurica; assembly: GCA_024500145.1. Taxonomy (NCBI): domain Eukaryota; kingdom Viridiplantae; phylum Streptophyta; class Magnoliopsida; order Gentianales; family Gentianaceae; genus Gentiana; species Gentiana dahurica. Next base: position 79,482,496 of record CM044906.1, on the reverse strand, counting down.
TGATTCCTTCTTATCTCAATGGGGCTCGTCTTGACCCGATTTCGTCCGACTGTCACATATGTTCCAACGAATAGGACGGGTAGGCTTGCCTACATTACCGACACCATTCGGAATCCTTGATTTGATGTGCTTTTATGTTAACATCAAAAAGACGTGGTTAGTTAACCCACCACCACTTCCAAAATATTGAGTGGGAGCGGGGGAGGCGACAACCAACCCCACGGCCTCTACTATAGATACAAGTAAGTGAGAGAAGGGTGACGCCTCGCGGCGCTTTGATTTCGTCCCCCTACGGATGGTGTTCACCCCTATCAACATTCATGGCTTGGTCTCCGAAAGGATAGGATTTCTGGGTACTCGTCGGGTCACTGACCTATCCTACGACGGCACACTCGGGGCGTACCTAAGAGATCCGATATAGTAGGTCACACTCATAAAGGATATTTTTGGAAATATCTAGGCTAAAAAAGGAAGGTAGTCAATGAATAAAGGGATGTTCGATTCTCGTGCGATGTTCGATTCTCACAAGTTATTCATTGATGAGATTGTCTCGATTTAACCGTCATCTCTTTGACCTACCCTACGGCGGCACTGAGATGCGAGGTTAAAACCTTGGAATGGTAGAGTAGACTTATTTTTTAGTTTACAATTCCTAAAATAAAATAATATAGTAGTGTTAAACTTGAATTAATATATGTCATTTTATTTACAGCATTATATCCTTTACTAAATTGCTTAAATTTTATAATTGACTAGTATTGACTTCCTTAAAAAGTGGAAAGTAACTAGGACGTTGAACTAGTTAATTGATAATGCAATTAATTTTCGAAAGGGATATTTTCTCTTAAGCCTTTTAAAACCAGAGTGACATATAGGTATGTCACTAGTGTCATTCGTGTCAAACGGAAGACAAACTTAGTTTGATCAAAGGTGATTTCGGACTTTGAAATTCTTCTAGTGAATTTTGAGTGTGTAGTGATTACACGAGTAATTTTCTAATTGAAAAATCGGAAAATCATGAGGTATTACTAGTTGGACGATATTTGGATTCGATGAACTAGTGGGAGCTTTATGATTTGTTGTTTTTCTAGAACATTAGAAAAGTGTAACTGACTACACACATAACCGTTCTAATTGAAAAACCGGAAAGTCATGAACTGTCGCTAGTTGGACGATATTTGGAATCAATGAACTAGTGGGAGTTCTATGATTTGTTTTTCTGGAAACATTGGAACTATGTACGATAGATTTTCTAATCGAAAAAATCGGAAAATCATAAAAAATAAAGCATTGCTCGTTAGACGGTATTTGGAACCGATAAACTAGTGGGAGCTTTAATGTTATGATTTGTTGTTTTTTCTGGTATATTAGAAAATCCGAGAAGTCCCGACGAGTAACACTCAAAATAGACATCCCACGGTTCAAGAGTAGTGTCTACTCAAACGAACCGCTGGTCCAAGACTGTTTCCATTCACGGAAAGTCAAGAATGGGAGAATATGTCTAAAAGTGTTTATCATCTAAACTGAGAAAACTTTAAGGCTGAACTGAAAATTAATTAACTGAAAATCATAGGATAAGGGCAGTGATCTTGGATCACCAACCTATGAATCCTTGGTAATTTTATCGAGCTAAGTTCTTTGGAAGAACAAGGTAGCAGTGTATTTAACGATTAAAAGAGTAAACAACGGGCAGTTAATTTTAGCTAGAATAGTGGGAGTGATATAAGGAAATGAATCTCGGGTTCAATCCTTGGATATCGCGGAAAATTTATTTTCTGTTTAAGATTCGTTGGAACGAATGGATTTACCTTCTACTCGATAATTTGTTTGTCGTATAGAAAGTGAATATACCATTTGTAGTACGAATCCAAGACTCGGACTTTTGTTTGATAAAGTCAAAACCACTTGCAATTGCTGAAATATGTATACAAAACACATCTTAAGAACTATTAAAAGCAATTGGTTTCTATATTTAGATAAACGCTTCTTCATATTCCATAGTTAGTGCATAGTCCCTAAAAGACAAGACCTGAAGACTGGCTCAGGGTGATTCCTTTCTCCCAGTCTGGTTATATTGTCTCAAAGGTTCAATGACTAAGTTTCCTTTCAATCGGGAAAGGATAATGGTTATAAAGAAGTAACATAGCTTGTTCATGACGACCTTCGGGGTCTGATGAAAGATACGAGCTAGTAGGAGCTTCCGAGTAGTGACTTCTTGTCTGATAACTATTCAAACACTCCGGTAAGTTTATCCAAAATATTTTGAGGTTTCTCTGTTTTCAACAGAGATAGAGTATTCTATACTCGGAATAGGCCATTCATAGTCCTCGAGACTGATGCTCAGCCTGCCTCATTGTGACATGTTCTCACTAAGTAAGAAACCGTTAAATTGCCTTACATAGTTTTAGATGTGCTACAATACACTGCTTAACTCAATAAAGATATTGGAAGCGAAATAACGGTTTACATTGAAATGTAAGACCGAGAAGTCTACCTAGAATATGCTTTGGAATTTACGGATAAGGTGTGGATTCGGTTCACCCCACTTCCATAAATATAATCATTTAACACACGGTGCTTGAAGGTAGGTCTGGGAATTTCGCGAACACGTTCGGTCAGAGACCAATCGTTATATATCTTGTAGCATTGAGAAAAAGGTTTGTTATAAGATTCTTGAAATCGGGAAGGGACAGTTACACTGTTGCATACTTCCTGATAGAGTCCATGAACAGCAAAACCTTAAACCTTGTAGTACGTTTACTCAAGGTAGTTACTAACTGATTAAAATCAGACCACATCCAACATCGGTTGTTGGTGATAACACTAAATACTACTAAACTAGATCAAAATTTTGATCCACCCAGAATGTAGTGGGAGTATGGTTTATCCATTACCTATTACGGGTTCTACGGACTTTGTAGTCTGAGGATCGATTGATGACCTATGGCTCTTTTATGAGCAGTATAGGATTCTGATAATAGAGGTTGGTTTAATAGCCAAAACCCTGTGAATGGAGTTCGGTACTCCAGTTCTGTTCATGCTCTTGTAGAACCACCTGAGCGTCTCAGGCCAGTGGGAGTAATTGGATCTACACGGAAAAGAGTAGAATGCATAGGAAAGTTTATCTTTCAGAGGAAAGAATAACACTGCACCAGTTGGAATCAACATGGGTGTGTTATCTGAAGTCAGAATCTGACAATACCACAATTCTCTGCAACAGAGATTTGGACAACATTCTTAAGGGTTTGACTCAGTCGAATTCATTAGAATCAGTCACTGGTTTCCCATCCATCTTATTGGTTAAGATGATGCATCTGTGTATGCAACATTCAACGAGGAAGTTCTACTCTATGCCTGAGGAATGACTCTCTAAATCTTCGGATCAAGAGAAATGGGATAGATTCTCTTTATAGTAAGAGATGGTCAGGTTATTGAACGTCAACTTTGATCGAATCTTAGATTCGGCTGTTAACAAAGCAAGTTTAGTATGTCCTTTAGTATCTTGAGAGAACGAGGAATAATATGCGGACATATTCATGTGTGAACTTGGATATGTGTGATACACTGATTTTGACTTTAAGTCAGATTGAGGATGGTCGTTAAGTCGATCTCGGGCTCAGTGTTTACTCAGTACCACATGATTAGATGGACCGGTAACGTTTCGATTCTACGGATCGTCTCGAGCCGACAACCTGACTAATCATTAAGACCCATGACATTTAGATGTAGGAGCTTCCCGAGTCACTGACCTATCCTACGACGGCATACTCGGAGTGTACTTTGGAATCTGAAATGGTTATGATATGCTTAATGGGTACTAGAATACGGGATGGGTCTCCATTGCTTTAGAGCAAGTGGGAGATGTAGTTTGTTGATTTTAAATAATAGGGTGTGCTCTAAAACAATTAATCACATGCTTTCGTGCAAGTGGGAGATTGTTAAGTGTGATGCCCGAAAGACAATTTTGTAATTGTTTTATTTAATAAATGAAATGATATTATTATTCATATTTATTATTCTCATAATCACCGATGTGACAATAGTATTTACACTACAGAAAACCCTAAAGTATATCGTTTATGTAATCACTTAACACAGTGTATGGTATATACACGAAAGGATTGAGTTAGTGAAGATGTACTTAAAATACAATTAGCCCGTAGTGAAGTTAATCGAGAGTATCGGGTCTCTCCTTTAACGTGCTATTAATGCACCCATAACACAATAGGTGTGATTGTCTTATCCGGACTTTCGGTTAAGAGAACCTAATGGGGCATTTATATATGATAGATATATCATATAGGGCTGGACCGATTTGATTAGAGTTCACGATATAATTCCGTGATCGAGAATTCTTATCGAATCAATGGATGATCATATTTATGGATATATCTTAATCCTGAGGTGATCACAGTCAACTGCTTGAATCAGTATGAAGTTTGACTTGACGGTTAAGGATTACACCGAGTCTGTGGTCTGAATTACCCCATCTTGGCATTGTACTGGATTGAGTGAGTAGTCTGTGTTATCACAGATACGGAATCCATTCCTTCCATTTATGGAAGTAGATAGACAGTTCCCTTATTTGTTAATCCTAGAAACTGATCGATCCATGGAGTTCATATTACACTGATTAGCTACCAGTGAGTTGTATGAATTAATTGATCACTAGGGGGTTAATGGTAAATAAGGATAAGAGGTTCTAGAAAGGGTTAACGGTAACTTCCCGATTTAGAATGAACAGTCTATGGAGGATTAATCCATATGTAATGATTATATCAATGGACGCTTATTATTATTCTCGTGAGGAGATAAATATAATCTCATAATCGGAGGAGTGCAGTCACGGGATTATGGTGGCATATTCCCGTGATTGATTTATCGAATATAATTATTCTATTCGTAAGATAATTATTTATTTGATTTATCGGAGCCGCTGATTATTAGTCCATGGTCCCCGACGTGCCTCCTAATATAGCATAGCTATTCTCGGACGTCGAATCCTAATAATATTAATTTAGTTCTTGTTGGACTTTATTAAAACGATATGTGAATTATTTGTTTAGTGGACTATTAAATTAGTTGGGCTAAATAATTAAATATGTGAAAAAGACATTTTTCACAAACTTGGCCCAAAAATGGTGTTGGCCGAAATTAAGCCCTAGGGGATTTGATATTGGCGCCTCATGTGTTTAATTATTGACTAAGAAATTAGTTTTCTTGTGGATTAATAAGACATGTGCATAAAATATTTATTGAATAAATATTTATGGAAAGAAATAAAGATAAATATTATTCTAGATTTGTTCTAGAATATTATGGAATTATCTTTTATTTAATGGGATTATTATAATTGATTTTGTATTAATTATTAAATCCTTGGAGGCTAAGTTTTACTCTCCTATATAAAGAGAGTTCTCCTAAGCCTTACAACACACAATATTTTCGACCCACACCTCTTAGAGAGGAGAAGGTGAAAATTTTCGGCCAATGGGAATAAGGGAAAAATCTTGGAAGTTTTTCCGGGTAGCATATCGGAAGGATTCGAGACGAGGATTTCCTTCCACCGGGAGTTGCTTGGATCACACGTACGGAAGATCGTGGTGCTCTTCACACCTTGTTCACTCTTTCTATTGCGGTTCTCCAACTTGGATTTTGAGATCCAAGAGGTATGTTCTACAACCCCCTTGTAGATATAGATCTAGTTTTATTACGTGTATTTTATAGATCTAGATCCTTAAATCGCTTCCGCCGCATATGATATTACTAACAATGCATTCAACAATTGACTAATAATTAACCGAAGAATACCATGAATTCACATATAATTCGCAACATCAAAGTCATGAAAAATTTTAAAAATTGCTCAAATCTCAATAATGACCAAATGCCAAGCATATAGCTCATTCGATGCACGGAATTTAAACACAAGTAGTCAAGGAAGCTAAGTCTACCACCCCCCACTTAAGGCGGAATACCGTCCTCGGTGTGTGAGTGATAAAGTAAAAAAAGAAAGACTTAGCTGAACTGGAAATAGGGCGGAACTCTGCAAAGTGACAACCTCCAATGTATCTCCCAGGGTACCTGTACAAACACAACATAGAAGCCAAGAATCCACTACGACAAAAGGCCGAAACCTTAAGTGCAAGTAAGCACAAGTATGGAGATGTATAGAACAAATAAAATATGGATTATCACAAAGAATGAAATGAAATTCGAGATGCTCGTCAAATTTTCTTCACACTTCTTATAAAACAAGCCTAAAAACCTAAGAAAAAAAGTGGGTTGCCTCCCATAAGCGCTTTTGTTTACTGTCGTTAGCTCGACTTATTGAATTTCAAAAACAATATAGGGTGCCAGGTTTATAGTCTTCGGCAAGACTCGTATCCCCTAAATTTTACATTCTACTCTATCTCCATCCTAGTGACACTCTCACTACTCACGCCCTCCTTGGGTTGCTCATAGCTCATAGGGCACTCTTCAAAAACTTCCAACTTTTGTACTTCCTCACGCGTACCCCAATCGTTTTCCGGGTGCCTAATGGTCTTATAAACATTGAAGATAACCGTCTCATCACCCGCTCTCATAGTGATCTCACCTTTTTGGACGCCAAGCAAAGTCCTACCCGTGGCCAGGAAAGGTCTACCTAATAGAATCAGGGTTTGACTATCCTCCTCCATATCTAATACTACGAAATCAACCGGAAAGACAAGCTTCCCTACCTGAACCAAAACATCCTCAACATCTTCCATGGGGAGCCTAATCGACCTATCCGCCATCTGCAGGGTCATACTTATTCGTTTTAGCTCACCTACCCCCAAACTCTCAAAAATCCTCCTATGCATCAGGGTTACACTTGCACCTAAGTCACACAACACCTTAGAAAATAACATCCGGCCTATAGTGCAAGGAATGGAAAAACTACCCGGATCTTTCAACTTAGGCGGCAACTTATTCTGAAGAACAACAGAACACTCCTCATTTAAGCAAACAACTTTCTCCATTTTAGCTTTATTCGACATAATCCCTTTCAGAAATTTAACATATGATGGCATGTTCACTAGAGCATCCACAAGAGGTATTTTTATCTCAACCTTACGTAGAATATCGAGAAATTTGTTTTGCTTTTTAGAAATGGTTGGATTTGTAGGGCCACGAGAGGGGGGGGGGGTAAGGTAATTTAGATAAATCAAAAGGTTTATTGATAGAACCCATACCTGAGTTGTTCATACCTTTCCGTATCGTGTCAGATCGTTTCTCTAGCCCTGCACTCGGCTTCTTAACCTCTTTCTCTATCTCCTCCTCGTTTTGCCTCTCATCGATCACCACCCAATCTTCATCTTTCTCTCTATTCTTCTCCATTGTTTCCTTTTTCTGAACTTCGGGAACCTCAACATCACTACCAACCACTTTTCAACTTCTAGTAAAAATAGCATTCACTTGCCTATGGTTCACTTGCCCCATTTGCGTCTCCAAGTTCTTTACCATGGATTCCTCACCTCATTATTTTAGACCATGTTGTACTTTTACTTTCAAGGCTGTAAGACAAGTTTGTTGTTCCTTTTTTTAAGACATCGTATGTTGTAAGTTTATTTTTTTTCATGGTTGTAAGATAAATCTTATAATCTATAGTATCTTTGTAACCTAATCTTTGTAGCATTTATGGTTTTTCCGAGTCATTTTAGCTTCCTTTTTCTAAACTCAATACGATGTAGTAGAGGCTTACGTATAATATTGGATTTATTTAATATTATATGTGTCGAACATTTCTTTTCTGGTAGAGACTCGGTATCTGGGAACGGCCGTTCTAGTTGGTATCAGAGCAAAGCGTCCTTTAGGCTTCCTTTCTTGAGATAAGCTTCTTTAGATCACTTAGTAACATTCTGATCTTCTGGATCTTTCAGGTTGGTTGTTACCAAAAGAGGAGTGCACGGCATCGAGAGTTCTGGGGTACGATAAGAGAGTCATATACCAGTAGTCGGAGGCGGAGTTGTGCAACCGAATGCTTCATGACATTAGAACCAGACACCACGAGCTCAACAGGAGCAACCTCCACAATGGCATGTGGGAGGGTCGATTCAAGTTACTATGGTAAGAGACATTTCATCGGGTTTTATACCACCAGTGACAGAGGTTCATCCCTCACCCCCACAAGTAAGTTATCCTCCAACCTCGGTTTACCCTCCACAACAACAAAATTTTTTCCCTCCACCCGCAAGTCACCCACCTCAACCTACCATACCACTGTCACCAAGAGTTGATCCTCACTACGGTTTCGGTTATCCATCCTATGGACTTCACCAACCTTACCACATCCTACCTCAACACTAAGGATACTACCCTTACAATCAATTACCACCAATGGATCAACCTTAACAGCCGTATCTACCATCATACCCTTCTCAAGTACCCCTTGGATACCCACCTGTTTATCCACTAGTTTACCCTAGGGTTACCCACCAGTTGTTCCACCGGTTAGACCGCCAATTCAAGACCAAGCTCCACCGGTTGATTGGTACCAAGTTGAAGAGAAATAGTGTTCAATTCTTTTCCGGAAATATGGAACCAGCCAAGGCGGAATTGTGGATAAGGAGCTTTGAGAAGGCGTGTAGGAATATGAACATACCCGAAACAGAGATGGCACGATTGGCAGTAGGTTTCCTCCTTGGGGCAGCGGAAATTTGGATAGATGTTCTTGAGAGCAGCAACGGTAAGGTCACAGATTGGGGAGCATTTAAGAAGTTGTTCAACACCGAATACTTTCCACCTATGGTACAAGCATAAAAAGCAAGTCAGTTATTGAAACTCTAGCAAGGTGTAAGTATGACGGTTTCTCAATACACCAATCGGTTCAATGAGTTGGGTCGGTTCTACCTCGAGATCATGGGTGTTGAAGAAAGGAAGATGGCTTTGTTCAAGAAACATCTTGTCTTGGGAAATACAAGCAGGGATGTTGGGATTCACAGCAAGGACCATGGCGGAGTTACTGAACAAGGTTTTGGAAGTTGAGACTTTCAAGAGCAAGCCATCGGTTCTGGTTGGAGTAAAAAGACCCTTAGAAACTAGACAAGAAGACAGTGTTGAAGAACCGCGGAAAAACGAGAAAAGAATTATGGCACCGCTTGCAGCAAGGTCATCAATTAGTGCACTAGATTGTCCGAAGTGTAAAAACAATCACTCTAGTAAATGTCGGGCATATACAAACGAATGCTACTTTTTTGGGATACGGGTCACTATGAAAGGGCATGTACTTTAAGGAATACCAAGAGTAAGCAAGGAAATGAGAACCGAGGAAGTGCAAGCCAACCAACAAGGGTGTTTGCTTTGGATGCAGTCATGTCATGTACCATTTAGTTTGTTTGTTTTTTAAGCATTCTTATGACATGAATTTAATTCACATTGTAATTTTATTTGAGTAAAGGAACTAACTTTTAGATACATTAATAAGGGATAACTTAGGTATGTCAGCCTTAATTCATACAAGATGTCAAACTTTTGTGTTAAGTAAGATAATTAAGAAGTTACACCTACCCTTCAACTTTTAGGAATATTTATGGACATCATCCGGGTAAGTGAGTTATAGAGGGCTGAAATAAGATTGGTTAGTGTGGTTTTATGGCTCAAGAAGTGATAGGTTCATCTTTGGGAATCAGAAGGGTTTCGGTTCTATGGTCAGTAAGTTCAGTTTTGTTAGATGCTTTGGTTGTGGTTTGTGTTGAAGAATGTGCTAAGGAAGATCAACGGTTTGTGAACATTCAAGTTTCGAGGACGAAACTCCTCTTAAGGGTGGATGAATGTAATATCCCGAACTTTGGGAAAGGACAGACGTGTCAATTTGCAATGTATATTATATCTACTAATTATGGATTTAAGTATAAAATAAATATTAATTATGGAAAATTAGTATTTATTGGGATGTATGAGCAATTACTTGAAATTGAGGAGAGTTGATTGTGATTAATTAAGGGAGGTTTTTATTGGGAAAATAACTTCCCATTAAGGGGGAAGTTGTCAGAAAGGAAGTTCATTGTTCGAACTCTGAAAGAAATTGAGAGAGAACCAAAAGAAAGAAGAGAATGAGATTTCCTCCAAATTCTCGTGAGGTTCTCTTCGGATTTCAGGAGTACATATAGAAACGGAATCAGCGGGAAGAGAGGATCGTGTTGATACAGAAAGTTAGAAGCTTTGCTAAGGTTTATTTTCGGCCTTAGTTATGGTTTTATCAAAGTTTGATCATGTTTTGTTGGTCTAAGAGGGTGAATTCATAGTTCTATTAGTTTAGAAGCTTTTTATCATCAATTAATCAAAGTTTAATTGTAATCAAATAGGTTTTGGTTGAGTTTTGAAGAAGTGCTGCAGATGTTCTTGTAGTTTTTGCTTGGTTTTGCTTGCTTGAAAGGTAAGAGGCTCTTCCTAATGTTTAATTAAGGATTTATGATATTAAGCTTGTGTTTTGGTATGATTTGATGCTAGAAATCATGTTTAGAAATCGTTGTAGGAATCCATGGTGTTATGCCTTGTTAATAGGACGATTTTCTATTGTTTTTCTGAGTATTTTGGTGTTGAGAATGTTAGGGCTTGGTTAGAAATCGCATGTGCAGAAAATCGTGTGTTTGGAGCAGTTTTGGCCCTCTTTGGCGTGCCCCGAGGCTTTGGCGCCCCCCAAAGTGTATCAGCAGCCAGCCAGAACTTTCTGTTGTCATTTTGGTGCACCCCGAACCTGAACATAGAGTTCAACATACTCTCTGATAGGTTTTGGCTCACGCCAAAAATCTTCTTCCCGACAATGCCTAAACAATGTTTTGAGGGTTTTAAGCTATGTGATGAGTTTTAAATGTTGTTTCTTGATCTAATAACATTAAATGAACATGAACAAACATCGATTAAGCTTCGATCGTTTAATTTCGGCACCGAATATACTTTTCCACAGAGTTGAAGTTCGGAACTGTTGGAAGAGTATGATTGGCTTGTGCTTTGGGGAATAATGAGAGCTTCCCAGAGAGAGTTTTGAGAGAGAAAAAAAGTCAGTCTAGCAACCAAGTTTTTCTAGTAGCAATCCAATGGTGGATTCCGGCGGGTTGTTCATATAAATCAACGGTAGAGGCCGAACACTTGGGCGGTTTCATGCAGAAACTACAATCGTAGATAAAGCGACGCTCTAATTTAGATCATCCAAGGTATATTCTACGTCTACTTCTTTTATTCTTGTTACTTAAACGAAGTCGATCCTGGTTAAAATAGAAATAAATTTTAAATTCCGATGTGTTCCCGCATGAATTTCCTAAGATGTATCTATATAGAAACTTAGGATGCGACCACCAATATGACCGAGTTAACTTCTGATATATTTGATACTATATTTGAAACTTTGTTTAATATGTGTGAAGGATTCATAGCTAAATATGAAGAGCTCATTGCATAAAATAAATGTAACAATAAGTTTAGAAAAGGAAAATATCAAGTATAATGATATAACGATGAAACAACAAAAAGACATTTATGTTTTGTTTAATGAAGTTATTGACAAGAAGTTGTTCAATGATGGTATGCAGATTGAGATTGAATGTTTGAAGGAAATAATAAATGATCTAGAAATTTCTATTGCCAAATTTGACAATAGTACTAAAAACAGGATTAGTTAATCAATCTTGCAAACCATCAATCTGTGAAGAAATGACTTGATTGTGTTGTTACTACAAATCTTGGTATGCAGTACAAAGGACCTAATTTTGTGTCCAGTACTACCAAAGAAACCTACAAACCCAAGTTCTCACAAAAAGTATCCTACAAACTATATAGCACTCTGAATTTTGATGGTGCATCTACTTCACAAAACGCGAGGGAATATGTTGCACCATGGAAGAACAAGAAAAGCAATACTTTCATGTATCGGAAACACAATTACTGTTCTTTCATGAAATCATCTCACACACATAACAATCATTTTGATGATAGTAGAAATTATTAATCTCAAAATGATAATGTGATGCAACCTAATACTCCAAACAAGTTCTTGAACAAGAATGTTGACAAGAAGGTTAACAAACCTGAACTATTTTGGAAGATTAGACGAAGCAAGACGAAAAGTAAAGAGTTTGGAAAAGGAATTTAACGCCCCCAGACCCCTGGCCTGTAGCGCTAAATGAGTCATAAATGTCCGGTCAACTGCTTAGACCGCCGTCCTCGCTTGGTCTAAAAGGGCTAACCCGAGTTGACAAGACCTTTATGTTTCACACTTATATGGGGGTGAGCATTCACTTAATTTACCGATGTGGGATATCACATTCTCCTCCCCTTATAAGGGACTGGCGTCCTCGCCAGGACGGCCAAGACTTGTCCCGGATCGTCCCAACCAGAGGTAACTAGAGGCCATCCTTACACCGTCTTCTTGTACGGTGTAGCGCATAGTTCCGTCTGATAGTCGGCTCTGAATACCATTCTGTAACGCCCCCAGACCCCGGGCCTGTAGCGCTAAATGAGTCATAAATGTCCGGTCAACTACTTAGACCGCCGTCCTCGCTTGGTTTAAAAGGGCTAACCCGGGTTGACAAGACCTTTATGTATCACACTTATATGGGGGTGAGCATTCACTTAATTTACCGATGTGGGATATGACAAGGAAAGGTATTTCACAAAGATGATTATCCCCTTTCAGAGTGGTGGATAACAAGTTTTAAATGATCACATTATTATATGGGACAGATGATAGAATCCATGAACTCAATGAAGGCCCAGCCACCCTGGCATATTGAATGAGATTATGGTTCGCCTTGAGCTGTGAAACTAGTTGGTCTCTTTCCTGGTCGGACAGATGAGCTGCGATTTAAATTTTTTGGTCGGGATAGGATTCATTCACGATGACCTCGACCAGTTCTCCTTGAGAAGTGAAATCTGGCTCGTCCCTTACTTGCAACGTTTCGTATTCAACCTCTGCGAGAACGAGCTCCCTGATCATGTTTACCTGACTTGGACCTGCCACAAGCTCGGGTTGATCTGTTCGGGCTTTCTTGCTGTCTGTGTGATAGTCTCGGATATTTTCAAGCAGTTTTTAAGGCCGACTGATGGCGACCCTGACCCCATTTCCGGCATTAAACTTGGCCCTCTGGTGCGGCACCGAGACGACCATTTGAAATTGCCTAAGGTCCGGAATCCCCAAGATCAAGTTATAATGAGATTGAAGGCCGAACACAAGAAAAGTTATCAGTTCTACTGGGCTTATAATCACCTATCTGCACATCCAAGTCGATGGTGCCCATGACCCAAACTTTATCAATTGAGAATCCCACAAGGGTACCATTGTAGGGTTTTACTCTGGGCTCACCATAGCCGAGCTTCTTAAGACAATCGTAGTATCTCCGCAAGCCCCTGTGTCCACTAGGACCCGGTTAATGCCAGTAGTGCAGATGCTCACTTGTATAACGATAGGCACGTCTATAGCTCTTGGCGGACCCACCAACTCACCGCGGGTGAAATAAAGAGACTCTTCAGAGTCGTTTAAGATGAACGGCTTTTCAAAACCTCTTTGGTTCAATGAGTTGATCTGTGTTTTGAGCTGGTTGTTGCTGGGGAAGGATTCGCAGATTATCTGAATTTCATCCCTATATCGGCGACGCTGGGGGTTTCCTCTGTTGGCGTTCCTATGATCTCGTTTGTTTATGTCCAGTGCCCTTTGGGCAATCAGCTTCTCAATTTCCTTTCTTAAAACTTGACATTCATTTGTGGTATGGCCATGATCTTTATGATAGTTGCAGTACTGAGACTTGTCACGGCTCTTAGCATCAGCTTTCATGGGACACAGATTTGGTAGGTGGTCCCTTATCTCATGCATTATCTGCCTGGGGGCGTGTTGATGGGAGTGAAATCCTCCTTGAATTTCAGGGGCCTTTTGAGGTCTCGGTCACAATTTTGTTCAACTCCTCTTTTGACGGATCTGAGCCAGCCTTAGCCTTCCCTTGCCATATAATGATGAAGGGCCAGGCTTGGATATGCCATATTTTCGGGCTTTCTCAAGTATATCTTGCAGGTTTATAGGAGGCCGTAGAGAGAATTCAGTTTTGAGGCCGCCTATGACCAAACCTATCTGAAAACTAGTTATAATATCGGTCTCTTTTATGCCCCATGTCTGCTCATAGACTTTATTGAATCTCTCATAATAACTTAGAGCCAACTCGTTTTACCTTTGTCGGACCTTGTAGAGATTGTCGATTGTATTCTTCGGCCTGTCCACCGACTTGAACTCTTCGATAAACTTAGACTGCAAATCGTCCCATGAGCAGATCAATCTGGGGGGGTAGATTGCGGATCCACGTTGCAGCTCTAACCTGCATGGTGCCTACAAGGGAGATGCACCATGCGGATTCGTTCTGGGTTGCCAAGGTGATCCTACCCTGAAATGCGGAGAGCCAGTCATAAGGACAGGTCGTACCGTGATAATTGTGGAAGGTGGGATAGTGGATTTTGCCTTTCGGCGTTTTTTTCCAGAATTTTCAATTTTCAATCCTTAGTCGTTGGGAGAGGACGCTCATTCCCCAAGTCGGCATGTCTGCTTTCTCAAGCTTAGATTTTTCCATATCCTCAAGCCGCTTTTGAAGTCTATCGACCAAGACGTGCTCTGTTCGATCTGCACTCTCCGACCGGTTATGAGACTCAGCCTATTGTTCCTCCAACCTATCTCTGATGTTTTGACGGGCAACTTGATGCTCGTTGCCCTCTCATCTTGGGGATTCATTGCGATCATTATGTTCACCATTTACAGGTCCATGGCGATTTAGAGCCGATCTCATTTCTTGAGTTCAACCATCATATGAGTGAACACTCCCTTCTCTGTGAAAGCACTCATCTCTGTTGCACCACTGAGATCGATGAGGAGGATCGTTATTAGTCTTAGTGGGTTGCTCTGTTGGTGCAGAGATGCCTAGTGCGGGCATACCATTGATTGAACTGGGAGGCAACCCTATGGAGACGAGGTACGGGTTTGCCTATTCCATTCTCTTGTTGTATTCAACATGAGACAAAGCAGAAGCTACGTATGGGTCTAAATGAGTAGTTGGCCCTTTGTCTGGGGTCGGTTCGCGGGCTTGGCATTGTCAGGACGGACCTGCGACCTCTTTCCATTTATTCCTTATCAAGACCTCAAGTGTGTTCTTGGCATTGGTTTTCTCACTGAGGAATAGATGGGCATCCTCCCTTGAGGGCGAGTTATCATCATGTTCGCCCTGGTGACATGCAGGGTCTGACACGACAGTTGTACGTGAGAGTTTCTGATTTGCCCTCCTGCCAGGTGTAATTGGCACCACTAACTTACTTCATGTCATGTTTATGTGATGGAAATCTTGTAGAACACGCAAAGTGGTAATGCAAACTTTGAATATGAAGGCCTGGAGAATTTGAAGGAAATGACGAAGATTCCTCATGGTACTTATGAGCTTGGTGATAAATCAAATGCAAACCCCATGCTTTATATGTTTGAACTTGTCAACCTTGCATGAAGACCTGAAAAATTCTTGTTGTGTATGATGAAGATTCATGTAAGCTCTTTGACGAAAATTCGAGGAAAATGGCGATAGCTCAAGCACAATTTCAATGGATTTTGTGCTGGACTTTGCTGAATCTTATATAAAATTGTGGTACCAATGCTGAATGTTGGGAACATGGGATGATTCTGCGAACTTCTGAGCTGAAGACTCGGGAATCTAAAGTACGAACACGACGAAAAACCAAATGGTGTTTTCCTTGCTGGAGCCGCCGTAAAAACTTTTTTTTGATGGCATTTTTTGACCGGAAAAACAGTGAATAGCAAGATTTCCTAGTAACGGAGCCAACTGATAATATCGGAATTATCACGGTGAAGTTAGCGGTGGTTTTGTGGTGGATATCTGTCTATATAAGTGTGATTTTACCGGCGAAGTGCGGTGGTGCTTATGACCGACGGACTCAAAGCTTTAAGAAGACAGGAATGGAGTCGACAAATTGGCAGAGTCTGGTTTGCTTTGTATATTATGCAAGATTTCTAATGTATTACATGGTGCCACTATTTATAGGTGAACTACTAATGACGATTAGGCAATGTATGATGAGACATAATTAAATATGATGTGACATAATAAATCTAGACAGCTGGCATGGCAGACTCGTGTGGGGTGGACCCAGTAGTTGGCCATTTTGTTGAGCTTGAGTCTGAGTTTGAGTCTTGTAGTCGTCATGTGTAAGCCATATTTGCCTAGTTGAGTGGGCTTGGTACGAACTGGCGGACTTAAGATATGAAGGGTGGACTTATGTATAAGGTGGATTGAAGGCTTCTATTGGAAATATTATTTGTGTTTTGATGATGATTCGTCACGTAATTAGACAAATCACTTACAACCCATGATGATGAATTCGTAACTAACTGTTATAGTGCTTAATGAAAGAAGAAGCGAGAAATGGTCTAGAGATAAATGTATAAGTTTTATCTAGAGTCTGAATTTTGTATTGGTTGTTTCAGACAAGCATTGTAATAGAATAGGAACTAGGCGAACAGCTGAGTCACAACAAGAAAACTGAGTAGTAGCAAGAAAACTGAATATGCACATAAAAAACTGAGGGTTCAAACTTAGAAGATAAGTTCGCTGAGGGACACAGACTCAGTTAGCTTACCTAGAAGACTGAAGAACTGAGGGACACAGACTCAGTTACAGAAGACTGAAGAACTGAGGTTGCAAACTCAGTTAGAAGCTGATTAAGTCGTGACTATAAGTCAGAATTCAGGCATGTCTGTGGTGACCTGAAACTGAACTATAGATCATGTAAAACTGAATAATCTTAAGGACAAAGATTATCAGTTACCAGGAATAGAAGAAACTGAATGGTGTACTCTGACTTAGTCAATTAAAGTCAGATGTTAAGGTACTCAGTTTTGAAGAATAGTAGAAAACTGAGTTAAGGCCTTGTAAAATTTAAACTGACAATACGACAAAAGATCATACACGTGAACGTTGGCTAAATGACAAGTGTAACGGTTACAAGAGCTAGTGACCGTTACATCAACCCTATAAATACACAAGAGAATCACTTGAAGGAAAGAGAGAGGAGGATCAGAAAAAGAGCCTTACAAGCACATATTCAAAGATCCAAATCCAGATCCACAAAAATCAGATCATATATATCTAGAAAAAGGGGAAGCCAACAGAATTGCCTTGAAGACTTCAAAGAAAGATCCAGTAACACATTAAGGGGGAAAGAAGGCATCTTGGAGCTACAAATCCAGATCCAGAAGAGTCAGACAGCTCACTGAATTAATCTCTTGATTAATTCTAAACCTAACCTTTGTGAAAAAGGGTTGACTGTGCATAGTTTGAAGAGAGCAATTCCACCTTTCTTCATACGGTTGCAACTTGGTTGCCACAGCTATTGGTGTAGTCTGCGGACTGTGTTTGTGTTAGTGGTGAGCTGGTGAAGGAGCAATTCCACCTCCGAAAGATCAGTGTGCAAAGTGAAGGGAGCAATCTCACTTTTCTTCATTATGTGTAGACAGTGAAACTAGGGTGTCGTGAAGGACTGTCATAGTGCTAGGATTTTGAAACGGTTATCTCAAAATTCTAGTGATACCTCCTACACCACAGGAGAAGGGGAGACGTACGGGATTACACCACCTGGAACTTCAATAAACAAATCTTGTGTCAATTTACTTTATGCATTTATGTTTGTTTTATTTATTGCATTATCACTCAGCAAACACCAGACACAGAGTCAGCACAGAACTGATACATAGAAGGTCTAGATTTCTATTCACACATCTATTGCACTAAAGGCTATTATTTATCCGCTGCCAGTTAACAAGACTGAATATAAATCAGCATTGACTTATACTCAGTTGAGCTAACTGAACTCCACACAAGTTAAGGGACAGGAACAAAACTGAACTGTATATCAGTTTGAGTTTCGGAGAAACTCCGTTCCTGGGGCTTTTCGAGCTCAGGATAAGTTTTTGGTGACAAGTTTATTCACCCCCCCCTCTAAACTTGTGTTAGCCTTTCCAAGGGACCAACAATTGGTATCGGAGCGGTTCCTTATTTTGAAGGTGATCCAAATCGTTTACCGCTTTAAGGTTCAGTTGTTTCTGATACCAACAATTGGTATCAGAGCAAATCTTCCTTTTGGAGGAGATCCGAGTTGTTACTGCTCAAGATAACTGTGCATCAGTTATTTGTTCGAAGCAACCAGTTGTTGAAGAACCTTCACTGTATCAGTTGTAAAACACTCTGTTTCAATGTCTACATCTAAAGTTAGAAGTTGGCTTACTCACCCCCTGACTAATTGCTTGCAAAATGTATCTGATTTTCAGGATCAAATGTTTGAAAGGTTCAGTGCGACAAATTTACATACAAATCCAGAACCTCAACTCAGTGATGATGTGGATACAAACTTCAATGTTCATATTAACGAATCCAGAGGAGTTCGATTACTAAGAGACTTCTCAAAAGAAGAAGGAAAGGAGTCGTTGCAAATAGTTATTGATATAGAAGATTCATCACAGCAACAAAAGAGTGTACATTCGAATCCTAAAACTGCATCAAATTATCAAGGAAAGGTACATTCTTCAAATCAGTTAGCATTTGCTGAACTCAGCCTGAGAAACTCTGATCTTGTCAAGTTAACTGAAAAACTTACGTTAGAACTAAAATTAAAAGATAGAGAACTTGACAAAGCAAAAGATTGGAATGAGTTTCTTGAAACTGGGTTGTCAAATTTTGCTGAAAGGTTATTACTCAGCAAAATTGACAAAAGCAATGATGACCCCCCACCCCTACCCAGTCTTGAGATTTCAAAGAGCATAAACTCTAGACATCAAGTTACTGGAAGACCTAGTGGATTGCACAAAGAAATTAAAGATGAAAGATCTAAAAGAATCCTTGTGAAATCAACTAAGGTTGAGCGAAATGGTTTATCTAGAAAAGAGTAGAGAATGTTTAATTCTCTCAACAAAGAAATTGAAAGTAATACTTCAGTAACTAATCCAGCTGGACCCAAGAAGATATGGGTACCAAAGAAAACATAAACTGTTTTGCAGGAAAAGTCAGTTTACATTATATAATCTTCAGAAAACTGGCTGATGGAGGAAAAATTGGTCAAAAGCAGAAAAATTTCCAGCTACCATCTGACGTTTAGGCTGACATGACAAATCACTCAAAGCCACATGTCAACCTGGGAGAAAAAGTAGATGTATATCCCTACAAAATCCCATTGATTATGACACGACTCTTATTTGAAAACAATTGCAAATCAAAATCTTGACGAAATCCTTCTAATCCAAATTGAAAGCATTCAAGATCTTCAAAAAGAATCCCTAATTAAAAAATCATGGATCGTTACAACATCGACGAAGGAATCACCACGAGCATGGACAATTTCTGTCAAAGATTCTCACACTCCACCCTCTCAACTCGAATTGTTAGCAAAATCAAAAAGGTTCGAGGACTGGAGAACTTGATTGATACAAAGGTCACTTCTTTATGCCCAGAAACAATCAAGGAATTTTACAAGAATGCTGTAATCACCAATGATGGAAAAAGCTTCAGAACATAAGTTCAAGATAAAAGCTTCACCGTTGATGTACAATTACTTTCCCTGGTGTTTGGTCTAGACATAATTGGAGATTCTTCATCCTTCACATTCGGAAATGAAGAGCAAACTTTGGAACGTCACTGCAATCAACAAGAATGAGAAGAATTTCATCGGATCGGTCTATCAGCAGAAACAAGAGTTTGCATTCTTGACGATTCTACTCACCAA
This sequence comes from Gentiana dahurica var. dahurica, assembly GCA_024500145.1. NCBI lineage: Eukaryota > Viridiplantae > Streptophyta > Magnoliopsida > Gentianales > Gentianaceae > Gentiana > Gentiana dahurica. Next base: position 79,462,726 of record CM044906.1, on the reverse strand, counting down.
AAATGTCATCGGTCATGCCAGTAATTTCTACACTCTCTCAACAGACAAACTTAAGCTGATCTATGCCATCTGGTTTGAGGAAAGATTTGATTGGAACAAGTTTGTTCTCAATCATTTGATCAAACAGATTTCGGATGAAAACGAGAAAGCACAAGGAAAGAAGCCTTCTGGAGAAAAGTTCTTACTGAAAAAAGGATTTACTTATCTAGTGCAAAGAATACTAGATCATTTCTCCATCTCAAAAGTCACAGAAACCAGAGCAGAACTCAAATCAGTGTCCACTGGGACAAAGAAAAAAAATCATTGAAGAAGAAGAATGGAGTGAAGTTTCAGACTCCAGTTCAAGTGGAACTGTGAATCTAGACGACAGAACTCTGAGAAGGCAGAAGAGGATATGGAACAAACTTCAGTCAAAGAAAACTGAAACTGAGAATGTAATCCAGATTGAGGATGAAACTGAAGAGAGTGAACAGAATGAAGATGAGGAAAGTGAAACTGAAGAGAATGAAGAAATCAAAGAAGATGATGATGTTGATGAAACTGGAGATAGTGAATCTCCAACTGAGTTGTATGGGGAGTACACTGAAAAGCAGAGAGAAGCTGTGGAAGACGCTGAATTTTGCGAAGCTGAGTATGAAAAGGAACTGACAGTTCATGATACTCATCCTGAAGTTGGTTCCTCATCACAAGTTCATAAGGCATCTACAAGCAGATCGGCAACAGAAAGATCTCAGCATCAAGAAACTGAAGCTGAAAGAAAGAAAAATGTGGAAGAAATCATTGAAGGCGTAATGCACACCCTACATCAGAAGCTTTACGATCTACATGACTTCATTGGAAGATCTCATTATTCAGGATTGAACTAATATTCTAACCTCATCACCCTCCGTAAGTTATTTGAAGATTGCTATCGCTTATCTTCAAACAAGGGGGAAGATAAAGTTGGTGATGAAGTTAAGGATGAAGCTACTGGTGAAAGCGATGCTAAAGCTAAAACAGATGAAGAATTCCTTGCCAAACAGTTGATGGAAAAACAAGACAAGCAAATAGATGCTGATCTATTAACCACTCAACTCAATGAAGAAGAAGCCGACAGTCTGATTGAGAAATTAACTGCAGAAGAGACCTTCACAGAAACAAGGACTGAGGAAAACGAAGAATCCACAGTCAAAGTTGTGCTGAATATAAGAAAGAAACTAGCAATTAGTATCAGACTGAAAGAACGACTAAAGGCAGGAGAGACAATAATTAAGGGGGAAGCTAAATTGAAACAAGAAAGAAAAGCTAAAAAGATTGAAAGGAAGGAATCTAATCTCATATCAGAAGAAGAAGAGAAGCTGATGAACGAAGAGATTAAAGAAATACTGATCAAGCTCAGAAACAACAACAATGAAGAAGCAAATCAATTGATCAATGAATATCTGGAGATCAAGCCTAGAGATGGCGAATAAAGAAAGAAGACTTCTGGAAACTAGGAGAAGCATTTTTCTGGGAGAAAAGATAATAGCACTGGAAAATGAAAAGATATAATCTATTCGGTTTTCAACTCAGTTTGTTTCAATTTGAATCTTGTAATAAACTTGGTTGTTCTAGTTTGCTATCTTAATTTGTTTTGTTATGATTTCTTGCACTATTTTTTCATTATTGCTTTTAGGGAGGGTTATGATACATCATCAAAAAGGGGGAAATTGTTGGAAATATTATTTGTGTTTTGATGATGATTCGTCACGTAATTAGACAAATCACTTACAACCCATGATGATGAAGTGGTAACTAACTGTTATAGTGCTTAATGAAAAAAGAAGCGAGAAATGGTCTAGAGATAAATGTATAAGTTCTATCTAGAGTCTGAACTTTGTATAGGTTGTTTCAGACAAGCATTGTAATAGAATAGGAACTAGGCGAACAGCTGAGTCACAACAAAAAAAACTGAGTAGTAGCAAGAAAACTGAATATGCACATAAAGAACTGAGGGTTCAAACTTAGAAGATAAGTTCGCTGAGGGACACAGACTCAGTTGGCTTACCAAGAAGACTGAAGAACTGAGGGACACAGACTCAGTTACAGAAGACTGAAGAACTGAGGTTGCAAACTCAGTTAGAAGCTGATTAAGTCGTGACTATAAGTCAGAATTCAGGCAAGTCTGTGGTGACCTGAAACTGAACTATAGATCATGTAAAACTGAATAATCTTAAGGACAAAGATTATCAGTTACCAGGAATAGAAGAAACTGAATGGTGTACTCTGACTTAGTCAATTAAAGTCAGATGTTAAGGTACTCAGTTTTGAAGAAGAGTAGAAAACTGAGTTAAGGCCTTGTTAAATTTAAACTGACAATACGACAAAAGATCATACATGTGAACGTTGGCTAAACGACAAGTGTAACGGCTACAAGAGCTAGTGACCATTACATCACCCCTATAAATACACAAGAGAATCACTTGAAGGAAAGAGAGAGGGGGATCAGAAAAAGAGCCTTACAAGCACATATTCAAAGATCCAAATCCAGATCCACAAAAATCAGATCGTATATATCTAGAAAAAGGGGAAGCCAACAGAATTGCCTTGAAGACTTCAAAGAAATATCCAGTAACCCATTAAGAGGGAAAGAAGGCATCTTGGAGCTACAAAGCCAGATCCAGAAGAGTCAGACAACTCACTGTATTAATCTCTTGATTAATTCTAAACCTAACCTTTGTGAAAAAAGGGTTGACTGTATTAATCTCTTGATTAATTCTAAACCTAACCTTAGTGGTGAGCTGGTGAAGGAGCAATTCCTCCTCCGAAAGACCAGTGTGCAGAGTGAAAGAAGCAATATCAACTTTCTTCTAGGGTGTCTTGAAGGACTGTCATAGTGCTAGGATTTTGTAACGGTTATCCCAAGATTCTAGTGATACCTCCTACACCACAGGAGAAGGGGAGACGTACGGGATTACACTACCCGGAATTTCGATAAACAAATCTTATGTTAATTTACTTTATGCATTTATGTTTGTTTTATTTATTGCATTATCACTCAGCAAACACCAAACACTGAGTCAGCACAGAACTGATACATATAAGGTCTAGGTTTCTATTCACACATCTATTGCACTAAAGGCTATTATTTATCCGCTGCCAGTTAACAAGACTGAATATAAATCAGCATTGACTTATACTCGGTTGAGCTAACTGAACTCCACACAAGTTAAGGGACAGAAACAAAACTGAACTGTAGATCAGTTTGAGTTTCGGAGAAACTCAGTTCCTGGGGCTTTTCGAGCTCAGGATAAGTTTTTGGTGACAAGTTTATGTTAGGTGTGATGCCCGAAAGACAATTTTTGTAATTGTTTTATTTAATAAATGAAATGATATTATTATTCATATTTATTATTCTCATATTCACCGATGTGACAATAGTATTTACACTACAGAAAACCCTAAAGTATATCGTTTATGTAGTCACTTAACTCAGTGTATGGGATATACACGGGAGGATTGAGTTAGTGAAGATGTACTTAAAATACAATTAGCCCGTAGTGAAGTTAATCGAGAGTATCGGGTCTCTCCTTTAACGTACTATTAATGCGCCCAGAACACAATTGGTGTGATTGTCTTATCCGGACTTTCGGTTAAGAGAACCTAAAGGGGCATTTATATATGATAGATATATCATATAGGGCTGGACCGATTTGATTAGAGTTCACGATATAATTCCGTAATCGAGAAGTCTTATCGAATCAATGGATGATCATATTTATGGATATATCTTAATCCTGAGGTGATCACAATCAACTGCTTGAATCAGTATGAGGTTTGACTTGACGGTTAAGGATTACACCGAGTCTGTGGTCCGAATTACCCCATCTTGGCATTGTCTTTGGATTGAGTGAGTAGTCTGTGTTATCACAGATACGGAATCCATTCCTTCCATTTATGGAAGTAGATAGACAGTTCCCTTATTTGTTAATCCTAGAAACCGATCGATCCATGGAGTTCATATTACACCGATTAGCTACCAGTGAGTGGTATGAATTAATTGATCACTAGGGGTTAATGGTAAATAAGGATAAGAGGTTCTAGAAAGGGTTAACGGTAACTTCCGATTTAGAATGAACAGTCTATGGAGGATTAATCCATATGTAATGATTATATCAATGGGCGCTTATTATCATTCTCGTGAGGAGATAAATATAATCTCATAATCGGAGGAGTGCGATCACGGGATTATGGTGGCATATTCCTGTGATTGATTTATCGAATATAATTATTCTGTTCGTAAGATAATTATTTATTTGATTTATCGGAGCCGCTGATTATTAGTCCATGGTCCCCGACGTGCCTCCTATATAGCATAGCTATTCTCGGACGTCGAATCCTAATAATATTAATTTAGTTCTTGTTGGACTTTATTAAAACGATATGTGAATTAATTGTTTAGTGGACTATTAAATTAGTTGGGCTAAATAATTAAATATGTGGAAAAGACATTTTCCATAATCTTGGCCCAATTATTGTGTTATGGCAAAATTAATATTGACTAGGTCAATAGTTGTAAATTTCGCCCCTTACTTATTATTATGGTACAAGAAATTATTTTCTTGTGTATTAATAAGACATATGCATAAAATATTTATTGGATAAATATTTATGGAAAGAAATAAAGATAAATATTATTCTAGATTTGTTCTAGAATATTATGGAATTATCTTTTATTTAATAGGATTATTATAATTGATTTTGTATTAATTATTAAATCCTTGGAGGCTAAGTTTTACTCTCCTATATAAAGAGAGTTCTTCCAAGCCTTAATACACACATATTTCGACTTCTCCTCTTAGAGAGGAGAAGGTAAAATTCGGCCAAGGGTTGGGGAAAAATCTTGGAGATTTTTCCGGGTAGCATATCGGAAGAGTTCGAGTCGAGAATTCCTTCCACCGGGAATTGCTTGGATCACACGTACGGAAGATCGTGGTGCTCTTCACATCTTCTCACATTCATTCTTTTGCGGTTCTTCAACTTGAATTTTGAGATTCAAGAGGTATGATCTACAACCCCCTTGTAGATATAGATCTAGTTATTTTATTACGTGTAATTTATAGATCTAGATCCTTAAATCGCTTCCGTTGCGGATGGTATTACTAATAGTGGTATCGGAGCAAAGGTGATCTATATTTATACGTATAAAATATTAGATCTAGGAGTGGTAAATCATGTAGATTTTTTGTCCCAATTTTTTTTTAAAAAAGGGGGCCGATGCATATGCTTAATTTTTATGTTATGAATGTCTTGGTTGAAGAGATGGATTGGGGTTGGTATTGTTTACTCGTTAGATCTATTGTAGCTCTTTTGATTAGTATCAATTGAGCATAGGATTTGTAATTTAATTATGTTGAATTCGAAAATTTATGTAAAAAAGGTAGTACCTTTTGGTTTTTAATTTTGATCCGGGTTCGAGACGACGAAGATAATGGTGTTGAAGATCATCAAAAAGGTAAAACGGGAGGAGGCCGAATTGTTTGTTTTAATTAAACAAGGTCTCGAATTTATTATTATTTTTTTTGCGGCAGCATTACTTTGATCAAATTTATCATATTGTGTATAATTTGGTCACAGCATTGTTTTTTCCCAGCGGCAAATTTTTGCTTTAGTCACGGCAATTTTTTCCATGCGGCAATCTAAAAGTTAACCTAATTCTTGCATGGCCGAAAGGCATGCATTAAACCAAAAAAAAAAAAAAAAACAATTGAGGGTTTTGGTGCCGTGTGAAAAAAAACAACAACAGTTTTTTTATACTTGGCCGAGGGCTGTTATTAAAAATAATAAGTTTTTTTTATAAAACAATTTGATAGTATAGATATATTTTTTAATATATTGGTATATTAAAGCCTCCTCTCCTCGTCGTTCGTGGTTCGTGTCAAGATCGAAGCTTCGAGATCCGGAAGTTTTCGAGTTCAAGATTCGAAGATCAAGACTCGAAGACATAGATTATGTAATTTACTGCTTTCCTAGGATAGATTAGATACGGGGTACCAACAATCCATCTCGGTGTTTAAATTTTCCGCAATTTATTTTTTATGTGTTTGATCATAAAATAGACATAAAATCGGAATTGCCATGACATGCATCATATCATAAATCCACTCCATGCATACATGTAGAATTTTAATTTTGGTAATTAAAATATGCATGTATACAAACTCGTGTAATTAGTTGAAATTTAATTAATACGTGGTAATTAATTAATTAATTTAGTAACTAATTAAAGATCCGAGGACGGGTTATGAAATCGTTAAGCCTTTCGGTGTGTGTTCTCGGTGAACCGCCTTAAAGCCCAAACGAGATCACGTTTTCGATTCGTAGTGTCTACGAGATTGAATGATGGTAAAAGAACAATAAATCTTGGATAAAAACGGTTCGCCTATAGGTTGGGTGGTCAACTGAGCTTGGCTCGACCGACTTAACCCTCCTAGTGTGATGTATGCACGGGGGTCCGGCAAGACTAAGCTACACCGGAGAGCGGAGGGGTGATTCCTTCTTATCTCAATGGGGCTGTCTTGACCCGATTTCGTCCGATTGTCACATATGTTCCAACGAATAGGACGGGTAGGCTTGCCTACCTTACCGACACCATTCGGAATCCTTGATTTGATGTGCTTTTATGTTAACATCAAAAAGACGTGGTTAGTTAACCCACCACCACTTCCAAAATATTGAGTGGGAGCGGGGGAGGCGACAGCCAACCCCACGGCCTCTACTATAGATACAAGTAAGTGAGAAAAGGGTGACGCCTCGCGGCGCTTTGATTTCGTCCCCCTACGGATGGTGTTCACCCCTATCAACATTCATGGCTTGGTCTCCGAAAGGATTGGATTTCTGGGTACTCATCGGGTCACTGACCTATCCTACGACGGCACACTCGGGGCGTACATAAGAGATCCGATATAGTAGGTCACACTCATAAAGGATATTTTTGGTAATATCTAGGCTAAAAAAGGAAGGTAGTCAATGAATAAAGGGATGTTCGATTCTCGTGGGATGTTCGATTCTCACAAGTTATTCATTGATGAGATTGTCTCGATTTAACCGTCATTTCTTTGACCTACCCTACGGCGGCACTGAGATGCGAGGTTAAAACCTTGGAATGGTAGAGTAGACTTATTTTTTAGTTTACAATTCCTAAAATAAAATAATATAGTAGTGTTAAACTTGATTTAATATATGTCATTTTATTTACAGCATTATATCCCTTACTAAATTGCTTAAAATTTATAATTGACTAGTATTGACTTCGTTAAAAAGTGGAAATTAACTAGGACGTTGAACTAGTTACTCGATAATGCAATTAATTTTCGGAAGAGATATTTTCTCTTAAACCTTTTAAAAACCAGAGTGACATACAGGTATGTCACTAATGTCATTCGTAACGGAAGACAAACTTAGTTTGATTAAAGGTGATTTCGGACTTTGAAATTATTCTAGTGAATTTTGAGAATGTAGTGTTACACGAGTAATTTTCTAATTGAAAAATCGGAAAATCATGAAGTATTACTAGTTGGACGATATTTGGAATCGATGAACTAGTGGGAGCTTTATTATTATTTTTTTTTCTAGAACATTAGAAAAGTGTAACTGACTACACACGTAAACGTTCTAATTGAAAAACTGGAAAGTCATGAAATGTCGCTAGTTGGACGATATTTGGAATCGATGAACTAGTAGGAGTTCTATGATTTGTTGTTTTCCTGCAAACATTGGAACTATGTACGAAAGATTTTCTTATCGAAAAATCGGAAAATCATAAAAATAAAGCATGCTCGTTAGACGGTATTTGGAACCGATAAACTAGTGGGAGCTTTAATATGATTTGTTGTTTTTTCTGGTATATTAGAAAATCCGAGAAGTCCAGACGAGTAACACTCGAAATAGACATCCCACGGTTTAAGAGTAGTGTCTACTCAAACGAACCGCTGGTTCAAGACTGTTTCCATTCACGGAAAGTCAAGAATGGGAGAATATGTCTAAAAGTGTTAGTCATCTAAACTGAGAAAACTTTAAGGCTGAACCGAAAAATTAATTAACTGAAAATCATAGGATAAGGACAGTGATTTTGGATCACCAACCTATGAATCCTTGCCGATTTTCTCGAGCAAAGTTCTTTGGCAGAACAAGGTAGCAGTGCATTTAACGATTAAAGGAGTAAACAACGGGCAGTTAATTTTAGCTAGAATAGTGGGAGTGATATAAGGAAATGAATCTAGGATTCAATCCTTGGATATCGCGGAAAAATTATTTTCTGTTTAAGATTCGTTGGAACGAATGGATTTACCTTATATTCGATAATTTGTTTGTCGTATAGAAAGTGAATATACCATTTGTAGTACGAATCCAAGACTCAGACTTTTGTTTGATAAAGTCAAAACCACTTAGAACCGCTGAAATATGTATATAAAACACATCTTAAGAACTATTAAAAGCAATTGGTTTCTATATTTAGATAAATGCTTCTTCATATTCCATAGTTAGTGCATAGTCCCTAAAAGACAAGACTTGAAGACTGGCTCAGGGTGATTCCTTTCTCCCAGTCTGGTTATATTGTCTCAAAGGTTCAATGACTAAGTTTCCTTTCAATCGGGAAAGGATAATGGTTATAAAGAAGTATAGCTTGTTCATGACGACCTTCGGGGTCTGATGAAAGATACAAGCTAGTAGGAGCTTCCGAGTAGTGACTTCTTGTCTGATAACTATTCAAACGCTCCGGTAAGTTTATCCAAAATATTTTGAGGTTTCTCTGTTTTCAACAGAGATAGAGTATTCTATACTCAGAATAGGCCATTCATAGTCCTCGGGACTGATGCTTAGCCTGCCTCATTGTGACATGTTCTCACTAAGTGAGAAACCGTTAAATTGCCTTACATAGTTTTAGATGTGCTACAATACACTGCTTAACTCAATAAAGATATTGGAAGCAAAATAACGGTTTACATTGAAATGTAAGACCGAGAAGTCTACATAGAATATGCTTTGGAATTTACGGATAAAGTATGGATTCGTTTCACCCCACTTCCATAAATATAAGCATTTAGCACACGGTGCTTGGAGGTAAGACTGGGAATTTCGCGCATACGTTCGGTCAATGACCATTCGTGATATATCTTTTAACCTATTGAGTATAAAGGTTAGATATAGGATTCTTGAAATCGGGAAGGAACAGTTATACTGTTGCATCCTTTCTGATAGAGTCCATGAACAACAAAACCATGAACCTTGAAGTACGTTTACTCAAGGTAGTTACTAACTGATTAAAATCAGACCACATCCAACATCGGTTGTTGGTGATAACACTAAATACTACTAAACTAGACCAGAATTTCGATCCACCCAATAAGTATTGGGAGTATGGTTTATCCATTACCCATTACGGTTTCTGCGGACTTGATATTCTGGGGATCGATTGATGACCTATGGCTCTTTTGTGAGCAGTATAGGATTCTGATAATAGAGGTTGGTTTAATAGCCATAACCCTGTGAATGGAGTTCGGTACTCCAGTTCTGTTTATGCTCTTGTAGAACCACCTAAGCGTCTCAGGCCCAGTGGGAGTAATTGGATCTACACGGAAAAGTGTAGAATGAATAGGAAAGTTTATCTTTCAGAGCAAAGCTTGAGTGGTCTAGAGAGTTAATCAGACCTTGAACTCTCTTATCACTTTAGTATTGCATGATTTCGTTCATAAGCAGAAAATAGGGGTGATTCCCTGAGATTTTCTTGCCAAACAGATGGAGTCTGGATTCATTCGAAACAGAAGGGTATTGCCTTATGAACTAATGACAGAATGACTGTCAAGGCTTATGTCATTTGTGGATAAAAAGCAAACCTCTCGGTCATTGGAAGTCACATATTTCTACAATAGGTGGATTTGACCAGAATATTGATAAGTCTTTTGTAGACTGGATATCAATTTTAGTACAGTAGTGAATATATACATACATATATTAGTGTTTGTGAAGGATAACACTTCATCAGTTGGAATCAACATGGGTGTGTTATCTGAAGTCAGAATCTGACAATGCCACAATTCTCTGCAACAGAGATTTGGACAACATTCTGAAGAGTTTGACTCGGTCGGATTCATTAGAATCAGTCACTGGTTTCCCATCCATCTTATTGGTTAAGATGATGCATCTGTGTATGCAACATTCAACGAGGAAGTTCTACCCTATGCCTCAGGAATGACTCTCTAAATCTTCGGATCAAGAGAAATGGGATATATTCTCTTTCTAGTAAGAGATGGTCAGGTTATTGAACGTCAACTTTGATCGAATCTTAGATTCGGTGGTTAACAAAGCAAGTTTAGTATGTCCTTTAGTATCTTGAAGAGAACGAGGAATAATATGCGGACATATTCATGTGTGAACTTGGATATGTGTGATACACTGATTTTGACTTTAAGTCATATTGAGGATGATCGTTAAGTCGATCTCGGGCTCAGTGTTTACTCAGTACCACATGATTACATGGACCGGTAACGTTTCGATTCTACGGATCGTCTCGAGCCGACAACCTGACTAATCATTAAGACCCATGACATTTAGATGTAGGTACTTCCCGAGTCACTGACCTATCCTACGACGGAATACTCGGAGTGTACTTTGGAATCTGAAATGGTTATGATATGCTTAATGGGTACTAGAATACGGGATGGGTCTCCATTGCTTTAGAGCAAGTGGGAGATGTAGTTTGTTGTAGTTTTAAACAATAGGGTGTGCTCTAAAACAATTAATCACATGCTTTCGTGCAAGTGGGAGATTGTTAGGTGTGATGCCCGAAAGACAATTTTTGTCATTGTTTTATTTAATAAATGAAATGATATTATTATTCATATTTATTATTCTCATATTCACCGATGTGACAATAGTATTTACACTACAGAAAACCCTAAAGTATATCGTTTATGTAGTCACTTAACTCAGTGTATGGGATATACACGGGAGGATTGAGTTAGTGAAGATGTACTTAAAATACAATTAGCCCGTAGTGAATTTAATCGAGAGTATCGGGTCTCTCCTTTAACGTACTATTAATGCGCCCAGAACACAATTGGTGTGATTGTCTTATCCGGACTTTCGGTTAAGAGAACCTAATGGGCATTTATATATGACAGATATATCATATAGGGCTAGACCGATTTGATTAGAGTTCACGATATAATTCCGTAATCGAGAAGTCTTATCGAATCAATGGATGATCATATTTATGGATATATCTTAATCCTGAGGTGATCACAGTCAGCTGCTTGAATCAGTATGAGGTTTGACTTGACGGTTAAGGATTACACTGAGTCTGTGGTTTGAATTACCCCATCTTGGCATTGTACTGGATTGAGTGAGTAGTCTGTGTTATCATAGATACGGAATCCATTCCTTCCGTTTATGGAAGCAGATAGACAGTTCCCTTATTTGTTAATCCTAGAAACTGATCGATCCATGGAGTTCATATTACACTGATTAGCTACCGGTGAGTTGTATGAATTAATTGATCACTAGGGGGTTAATGGTAAATAAGGATAAGAGGTTCTAGAAAGGGTTAACGGTAACTTCCCGATTTAGAATGAACAGTCTATGGAGGATTAATCCATATGTAATGATTATATCAATGGACGCTTATTATCATTCTCGTGAGGAGATAAATATAATCTCATAATCAGAGGAGTGCAATCATGGGATTATGGTGGCATATTCCTGTGATTGATTTATCGAATATAATTATTCTGTTCGTAAGATAATTATTTATTTGATTTATCGAAGCCGCTGATTATTAGTCCATGGTCCCCGACGTGCCTCCAATATAGCATAGCTATTCTCGGACGTCGAATCCTAATAATATTAATTTAGTTCTTGTTGGACTTTATTAGAACGATATGTGAATTAATTGTTTAGTGGACTATTAAATTAGTTGGGCTAAATAATTAAATATGTGGAAAATACATTTTTCCATAATCTTGGCCCAATTATTGTGTTATGGCAAAATTAATATTGACTAGGTCAATATGTGTGAATTTCGCCCCTTGTCTATTTTATGGAACAAGAAATTGTTTTCTTGTGTATTAATAAGACATGTGCATGAAATATTTATTGGATAAATATTTATGGAAAGAAATAAAGATAAATATTATTCTAGATTTGTTCTAGAATATTATGGGATTATCTTTTATTTAATAGAATTATTATAATTGATTTTGTATTAATTATTAAATCCTTGGAGGCTAAGTTTTACTCTCCTATATAAAGAGAGTTCTCCCAAGCCTTAGACACACAATGAAATTCGACTTCTCCTCTTAGAGAGAAGAAGGAATAAAATTCGGCCAAGGGTTGGGGAAAAATCTTGGAGATTTTTCCGGGTAGCATATCGGAAGAGTTCGAGTCGAGAATTCCTTCCACCGGAAATTGCTTGGATCACACGTACGGAAGATCGTGGTGCTCTTCACATCTTCTCACATTCATCTTTTTGTGGTTCTTCAACTTGAATTTTGAGATTCAAGAGGTATGATCTACATCCCCCTTGTAGAATAGATCTAGTTATTTTATTACGTGTATTATATAGATCTAGATCCTTAAAATCGCTTCCGTTGCGGATGGTATTACTAATAGTTTATTCACCCCCCTAAACTTGTGTTAGCCTTTCCAAGGGACCAACAGCTTCGGATGGATTTGATTGTACCCGGCCCGGTCCGGTCCGGCTTATGTTGATGCGGACTCACTGGGCCGAGGACCCTATCCGTTATCGGGCCTATGTATAGGCCCAATTAGGATCCACGGGCTCTTTTTCGGGTTTGGCGCATCAACTATCACATAGGGTTCTGTCAGCTTTTTTTTTAAAATTCAATTATTATTACTTATTTATTTATTTATTTATTTTATGACATGTAGTAATATTATGTGTCAGTTATGTCGTTTATGGTAGTGTAGTTACGATAAGGGAAGTATGCCAATTCATTATGACAATCTGTGTATGACTGTGATGCGTAACGGTACACGGTGTGTTATGTATGACTGCCAAACGTAACAGTGCTTAACACTTTATAATGAATATTATGGCAGCTTGTGTATGACTGCGATACGTAATGGTATACAGTACGATATGCATGACTGCGATATGTAGCGGTGTATGTCACTAACCAATGAGGAATATGAAGGAATTGTGTATGACAGAGGAACGTAACGGCACACAATGTGATATGTATGACAGCGGAACGTAATAGTGCATATCTCTAAAGAATGAGAAATTAATGTTAAGTACGTTGAATATGATTATGATAATTTGTTGACGAGTATTTTAAAGTATACTTGCATTAGTAGAAAACTATGGATGTATTTCCCAGATACTACCATGGTTCCCTTTTTAATTATATATTCTTTACTGGGCCGTCGTGCTCACCCCTTATTTAATATTTTTAAATTATGATTATGTAGAATTCGAAGAGACAAGGGAAAACCATCAAAGGAGAATTATGCTTCTGAGTTCACCATATTCTAGGAGTCTATTTACTTTCAGCTTGAGACATTATATTTTCTTTTCTTTTATTTCTTGGGTTGCGCTCCCGCATTTTATGTTTTAGTGATGAGTGCCAGACTAGCTGTTATAGAGCAAAGGCAAAAAGATGTCTAGATCAAATGTATAGGTTTATTAGAGTTTGATCTTTGTATAGGTTTGATCAAACAAGCACTGTAAAGGTCAGCTGACTTATGTCAGCAGACTGGTCTAGATCAGTAGGGTACTTAGGTTAGTAGACAAGTCAGGAACCTGCTGAAGACTGAAGGCTGAGGGCTCAAACTCAGTAAATGAAGGCTAAGGGATCAAACTTAGTAATTAAAGTCACGTTATGCAATCAGAATTTAGGGAAGTCTGTGATGACCTAAACTGATTATATATACCTTGTGTACAAGGTCTAAGCTCCATAAGTTGGATGGTGTTTGGAACTTAGTTATTGGCAAAAAGGGTGTAATCTAACTTCACAAATAAAAGTTAGATAAACGAAGTAAGCTTCATTGTGTTTTAAACACAGCAAATTATGATTCAGCTTACTATTATGTATTTCAGTAGACTTATAAACCTGCTGATACATATACCTCGATTTATTCAAGATTACATTGGAAGAAAACAAGGATAATGACAGCTAACAACCTCTGATTTATCAAACAAATCAATGGTTGAGATTAAATGGACGTTGGGATGAATCAGACCCTTATCCAATGGATACAAGTCAAAAGGTGGACAGACTGCATTCTGTCAAAAAGCAGTCTGACTGTGTCAGTACTATGAACAGTGACAGAGAGCAAGTCAAATGGGACAAATCTGAAACGGCTATGTTTGAATTTGCAACATAAGTCACAAGACTTCCTACCTATAAATAGAGGACTCCTAATTCAGATACAAGTGATGAACATTAGATGAAAATTAAGGAATTATCTTGAGCAATCAGAACTCAAACAGAAAAACACCCTGCTGACACTACTGAGCTTTAACCTACTGATCCAGAGAAACTCTTCAAGTGTAATCTGCATTCAAGCTACATCAAGTTTACACACTTGAAGACTGCAAGCTGCTGATCATATCATCCTGATCAAGCTGCTGCAACTGAATCATTTACTTGATTCAATCTTTCTTTTATAAGAATCTACTGAAGACAGTGAAGCATCTGTTGGGTGTGAAAGACTGTTGTTTGTGGTGGACCTGGTGAAGAGGCAATCCTACCCTTTAAGGACCAGTGGAAGACTTTGGAGCAGCAATCCTACCTGTTCCAAGTGTTCGGTATGTGAAGCCATAGTTATTGGTGAAGGACAAGCAACCTAGGGATTTTTGTAACAGCCAACTCAAAGATCACGAGTGAATTACCTCCAACATCATTGGAGAAGAGTGGACTGACAGAATTACACCACCTGGAACCACTATAAAATCTGCGTACTTACTTTCTGCATTTACTTTCTGCATTTAGTTTATCTAGCACATCAATCTACTGTATCTAGCAACTAATCTCACACACATACACTACTGAGTATCTAATACTTGGTATCATATTTTAACAACAAGTAACTAGGGCTATAAATGAACCTAAGTATTCGATTCGATCCGGAGTATTCGGCTCGAAAAAGCTCGATTCGGGCTCGTTTCGTGGGTTCGAACTTCGAGCCGAACCTTACAAATTAGATATTCGGTGGTCGAGCTGAACATGTTCAAACATGTTCGGCTCGGATATCATAAATTCATATACAGTTCGAGCCGAACATGTTCTGATTTGTTTTTTAAAACCCAGTTCGAGCCGAACATGTTCGAACGGTTCGACATGTTCAAGACGAACCGAGCCGAGCTTTTTTCCCCAAATACCAGACCGAACCCGAGCCGAATAATGAAAATATAAGGCTCGGCCATTTCGAGCCGAGCCGAGCCGAGCCTAAGGTTCGAACATACCGAGCCGAGCCGAACCCTGCCAGGGTTCGGTAGGGTTCGGCTCGTTTACAGGCCTACAAGTAACAAGGCTTAATTTTTGATATATTCCGCTGCACAAATTCAGTAAATTCAATAGTCAGCAGACTACTGAGGTATCAGCAGGCTGCTGAAGTTGCTGAGTTTGTTAACTCCAAAAGTTTTAAGTGTTAAGTTTATTCACCTCCCCTAAACTTAACCAAAGCCTTTTCAAGGGACCAACAATTTGTATCGGAGCAGTGCTTCTATTCTGAAGTAATCCTACTTGTTGTGCTTGTGAAAATACTTTGAAAACTTTTTCAAGTTACTGATTTTCAAACCTTTGCATCATGGATAACAACCAGTATGCTAGAACAATGTTGATGTGTTCTGTAGATCGATTTGATGAGTATAAACGTCGTATGCAGGCTTTTCTAGCTGAAACTCATGATGAAATGATGGATGTGCTGACAGATGGACCACTAGAGATTACCAAGTCAATAACAGCGGGAGAAGAGACACAGTACATTCCTAAGCCTAGAAAGGAATGGACTGCTGATGGTAGAAAGAGAGCAAACCTCAACAATATTGCTATTCATATAATTTACAGAACCTTGGATAGCAATATGTACATGAAGATGAAAGATTGCAAGACTGCAAAAGAACTTTGGGACAAGATACAGTTGATCTATGAAGGCACTGATGCAATCAAGAAAAACAAAATCAGTGTGGCCAAAAAGAAGTTTCAAAAGCTCAAGGCTACTACCCAATGAAACCATTGAGCAGATGGAATCAAGATTCAATGATATCCTGGATGAACTTACCCTCCTGAGTGTAAGTTACTCAAAAGAAGAAATCAACTCAAAAATCTTGGAAGCATTACCTGACAAAGAAGTTTGGAAGATGAAAGTCACTGCTATAGAAGAAGTGAGAAAGCTACATGAAGAAGACACCTTCAAATTATTCTCAGATCTTAAAGCTTATGAGTTCAGCAAGAGATTGGTTCCTAATACTGAAAAGGAAGAACCAAAGACAACTGCATTGGCTACTAAACATCAAGAAGAGACATCAAGGGCTCAAGATGATCTGCTGGATGAGATGCAAGAGCAGATTGCCCTACTGAGCAAGAAAATTAGAATGATGAAGACTGGAAAGAGTTTTTCAAGGAATTTCACAAAGAGATCCAGTGAAAAGAAGAAGGATGATACAAAGAAAGATAATGATTATCTGTGTTTTCATTGCAAGAAACCAGGACACTTCAAACCTGACTGTCTTGAGTTAAAACAAACTAAGGAACCTGATTATCTTTGTTTCAATTGCAAGAAGCCTGGACATTTCAGACCTGACTGTCCAGACCTACTGAAGACTAAAATTCAACAAAGAAGACATGGCAATAAGGCTATGATTGCTGAAGATGAATCAGGATATGAAGTGGAATCAGAAAAAGGAAATGAATCTGATGACACTGCTCTTGTTGCTTATATGGATGACTATGCATTGATGGAAAATATGGATGAAACAGAGGAGGTATACAATTTTGTATCTATTAACACTCTTACTGGAAGTGATTGTGAATCAACTTGTGGTTCAAATCCAAAAAATTATGACAATGAAGAAACTTTGGATGCCATCCTTAATCAACTGAGGATAATACAATCTGGTTATGAGATTGTGAAGGCTGAAAAAGAAGCTCTTCAAGTAGAAGTTGAAAGATTAAATGCTGAATTAAGAATTCTCAAAGGAAAGGAAAAGGAAGTTAGACAGAATCAGCATAAGCCTGCTGAACATTCAGTAGCTGCTGAGTCAGCTGAACCATCTTGTTCCAACACTGCATTCAAATCTTAAAGTCCTTATGCTGATAGACAGGTCTTGGATTTGAAACTCAACAATCTAATAAGATTGGATCCAGTAAGGTTACTGAACCTAGTGCCAGAATTGGTCCTAAGTTTTTACCTGCAAAAGATCCAACGACTAGCAAGGTTGCTGAGGCAGTGAAGCCTACTGAGAATGATTCAATGAAGCAGAGTCAGAAGTCAAAAAGGCCAGCAGTATCTAACAAAAAGAGTAAATCCGAAGGTAGGACTGCTGAAATTTCTAGACCTACTGATAGCAGACCTGCTACCAAGTCTGCTGGACCACAAAAAGATAAAAACCAGAAATATTCCAAGAATAAGAATCCTAAACCTAAAAATGCCAATCATTTGAGGGATACTTATCTCAGGGGGAAAGGTAGACTGTTCCCTACTGATGATGATTGGAATATTCCTGCCCCCACTGCTAGAAACAGTAAGTATAACCATGCTGCTAGGGTAAAACCTAAGCAATGGAATCAGCAGATGACTTATACAAGACCTCAGCAGACTCCATACTATAGGGCTATTCCTAACAGACAGCAATCCAATGGTTATACTAATGCTTCTAACAACATGAATCACTTCAAACAGCATTACACACCAAAAGGCCAGAAAACATATGTGAATTCTACACAACCAACTGTTAGACCTTATGGAAATGTAGAATACATATATGAAGCAATGTGTGACACATTTAGGAGAAGGCCTTATGGAAATTTGCCAAGGGTCATGCTTATCTCTGACCATTATGGACCCAAACAGGTTTGGGTACCTAAAATGCATTAACTTTGTTTTGTAGGGTGTCTGGTACTTTGACAGTGGATGTTCCAGACATATGACAAATAATAAACATTGTTTGTCAAGCTATGTAGCAAAGGATGGACCTAGAGTGAATTTTGGCAACAAGAACACACCTGGATACACAAGAGGATATGGCACACTTGTGAGGAATGGACTAACAATCAGAAATGTTGCATATGTGGAAGGACTGGACTACAACTTGCTGAGCACTGGACAATTTTGTGACATGGGATACAATGTCACTTTTGAAAAAAACACATGTATTGTCATTAGTGAAAGAGGTGATCAAGTTGTGTTGGGTGGAAGAAGACAACAAAACATGTATGTTGTGGATTGGTCTACTGCAGTACCAGAAACATGCCTGATTGTGCACACCAAGTCAGAACTCAATTGGTTATGGCATAAGAAGTTGAATCATCTAAATTTTGATGATATCAATGAGTTTGTGAAGAAGAATTTGGTGATTGGTTTACCTGAGATCACATTCAAGAAGGATGTTGTATGTGATGCTTGTCAGCAAGGTAAACAGACAAAGTCAAGCTTCAAATCAAAGACTAAGCAGTCAACTAAAAGAGTTTTGGAGCTGATGCATATGGATCTATTTGGACCTATAACACCAACAAGTGTTACAGGAAAGAAATACACCTTAGTAGTTGTGGATGATATTCAAGGTACACTTGGGTAATATTTATGAACAAGAAAAGTGAAACACTTCAAAAGATGCCTGAACTTTTTAAGAGATTGCAAAATGAGAAAAGTTTGACAGTAGTGAAGATAAGATCAGACAAGGGTACCGAATTTCTTAATAAAGTTATAAGAGAATACTATGAACAGAATGGTGTACTACATCAACTTGCTGTTGCTGGTACACCTCAGCAAAATGGGGTTGCTGAAAGAAGAAACAGGACTCTAAAAGAAGCAGGAAGAACTATGATTTGTGAAGCTTTACTACCTGAAAGATATTGGGCTGAAGCAGTTAATACAGCATGCTATACACAAAACAGAACTGTCAGAACCTCAGTGAACAAGAGCTGCTGAAGACACCTTACGAGATATGGAATGGAAGAAAACCTAATATATCCTATTTCCATCCATTTGGAAACAAGTGTTTTATTTTGAATCATAAGGAGCAATTGAAGGTATTCCAACCAAAATCAGATGAAGGAATCTTCTTGGGATATTCTTCTGTCAGCAAGGCATTCAGGGTACTGAACAAAAGGACACTGAAACATGAAGAATCTATACATGTTGTGTTTGACGAACCTAAGTTCACTGGTATGGAAGATGAAGCTTGTGAACCTACTAAGAATCAACAAGTCACTGATCCGGATTGTATTGAAGTTTTGGAAATGTTAATGACTTAAAGGTTTCTGATTCTGCCCCTGCTGAACACCCTGCTGGTGATATTACTAATTCAACAACTGAAGCAATTCAAGGATCTGTTGAACCCCCTGTTGAAGAAACAGTAGACCCTACTGAAGATGATGTTCCTAAAATCAATTTAACCAGAATCCACAATGGTTAAAGGATCACCCTGCTGAACAAGTTATTGGCAACATACAACAAGGTGTGAGGACTAGAAGACAGTTAGAAGCAATGTTTACTTGCTTTCTATCTCAAATAGAACCTAAAGTTGTTGAAGAAGCAATTTCAGATCCAGATTGGATAAATTGCTATGCAAGAAGAATTGAATGAATTTGAAAGAAATCAAGTTTGGACACTAGTGGAAAGGCCTGGTCATGGAAATATAATTGGCACAAAATGGGTATACAGAAACAAACTTGATGAATCTGGTACTATTGTAAGGAATAAGGCCAGACTAGTAGCAAAAGGCTATTCTCAAGCAGAAGGAATAGATTTTGATGAGACATATGCCCCTGTAGCAAGATTGGAAGCTATCAGATTATTCTTGGCATATGCAGCTTGTAAGAACTTCAAAGTTTATCAAATGGTGGTCAAAAGTGCATTTTTGAATGGCATTCTGGAAGAGAAGGTCTATGTTCAGCCACCTCCTGGATTTGAAGTAAAAGATCAAGAAGATAAAGTGTATAGACTCAACAAAGCACTTTATGTTTTGAAACAAGCACCAAGAGCATGGTATGAGACTCTATCTCAATTCTTGGTGGACAATGGTTTTACAAAAGGCACCATTGACAAGACTCTGTTCAGAATCAATGAAGGAGACAGCACCCTGCTGGTACAGATTTATGTCGATGACATAATATTTGGTTCTGAAAATGAATTGCTATGTGAGAAGTTTGCAAATCTAATGAAGAGAAAATTCCAAATGAGTATGATGGGAGAGATGAACTATTTTTTGGGATTGCAAGTCAAACAAATGAAAGATGGAATCTTCATTCATCAAACCAAGTATACCAATGAGCTACTGAAGAAATTTGGTATGGAAAGCAGCACCAAAGTATTAACTCCTATGAGTACAAACATTAGATTGGATGAAGATAAGGAAGGCAAATATGTTGATCAGACCTTATACAGAAGGATGATAGGCAGTCTGTTGTACCTTACTGCCAGCAGACCTGATATATCCTTTGTTGTAGGTGTTTGTGCAAGATTTCAATCAAAACCTAAAGAAAGTCACTTAGCTGCAGTAAAAAGGATTCTCAAGTATTTAAAAGAGACTTTGGGAGTAGGGATATGGTATTCAAAAGATGGAAGTTTCAAGGTTATATCCTACTCA
Source organism: Gentiana dahurica var. dahurica (assembly GCA_024500145.1). Classification (NCBI taxonomy): domain Eukaryota; kingdom Viridiplantae; phylum Streptophyta; class Magnoliopsida; order Gentianales; family Gentianaceae; genus Gentiana; species Gentiana dahurica. Next base: position 79,441,935 of record CM044906.1, on the reverse strand, counting down.
GATTCTGATTATGCTGGATGCAAGATTGATAGAAAAAGCACCACAGGAACATGTCAGTTAATAGGAAATAGATTGGTTTCCTGGTTTAGCAAGAAACAGAATTCTATATCAACTTACACTGCTGAAGCTGAATACATTGCTGCTGGAAGTTGTTGTGCACAAGTACTATGGTTAAGACAACAGTTAAGGGATTATGGAATTGAAGAAAGAGAAATTCCAATTATGTGTGACAACACAAGTGCAATTGCAATCACAGAAAATCCTGTTTTGAACTCAAGAACCAAGCATATTGATGTGAGACATCATTTCATAAGAGATCATGTTGAAAAGAAAGATGTGGTGGTTCCTTATATCCCTATTGAAGATCAACTTGCTGATATTTTCACTAAACCACTGGACAGTGAAAGATTTGCTAAATTAAGGAGTGAACTTGGAATTATCAAAGTTGACTGATGGTCAGTAGTGTACTGGAATTCACCAAGGGGATTAGTCTTTGCTATGTTGGGTGAGCTCACTTAGCAGATTAGTCATTGGTATCAACAATTCCATGTACTTATGTTTGGACAATTGAGCAAATGAGGTTGCCAAGGGGATTGGTCTTTGTCATGTTGGGTGAGCTCACTTGACAGATCAGTCATTGGTATTAAACTTCATCTTGTATTATCAGTTGGACAAAACAAAGGGAATTAAACATCAACAGAGTTACTCTGTCAGCAGGTTGCTGAGACATTTTTGTCAGCAGACTGCTGAGCCAAGTCTACTGATGACAAGGCTGCTGAAGATTACTTTTTACAGTCAAACATTACTAAAGTCAAAAAGTAATGGCGGGATATTTATTATATCCATTATAACCTCAATTACACGATCTAACGGTTACAAAACGTTATGAAAAGTAATGGGCCACGTGTCAAGACAACATTCACTCAAATTTAATCGTGGTTAATTTCACAGTACACGATCTGACAGTTACAACCACTCTCTGTCTATATATACAGACTGTTACACAGAAGTTACTTTCAAATATCTCAGTTTGATTCTCTCTGCATTTACACTGTGTGAACACAGATTTGAGAGCTATCTTCTTCATCTTTTTTTAAAACAATGGCAGAAAAGGAGGATGTTCAAATTGGAACAAGTCAAAGTGTAAGAGATTTAGTTGTTGATGCTAATCGAATAGAATTAGCTATCAATATTGTTCGAAGAATAAGGAGATATGAAGGGTTGGAGAATGTGCATAATATAAGATTGGAAACAATCTCTTATACAAATATTGGTAGCTTCTGGAGAAACATCGTAATAAGACAAGGCAGAGAAGCATTCACCACCACAGTAAATGCTCAGGAGATTGAAGTTTCCCCAAACCTACTAAGGGAAGTTTTTGGTTTTGCAGAAGTAATCGATGATCCAACAAATCCTGAGGAAATGGGATTGTCCAAGATGGATTTTGTTGATAGAATCAAGACCAAAGAGGCCATTAAATCAATTTCAGGCATTAATGTGAAACACATTGGTTATGAATACAACCTGCTGAGCAAGATTATTGCAAAGAATATCTTAGGACATATTGGCAGCATGGACACTCTAACAGGACCCAAAATAGAACTACTAATGATTATTTGCAGAAGTATGAAGTTTGATTGGGCTGGTTACTTTGTCCACTACATGAAGAAGGTTGCAAAAGAAGAAAAAGAAGGGACAAGGAAATCCAAGGCCTTACCCTTAGGATTAATGGTTCAGGCCCTGCTGAATCATTTGGGAATTGCTGATGTTGCACCTGAGAAGATAAACAAATCCAGATACAAGAAAGAGATTGACTATCCTATCCCTGGTCTGGATGATGATGAAGAAGTTGCTGATGAGGCTGCTAATAGTGATGATGGTGGAGATGATGGTGATGCTGGTGGTGAGCAGGTTAAGAAAACTGTCAAACCTGCTGCACCAGAGAAAGTTATTGAGAAAAGAAAGGCTACTGAAACAAGGAAAATAACAGAATTATTAAAGCCTAAAAAGACAAAGAAGTAAACAGCAGAGTCTGCTGAGTCCACTAAGGGACCAGTAGAGGTTGAGGTTACTGAACCTGCTGTAGTTGCAAAGAAAAAGACTGCTGCTGAAATCTTGAAGGAGCAACAGAAAGAAGCAAGTAGAAAGAGGAAAGCTGCTGAAATTGAAGAAGAGCAGCTATCCAAAAGAAGGAAAGAAATTATCAAAAAGAAGAAACATGGAAAGGGGAAGCAATTAAAATTTTTGGAGGCTCAAAGGGAACAAGAAGGAGAACGTGATGTAGAAGAAGAAGGAGAGGCTATTGATGCTGAACCCTTAACTATCATCAAGCCTACTGAGGATGTAGAGGTTGTTGTTGAGCAATCTATTGGAGAATCACAGCAGTCTACTATACCTGAGCCTGCTGTTGAAGTTACAGAATCATCATCTGCAAAGGCTGCTGAGCCTATTGAAAGTGCACAAGTTGTTGTTGAGCAACTTGTTGAAGAATCACAACAGACTACTGAGTCTGCACCTGTTGTGGAAGTGGATAAGTTGGTACAAGACCCTGCAAATCCTACAATAGTTCAGGGGGACGAGCAGTCTGCTGCTAACCCTGCTGATGAGCTTATAAGTCAGGGGGAAGAAAGTGTGGTACAGATGGAGGTAGTAGAAACAAATGTACAACCTGAGCAACCTACAGACCTAGAGAGATCTGTGGAAGAAACTCTAACTCTGCTGGTTGGGACCTTTGGAGGTTAGCGGAGTGAGCAAACAGCTCCCAGAAGGCCAACCATGCCATTTGAGAGGCATGAAACGAAGAAGAAGGAGGATTTTGGTGATCCCAAACTTCAGCAAGTGGCTGATTATTTACAATGGAAATTTGGGTTCTACAAGAGACAAAAGCCTGCTGCACAACCAATGACAGATTTTGAAGAATGGGCTTTTGACAAGTTGGGAGTGGAGAGTTTGCTGGACCTAGTTGATACCTCTCTATTACAATCAAGATTGATGGATATATTTGATGAACAACAGAAGGAGGAAGGTATCTAGTTTAGGGATCCAATAGATGATCATGATGACTCATCATCATCTGACTCTGGAGGTAATTATCCCTCTGGTCCAGGAGGTACCAGTGGAACTGCCATGATAATTGAACCAAGTGTACAACAGTCCACTGATATTGGTAGGTCTGCTGAGGGCCAGCAGACTAATGAGGTGGACGAGGATCTAGAGGATCTCACCATGGATGATCTGGAGGCACTAATCAATGATGGTATAACTATTGGTGCAAATAGGTTGGTTGGTGAATCTGATGCATTCTTTGTTGAAGAACCTGTTGAACAATCTGCAAATAAACAGAATGTGGACTTAGATGATGAAAGGGTGACTGGTCACAGTTAACCTAGTGTCAGTTCTGAGGATTCATGTTAATATCAAGGCTGGATTGACACTGAGAACACTTTACTCAAGACTGCAAACACACTAAGAAGGATTGGCAGTGCTGAAGGATTTCAAGAGGAGAACATGGCTGAATTGCCTGCAATCCTTGTACAGAGGGTGATGATCATTGAGGAGCAAATAGTGATAGCACAGAGGTTGGACTTGATTATGGGATTTGAAGGATCCCCATTGATGTTTGAGGAGGTTCGGGCTGCTGAGGTTCAAACATCACCTGAACAAAGGTTGGAACATGAGGTACAGGTTGCTGAGTTACAAACAGCACCTGGACACAGGTTGGAACCAGAGTTGGGTTTGGAGGAAACCTTGTTGTTGTTGTCGGAAAACTCTACAACTTTCATTAAGGACTCTTCTTCAGAAAACGCCTTTTTGATTAGCCCGTCGTATTACGAGT